>BMAU01011497.1:0-332364 GCA_019973935.1 Trichonephila clavipes
CGTAACTATGAATATGCGTTTTAAAATTCCGCTTTTTCGGTGCACGAGTTAGTGAATTTTTCCTAAATATATATCTAACATTTTTTTTTTCAATCTCAAAATTTTGAATTTCATTTAGATAAATTTATTATAATTTGATATATATACCGTATTTTCCTGTATATAATCCGCAGCGGCATATTATCCACAAAGCCTTTTTTCGAGTAAAAAAAACGTATAATCCGCGGCAGTTTTTAGGCCGAATAATACAAAATATAAACTGCCGATAATGAGTGTCATATAAGATAAAAAATACACAATATAATTGAAAATAAAAGTAAGAATTTGTACAGGAAAAAAAATTTTATTATGAAACGTCTTTTTAAATATGTATGATAATAATACAAAAAAATTCTTTGCTACTGCCATCTATGTTTTGAGTTGTCAAACAAAACATTCCATGCGGAAAAAATTTTTCCTTTTTTTAATTTAGCAAGTTAACAGCAAAAAAATTAAGATCGAGACTGCTTTCCCACTGTAACTCTTTCTTTTAAAATCCTTTTATTTATTTCTTCCTCTAATTCCGGCCAGTGAGGTTTACCACGACGTCGATCACAATTTTCGAAGTTTGTCTAGTTTTTTCTCCACAAACGAATATTCAATTCGTCAACGTTGAAAAAGCTTGCAGCTTCCCGAATTTGGTAGCCTTCTCTATATTTTTTACCTTGAAGTTTGCAGTGTAACTAAACACTTTTGTTTCAACATGATGAAAACTTTCGAAGGTCGTAATAGCTCTAGTCAAGAGAAAATTGGAAATGGCGCCAGCGACTCGTAACTGTTTTTTCCTTCCGATGAATCGAATTCGTTTTTGAATGTAATTGGACAAAAACTAGTTATGGCTGATATGCATCATCCGAGTCATGAATGCGCCATCTATTATTTATTTTATAAAACATAAACGGCATTTCTTTCAAAACTTTATTGTTCGCTTTTCTGATGGAGAATGTTTTTTCTCAGATAATCCGCGGCGGCGTATAATACGCACAACGAAATTTGAAACTTTTTTAACACATAATCCGCGGATTATATACAGGAAAATACAGTATATATATATATATATATATATATATATATATATATATATATATATGTGTGTGTGTGTGTGTGTGGGAGACAACAAAGGGGGTCCAAGACGTTTCTCTTTCTTATGGTTTATTTAACATTAAACAAAAATTAATTAAAAGTTAGTTTTTACAGATAAGTTTGACGATGATATTCAGAAGGTAACGCCTGCTCGCGCACCTCTCGCGTTCTCCTTTCTCTCTAATTTCCAAGAGTTTTTGTTTCTCTTCCACTAATTCACAAGTTTCAGTTCTAGTTTCCATTCAATGCGCCTGCGCGCGGAGACTGCGTTGCTTTTGGCTGCATGCCACAACGGCCATTCTGACCGTACGCTGTCCGCAGCGGTACTTCCATGGAGACCAGAGGAGAATCTGAAACATACAAAAAAAAGACGGAACAGACAAGGACTATACGACAAATATATAGAGATTAAACATATCATAATTTTTTCTGAACTAGACAGTTTCTCCATCATGTGAAGGCATCTCTTCGACATCCGGAAGGTTCCACAGGAAAACATTGTGTTTCACAGGCATAAGAACGTCTTTTTCAACAAGTTGATCTTTGGTTGAACGCATCGATATTTTCCTCTGTAGAGTTCTGGACGTCTGTTCAAAACGATTTCTCTTTTTCCTTCGTTTCCACTGCCAGGGCTGGAAGATCCTTCGAGCAACACAAACCGATGATGTTTACTCTTCATAGGTAAAGGGTTAGGTGAGCGGGAGATAAATTCCACGGAACTCGTTTTCATGGCACCATTGGCTTTCTTACACAATACTATATCAGAACATTTTTCTCTTACAATACTCAATTTTAACTTAGTACTCTTAATTTTATTACATTTATAATCCTTAATTAGAGAACTCGAATCATTTCTAGTATTAAAGTTCTTAACATATGGCAAATCATAACTAGAGTTTTCTATCACATTTGAAACAGAAACATTTGGAAAAGAAATAGCACTAGAATAAGCATAAGCATGAGCACCTAAAGAGGATTCACTTTCATTCAATAAAACATCGCTCTTTGCGTGGCCTAGTTTCTTTATTTCAGAATATACACTGGGATGTATAATAAATTCTTCGGTCAAGGTCGGTGATATTGCCGTTCTCACACTTAAGCTAGTAGAGTGTTGATTAAGAGAAATATTTATGGGTTTAACTTCTACCATTCGCTTTTCGCCAAAACATGAGCTTAATGTTATGATTTCTTCGGAAGGTGTTTGCACTCTAATTAGTGAGGAATTTAAAACTGGGATCTGGCAGCCTGAATCAATCAATGCTGTTACGGGCTGATTTTCCACAAACATGTTTACGTATTGAAGATTTGCGCATTCATCGCTATTTTGTTTTTCGCTCTCGACTTTCAAAGTATTCACATTTATTCTATTATGGATGTGATCATTAGATTCTTTAGGTTTAAAACGCTTCTCACAGTCTCTTGCGCAATGAGATGAATCACCGCATATAAAGCAATTTTTATTTTCTCTTTCATGATATTGGGGATAGTTCTCTTTAATCCTTGTTTTAAAGTTTTGTGATTTAATTTTAAAGGGGTCTTGGGTATATCCATAAGTAATAGGAATTTCTTTATGTGATCCGCTTCTAGATGAAATATAAATATCGCACTCTTTAGCTAAATCAATAGGCCTAAACCAATCTTCTGCTTCTCGAATGCCAATATGAGTTGCAGTTTCCTTATTTAAAGTTTCAAATAATTTATCAGAAATTATAAGATCACATAGAGATTCAAAGGAATTAACTTTTCTTAACGAACAATAATATTGGAAGTTTGCCGTCAATCTTGCAGCAAATTGGATGTATGTCTCGCCTGATGATTTTACAGCATTTTTAAATGAGTTTAAACACTCGCGAGGGGTTAATTGGAATTCTCTGAGTACTATAGATTTTAGTTTTTCATAGTCATTTAATTCCTCTTCTTTAATATACAGTAAGACGTTATGAGCTCTTTCGCCCAGAAGATTTATTAAAATTTCAGATTTATATTCGTCATTTATTTTCTTGGTTAAAAATGCGCGTTCTAATGATTGGAAGAACAGATTAAAATTTTCAGATCTGGTGGGAACAGGAAGAGATAAAGTTTTTATACTTTTTATCATATTTTCTATGTTAGTTTCGAACTGTTTTTCTTCGACTTTAGCTGCAGGATTTAAACTTAATGCTTTATTTTTAGCTAATTGAAGTTCGATTTCTTTTTCTAATTTTGCCAACTGAAGTTTCGCGAGCTCAATTTTTTGTTCTGAAGTTACCTCTCTTTCGCTTTGCGATACTCTCTCATCTATACAGTTTTGAATTAAAGTTTTAACGAAATCTGGATCACTTTCAAATGTACTACTGTTCTCAATTTTAGTCTTTAGTTTAACTATAGTGTCAGTACTTTCCACAATACCGTCTAGCTCCTCAACAACTCTTATGAGATCCTCTTTAAGAGCGTTTTTATACATTTTAGAAATGGAAAGATCCTACCTTTTTTTTCTGGCTCCCTTGTTGCTCGCACGTACGATGTATCCAATAAAAACGTTGATTCCACTGATTTCACCTCTTCGCAGGTAATATAGTTGAAATTGTTCCAACCTCTACACAGGCGGAATTTTCGTCGATGGGTTTTCCAACCTCTACACAGGCGGAATATTTTGTTATTTGTTCCGACCTCTACACAGGCGGAATGAAGTTGAAAAATTCAACCTCTACACAGGTTGAACGAAGTTTCCGAAAAATGGCGGCGCGTCTCCTCCACGGACGGCTTTTTTTTCACGTTCCAAATTTTGATCAAAATCGAAATTTTTTTTCAATCGCCTCTACACAGGCGGAATTTTCTTGCTGAGTTCAAACCTCTACACAGGTTGAACGAAGTTTTCGAAAAATGGCGGAGCGTCTCCTTCACGGACGCTGTTGTTCATTGTCCAGACTTTGGTTCAAATCGAAATTTTATCTATCCCGGCCGAGCCCCCATAATTTGTGGGAGACAACAAGGGGTCCAATACGTTTCTCTTTCTTATGGTTTATTTAACATTAAATAAAAATTAATTAAAAGGTAGTTTTTACAGATAAGTTTGACGATGATATTCAGAAGGTAACGCCTGCTCGCGCACCTCTCGCGTTCTCCTTTCTCTCTAATTTCCAAGAGTTTTTGTTTCTCTTCCACTAATTCACAAGTTTCAGTTCTAGTTTCCATTCAATGCGCCTGCGCGCGGAGACTGCGTTGCTTTTGGCTGCATGCCACATATATATACATAAAAAAATGTAATACAATTTTAAAAGAACTTGGACCTTAACATGTTTTGATTTTGGTCCTAAAAATAGGACACTTTGCAGATATCATTGATGTATTAGCTATGATAATTTAACAGTCATAAACAAAGTGCCACTGCCCATTTTTAAACGCATTTTTTTTACAAATCAATTCAAAGTATTTCCCTCCGAAATTTCATGTTTTGTGAATCAAACAAAATTTTCGTCTAGACAACAGTATAACAAGAATACAGATGTATTTTCTTCTCAATCTGTTTCATGCGTGTTCTTTGAAAAATACAAATTCTTTTAAAAGGAATATAATTTTTCTGCAGTATATTCTCAAAAATTTTGAGTACTCAACATTTTTGTAAAAAATTTTCTAATCAGTTAATATAACCTTCTGGTTTTTTTTTTTTAAATTATGTTCAGTATGCAGAATATTATGTTTATTATTTATGAGTATTTTTTAAGATTTTAAATTAAGTACATATTTTATGCAAAATACATTAAAAAATATGTACACAATTTGTAAATGTAAGCATTAAACATGTTAAAAGTTGCGATTATGTAAATTTACATACTCTGAAAGCTTAAGACTAGACAAATAAATAAATTATACAAAATATTCTTACCCAGGCGTATATGTAAGTTGTGAAGAACACAACAAGCAACAACTATAGCTGGTACTCTATCAATATGGCAGTTCAAGCCGATTGATAAGCATGGAAATCTTCTTTTTAAGATTCCATACTTGCGCTCAATCGTGTTCCTTGTTAATACATGCGATTTATTTTGTATCTGAAAAAAATAAAACTTGATGAACTGTCAAGAAATGTCATTAACATGTAGTTTGTGTTTTTGTCAAACTATATTAGAAAGTTATATGTTGAGGTGAAAACAAAAATGAGAACATATGTTGTCTACATTTTATGCAGATATTATCATCTCAAAGCCTAAGCATTTAAAGTTATTTTTTAAAAAAATATTAGCTCTGCTAAGGTTTTGTACTGTCATTGAAAGAGATGTGAATCACTCCACTTTATATTATTTCAAAAGAGAGATGTGAATTGTGTCATTTAGCTAGTTCTTCAGATTATAAACTAATTTCTCAGTGAAAAAAATTAATTTTTCTGTGACCATTCATATAATTCATGCTGAAAACATTTTCAATTTCCTTCAATTATTTCTGTCTTTATCTAAATATATTTTTACATATATTTATTATTCACACAATCCAAGGAAAAGATTACTTTTTTAGTATATGACAATTAAGGTAAATTTTGCTTTTAAAATATTTTCTGGTTGCTTGGTACAATATGTTTGGTAATACTATTTATCGAATAAGGCTTTAGAAACATCTATTAATTAACCAAAATACCTTTTACAAACCTAGCTTCAGATAGAGATCTTGGATTCCCAAAAGGAATTAATAAATATTTTTCACATGCATAGCCTGTATCTCCTAGCAAATGAAAATCTTTATATAATGCATTTGTTTTTAATGAAAAACAGGCTGCACTGTTGTTGAAAACAGTGCTGTCATGAGCACTTCCTGGCCATCTTGCAACAACGTTCCTGTTCACAAGATCAGAATCCACTATTGTTTGGACATTCAGTGCAAATTAGTTCTTTCGACAGTGAAACCTTTCTGCATCTTCACCACCTGGAGACACGATACGTACAAAGGTGCCATCTAAAGCTCGAATAACTTTTGGAAATCCAGTGATACTGAAGAATTTCCTTGCCACCTGAATAAAAAAATTTTGGCAATTTGAATGGCCAACTAGTTTTGATTTTTATGATTTTAAACGAGTAACATAACAGAATATATAATACATAGAATGAAGGAACTGTTTATGCTTTTAACAAATAAAGATCAGAACATCCAAGATACAATATAAGCATTAAATAAATACCAAATGTGGAACATGTATCATCAAATCATTATTTGTATAAGTAATCATTTATTACTTCAGATAATGCTGCCTTATAATTATTAATTATGAGAAATCTAGAAACTAAACTTAGCATCATATGTACATCAAGGAAATGTCTCTAGATAGAGCTACAAAAAAAAGCATACAAGCACACATGCCTGGTTCACTTAATTAACATTAGGAAATGTAAAAGGAAAAACATCCTACACATTTAAATCTCGTTCATTCAATGTATTCTTGCTATTGGAATGTCAGTTACTAACAAATTCAAAATCTCATTTTGTAACAAGCTTATTTTATTGAACAGCCAAAATAAAGATAAGTATGTATTCTTTTATGAATAAAAATTTCTACTAATTTGAAACAATTAATGATAGGAAAAATAAATAAGTATGAGATTTACATACCGTTTTGCACTCTTCTCTGTTGACTGGTAGGTGAATGAATTCAGGCAAGAGGGATGCTATGTCTTCACTGACTCGGTGCACTACTCGACATACAGTCGGCTGGCTGACATCGAACAAGTCAGCAATTGCTAATTGCATGCATGCAACAGCGTAAAATCGCAGAGCAATCAGAACTTGCTCCACTGGATTTAGGGCATTATTGCATGGGGTTTTGCTCTCTAATTTTTCTTCAGTTATCAGAGTCAATTCTGCGACACTGATGCAATGCTATTGCACGTCTTTGATGAAGGCAACAGTCTTTTTTTCCTCAAAGATCTTAAGTCTGCATCTTTTTCAACTTCTGCAATTAATTTGGCACAGCAAATATTCAAATCGTTGTCGGGGACGCACCGTATTGATGTTTTTCTTTATCGATCGATAGATGGGATTAACACTCTCCTGTTGCGTTTACCGGAACCTACGGGTCGACGCGAATGATAATTATCTCAATATTAAAACCTTCATCAAAATGCACCTCGGATTTCGATTGTAAAACTTTAGTGGCACATGCCATTATTTTTTCTACACTCATTTCCGAAACGAGCATTAAATGCGTTGAGATGGGTCTGTGTCGAGGTGTTTCGAAAAAATTATTGCTCTTATCAAGTCCGTAGGCTCCAAGCTACTAATCACTCTCCGAAGCAATGTTTCGAAGAGTTGGAATTTCATCGCTCGTTTGACCAATAGTGGCTGATCCGTTATTAAGCCAGCAATCAGGATCTATTAAAACCTGAAAGATCACTTCCTCCCTGTTGAATTTCTTATTTGGTCTGCTACATCTTTCGATGATACGGAAGGCTGAATCCAACTATGAAACCGATAAAAAAATTAATGTAAAATATTGAAACAAAAATTAACACATTCATAATAGTAATACTAAATTTACATTGCAGTTTCCATCAGTTTCTAACAGAGTCCAAAAGTCCGATCTTGACGGGGCAGCGGCATTTACCTTTATTATTAAGGGAAAAAAATGTTCTAACATTATTTTTTCCAGAAAAAAAACGTCGGAGAAATTTGAATTGCTATTTTAGAGCGAAAAAAATATTTTATTGAATAATACCTCTAATCCATTTCCTAACTGAGATAGTAAATCTTTACATTCTTGTGATGCTTCTAAAAAGGCCTGAGTGCATTCACCAAGAAGCTTAAACAACAGAATATATATATATATATATATATATATATATATATATATATATATATATATATATATATATATATATATATATATATATGTTAATCCAACTCACCAAAAGAACAAAAAAAAAATAAATAATAATAAATACATTCAAGCTTACTTCGTCATCGCCCTCAATAAAAAAGGCATATCTTCATCTTCAAACAAAATCTACACAAAATACATCATTTTATTTGTTGGAAAAGAAAAAGAAAAAGATTCACAAATCTGATTTATCCAAATATAAGTAATACAAAGCATGAAATATTTGCTCCTTTTTACAAAAAAGAAACATTGAAGAAAAACGTCATTGAAGAATCATTACATAAAAGTTTCATTACAAATATGATGCATATTAAATAGTAAATTTAAATATTGGTTGTTGTTGTTTTTTCATTCCAAGGTAGTATAAATAAAAATGTTTTTCTTGTTATTTTGTTTTTAACCAAGTCTATTTTTATTACAAATAATTCTTTTAAAAAAATATTATGTAAAATGAATATTGCTTGTCAATGTTCATTTAGAATAAATGAAAAATGAAAATATTTTGTTATTTACTTTTTATTTGAACAAAGCACGTGGTTAAGGAAAAAGAAAATTTCGGCATGTATCAAAAACATTTTTCATTATACAATGTTGTCTAGATTCTATATTTTATTTATTTATTATTTTCTTTTAATTAAAACCACAAAAAAATTGGAAAAAAAACCGTAATTGAAGTCTTATTACATAAAAGTTTTTATTACCAATATGATGCATACAAAAAAGTATAAAAATAGTAAACTTTAATATTAGTTTTTGTTGTTTTTCCCCCGAAGCTAATATAAAACAAAAGTTTTTTATTTTAAATATTTTTATTACAAAATGAATCTTTTCAAAACTTTTTTATGTAAAATGGATATTGCTTCTCAATGTTTCATTTAGAAATAAATACTTTTACAAAAAGTAATAAAATGATAAGGAAATAAAATATATAGATATTTTTTTTTGTAATTTACTTTTTATTTTGATCGAAACACGTGGATAAGGAAAAGACAAATTTCAGCATCCATCAAAAACATTTTCATTATACAACCTTAAATAATTTCTATTATTTTTTTATTAAAAATACAATTCACATATGTATCAGTAATTATATGTACAAAAAAAGTACACTTACTTCATTAGTAGCTCGCAAAGTTGATTCCATATTAAAACTTCCCAATTGTAGGATAACAGACTTCACTATTTTCAAAAAAAAACTAGAGAGAAAATCACTAGCGTGTCACAGTAGAATATGAAATGGTTTAGCGAAGTGTGGGAATATATGACGAAGTTATCACACGTCATAGTTTGTTTCAGCCACTCACAGTGCTCGCAGGTTCTATTTACAACCAATCAGAATATTTCAAGCAGTCGTATACAACTCCACTTTACACTCACACCCTCTCCCAGAAGCTGAGTATCCCTCAACTCCATACTGACTCACATTCAAGTCATTCCCTGTTCTGACAAGATTGGACACGCATAAAGGGCTTCCACGTGCATCTTACATGATGAGAATGGGAGCTGTATACCCCTCAACACTTATCTAATCAGAGAAGAAGCTGTATACCCCTCAACTCCTCTCAAGGAACCCTATTGTTACACGTGGCGCGAGGCAGGGGGATTGGCCCTCCCTCCTTATCTAACAGGTTGAGAGGAGAAGGGGGAGGAAACCCTCCTATTGGACGATGGCTCCGTTGGCGGGAGGGAGTTGGCCCTCCTATTGGACGACGGCTCCATTGGCGGGGGGGGAGAGTTTGATTGACAGGTGACACGCCCCCATCAATTGTTCTCACCCGGGTCCTGCTATTACTACTGTGGTGATTCTCCTTTTTCATGGTATCTTTTAACGCTTGCAGATGCAAGTATTTCTCTTTCTTTATTTTCAGTCTTGCCGAATATAATTGAAGAATATTATTCCATGGAACGGCGCGAATTGTTTTCGTTTTGATTGGGAACTCTTCCCACACAGTGATTGTATGTCTCAATTTGTAAACAATATTCCCTAATGTACATACCTCAAAGCTCTTATATTAGTCACTGACGGATCACCTACCCTTTTTCCGGTACTTGTAAAAAGGCAATGCTGTTTGAAAATCTTTGAAGAAGTGATGATAAAGATACTCGACTTCGTAAAGATTTTTCTTGCAAGCCTCTTTGGCCAAATATGCATAGTCTGCCGGAACATTGATTTTTGTGTCTCAATGCTTTTTCTGTAACAGAATGCATGCTATCGCACTCCATTTGCGAGCAGCATTTCTGTAGGAACTTTTGTGTAATAGTTATCTTGTTCTGCATGCTGAAATTGAGCAAGGTGTTGGACAATACCGCTTTCCTGTTTTGGTTTGTACAGCTGTTACTGTACAACATCAGTTCCCGGTCATCACCTATCGGATTTCGATTGATGAATTTCCATAGAGCAGTGACGATTATAGTAGAAAGTTCGTCACTTGTAAGTTTTCCTTCACATTCTTTCCAGATGTAACAATACCCTTTATTTTTCCTGAAATTGTATAGGGTGAAATTGTGTACTGCGAGTTTTGTTCAATCGCGGGCTCAAAAGTACTGATTGCAAGTCCGTAGCAAACACTTCGTTGTTTGAGGTTGTGTCTTTTACCAATTGTGTACGAGCTTCTTTTTTTTATGTCCAAATGTATCTTGTGTTCAGATTCAATGATATTTCCAGTTTTGAACGACTCACAGACATCACATGAACCGACAAATTTTTTTTTTTGGCCGAAACAATGACAAATTTAGGTCTTCAAAAATGTTACAGAACCTTGTAATGCTCAGGGTTTCAGCTTTTTCTCGTGGACAGAAATCGTCTTTATATGCATTATACAGCTGAGATTTTGATGTCGAAAGTGGCTCCAAGTACAATTTGGATGGTTCTTTGCGACAATAATGAGGTACAAGTTTCGGCAAAGGATAAAAAAACCTTCGTACTTGTTTACGGGGTTTATTTTTCACATTAGTGTTTGGTACATTTTTTGGCTCATCATCATAGTTGTGTATAATCCATTTTGGATGACCCATTCTCCAATCCACTAGCTGTTTAAAAACATGCTCTTGCATACTGGATATCTATTTCCTTTGCCGTCAAAGAGGTATAATTCCGCAGAACTTTCTCGCCTCGATGATCTCCCAACACATCTTTTTCTTTGCTTACGTTTACAAATGGATGGCATTTTGACATAAGCTTTCTTTTCTTTTCAGCTCATGCCCCAGAATTTCTTGAAGAATTTTTGTCGTTCTTCCTCCGGAAGTTTTTCGCATTGTAACTTTGTATTGTTTTTCAAGCTTAGTTTGCACAGTTGCACCTTGTGACGAATCTGTACGGAACCTTTCCAGTAATCTTCTTAGGCGTCTTTCTGGGGGATATAAATTCGCGTTTATTTCCAATCAACTCCAAAAAGAAGTATGGGATATTTAAATTAGATAAGGTATTTAAGTCGAGGGTTGCGAGATAGCAAGAGAGATGATGGTAGGCTATTGAGCTAATAACGTTACATGTAAAACTAGAAGATTCAAATAGATTAGATTCGTGAAGACGTCGTGCTGCTAGACGTACCAGAAAGCTGATATAAGCCAGCGGTAAATATAATTCACGTACGCTTAAAGTAAGCGTCAGTTTGAGATACTTAGTTAAAGTTAATGACAGTTAAGAATTCGAATACGTGTGTTTCTCGGATCTCCTATTTCGGTAAACCTTACTTGAGTTGAGCTGGATTAGTAATTAATTGTATTCTTAGTAATTTAATTTAATATAAAGGCAAATACCTTTAGAAGACGTAACATTATTGTATCATTTGTTATCAGAGATTTTTGAGGAAATTATAACAAAAATAAATAATATTATTATTCAAAATGGCTTTTGGTGGTTCTTTGCCTCAAATTAATCTTGGTGTTCCAGGTGTGACCCAGGGGGGTCATCACAATGGCGCCCAACGAGTAAATCCCGAGTTTAGAGTCGGATCTAATTTTCGGATCATCCCGGAGCAGTATTTTTCGGGGGTGGAGAATGTGGTGGAATTTTTGAAGAATAGGGATAATAACTTAACATATTACGAGATACCCACACAACTCGCTTGTGCAGATTTAAAGGGTCATTTCCCAGGACGGGCACTAGATTGGTTTGAGGTTCTAGGTTATAGGTTTGTTGAAAGCCCAGACGACGGTTCTGTTAATGTGACTATATGCGAGGGTTGGTCCCAGGATTTTAAACTTATAGATGGTCTACTCTTTTACGCGAAATATTAAACAACTCTTGGAGAACTAAGAGTGTATATTCCCAGATCGCTTCGCGAAGATATAATGAAAGAATTTCATGATCTGCCATTAGCAGGCCAACTAGGAAAGAGGAAGACCTATTTAAAATTACGAGACACATGTTATTTTCCATATATGAGGAAATATATATTTGAATATGTATCAACCTGTGACCGGTGTCAAAAATTTAATTACAAAAACATGCTACCAGCTGGTCGTTTAATTCCGATAGTATCGAATTACCCCCAATGAAATTGTAACGTTAGACCTATTAGGCCCCTACCCCGCATCCCGACCCGAAAGATATAGATTTGTGTTAGTAATAACGGATCATTTCACTAAGTGGAGTGAGCTTATTCCTTTACGAAAAGCTTCGGCCCAGGCCATAGCTAACGCCTTTTTTTGAGAATTATATTTCACGTTGCGGAGCTCCGATTTCTTTAATTAGTGATAACGGCCCCCAATTTATATCAGAGGTATTTGAACACTTAGTCACAGGTTGGACATAAAGCATATGAAAACGGTAACATACAGGCCACAGGCGAATTTAACGGAAAGAGTTAATCGCAATTTAGTCCAGATGATAGCCTGTTTTGTAAA
Source organism: Trichonephila clavipes (assembly GCA_019973935.1). Classification (NCBI taxonomy): domain Eukaryota; kingdom Metazoa; phylum Arthropoda; class Arachnida; order Araneae; family Nephilidae; genus Trichonephila; species Trichonephila clavipes. The sequence continues at coordinate 12,812 of BMAU01011497.1, forward strand.
AGAAAATCACGAAAAATGGGACCGATTTCTTCATGAATTCGCTTTCGCTCTGCGCACTTCAGTGAACGAAACAATAAATAAAACTCCGGCTAAGTTATTCTTAGGTAGAGAAAGATTGTAACACCTTTTAGTAAATTAATAAATGTCACAGAGGGTACTGAATATGTAGGAAGAAACATTGAGAAATTATTCGATGAAGCAAGGCAGAATAGGCGGAAACAACACAAACATTGGGAAAAATATTATAATCGGAAAAGAAGGGAAGTTAACATCAAAGTAAATGATTTGGTGTTGGTACAAACTCATTTTATAAGTGCTGCGGGTAGAAGAGTGGTTGGAAAGTTTATGCCTAAGTTTGAAGGGCCATATAGAGTGTTGGAGGTTCGGAATAACAATTTAATTATTTTAAAAAGGGGTAAAAAGGTAACAGTTAATATTGACCAGGTGCGTGTGTACCGTCCACGACAATCCGACACGATTAGTTCGGACAGTCATGTTGAGACACTGTATGAAGGACAGAGTTCGAGTGATAGGTCAAGTAGATCGCAACCAGGAAAATTCAAAGGATCTAGGAAAACCTCGAGTGAGCAGAATAACGGTCATAAATCAAGTAAGGGTAATGCCGGATGGGAGGATCCGAGACTGAAACGTAAAGTAGAGCCAAAAGGATCAGGGGACAAGACAAATTTTAAAAAGTACAAAATTTGCAGAAAACGTTCTCTGCAGGCGTCCGAACATAGGGACCAGAAAAGACCAACCCCTGAATCAGAACAGGGAATAAAAAGAGCAATTCCGTCCTCGGTTTCATCTCGTAATCATAAATATAGAAGATCTAATAACCCCTCCCAGGGATCACAGCCCATTGCAGGCCCTTCTCATCAACAAGATTCCAGGCAGGGAAGTCACCTACAGTAGCGAGCAGGCACGAAGGAAGAGGACAATACAACAAGGCCTGGGAGACAAAGACAACTAAAAACGGAACCAACAGGGCAACTGAGAGGAGAACTGTCAGGTCGAAACAGACGACAGCAGTGAGACCTTGTCCGTACTACCTACGCAGCCGAGTAAGACAACCCGAAGGATTTCCAGAGGAGCAGAGGAACAGCGGAATAGAAGTATTCCACAGAACAATAAAGAACGCGCAGTATGGAAGCCTTAGAAAAAATATCAGAAAAATATCAGGTTGTATCGTTTCTTTCTTTTCTCCTTTCGAACAAGTGGTCGGAAGAATTATTGCAATGAAGAAAGTCGCGGGCGGATTTTTAATTTAAGAAGCCAAGCAAAAGTGGATACTACAATGAGTGTTTTTTCTTGATGAGAAAAATCAGCTTTTGTGTTAATTTTTTGTATAAATATGGAGAAAACATTTGTAAGAATGCATTTGTTTACTTCTATGTATGACTTCGCTAAGATGCGACAATTCCTTTGGTTGTTTGTTTTATTATTTTTTGAAAAATGTTTGAAATTGTATGTATATATATGTGTATATTTTATCTTACATCTGGAGACTTGGGACGCGGAGTAATTAGGTAGAGCTAACATTTAATACTAACAAGTGCAGCATATATGGAATGGGAATGTTAAGGAACCAGATGCTTCAATTGATGTATAGGAAAATGTTATATATAAAAAAATGAAGGAATCTGTATGTATTATAGATGTTTGTTTTTCACACAAAGAAATTCTCATTTCAGGGTAGCTGACCCTGAACATTGTTCCACAAAAGAAGCAAGATGCAAGTCCGAATATGTGTTATAATATTTAAGTAGATTTTTAAATAGTTAAGGAAACCACGCAGGCAGGTTTTTCCACTTAGGTGGTTTTTCCCTCGCCTCACAGCCGAATGGGCGTGGTGTAGGGAAATCTAATTCTGTAAATGTTACGTCCTTTAAAGTGTAGTTTTGGTCGTAATTTTTTTTCTTTCCCTTAAGGAAGGAGAATTTTTAGTATCCGATTGGTAGATATATATAGTAAAGTCGTCGGGACTGTAAATCAAGTCTAGGAATTGGTTACGTAATTTATTTTCAGGCCGTTTGTGACCTTCGAATAAATCCCGTTTTCTTTTTGGAGGGATTGTGACGAATCTGTACGGAACCTTTCCACTAATCTTCTTAGGCGTCTTTCTGGGGGATATAAATTCATGTTTATTTCCAATCAACTCCAAAAAGAAGTATAGGATATTTAAATTGGATAAGGTATTTAAGTCGAACTTTTCGAGATAGCAAGAGAGGTGATGGTAGGCTATTGAGCCAATAACATTACATGTAAAACTAGAAGATTCAAAGAGATTAGATTCGTGAAGACGTCGTGCTGCTAGACGTACCAGAAAGCTGATATAAGCCAGCGGTAAATATAATTCACGTACGCTTAAAGTAAGCGTCAGTTTGAGATACTTAGTTAAAGTTAATGACAGTTAAGAATTCGAATACGTGTGTTTCTCGGATCTCCTATTTCGGTAAACCTTACTTGAGTTGAGCTGGATTAGTTATTAATTGTATTCTTAGTAATTTAATTTAATATAAAGGCAAATACCTTTAGAAGACGTAACATTATTGTATTATTTGTTATCAGAGATTTTTGAGGAAATTATAACAAAAATAAATAATATTATTATTCAAAATGGCTTTTGGTGGTTCTTTGCCTCAAATTAATCTTGGTGTTCAAGGTGTGACCCAGGGGGGTCATCACAACCTATCTTTGATTTTTTTTTCACTCTTAGACTCAACAAAACTCCATTTACCATTTATTTGTTTCTTTCCGAAATATAGATTTTTCCACCTTTGCGAATTATTATTATTGGCACTCCAATCCTGAGAATGACTTTTTTTTGCCTCTTTTCTGACAGCAATTGTGATGTTGTAATTTCTTCAAATGAGTGCTGATCCACAATATCAATCAGCCGTTTGTCCTGTTTTTTAGACCCATTGTGATGTGCTGAATTATCATTGTTACATGTAGGTAATGCTTCAGTCTTAGCCTGTTCCAGAATGTGGTTATATTCTACTGATGGGATGACATCATTAGAATGTGTACTATTTTTCTTCTATCTTTTGCATGTTTCTTTGAGCCTCTTCCATGCTGTCTTGGATCCCTTCCATATTGTCTTGTACCTTTTCAATATTGTCTTGTCCTTCGTTCATGTTGTTTTCTGCTTCTGTTTTAATTTGTTGTTCTAAGACATAATCGGTAATATTGCCTGCTGTGAGTGACATTAAGTTTGAATTCATCCATATGGAAATACTTTCTTTGAAATATTTACTGACCGTCTTTGGAGGAATCCATTATTGGTAAAAATAATATTGATTGGAGTACCGCAAAAAACGAGTGCCTTACGAGTTTCGTCCTTCTCAAGTAGGAATGAATAATTTTTTTCTAGAATATAAGACCTTGATTGGGAATCGGAAAGTTCAGGAGTGTAACGTTTGTTCTATCGTAATCAACGTTTGATAAAATTTTATTTTCAGTATACGTCCCGTCATGTAATAAAGAACAATCTTCTTACGAAATGTAAGATTCTGTGTTGTTTTCTTGATCTTTTCGAGTAATAAGCTCTTCTGATTCATTGTAGTCAACGTTTTGAAGTATTTTTAATGTTCGTCGGTTTTTAGACGGTACGTTAATTCAACTATATATAACTACTAGCTGGTATACTCATTCTTCGCATGGGTAAATTGAAAAATTAAACAATACAGATGAAAGGATAAAGAAGTTTTTAATGAGTTAATTTTACGTGATTTGCAAATTTAAAAAAAAAAACTTTATTAAATTTTAAGTCTGTAGATCTCTAATATAGCTGATAAAAAGTATTCTTTTTTTTATTTATAACTCCTTGTAAATCTCTTGTGAGTTGATTTACTGATCTCTGCTCAGCAAAAGTAACATATTGTTACAAATTTTGTGTAATGAACGCTTAAAATAGTGTAAATAATTTATATATGGAAGTGCAATACGTTAATATTACTTTCTGTTGTATTTATTTTATGTTAAAATCTTGCCACCACCTCTTCCTTCGAAATCTAATTTTATTATGAAATAAAAAAGAATTGTGATTATACGCTGATCGAAGGAATAAATTAAAAGCGGAGCGTGCACTGAGGCATGGCGTAGACAAAACAAGAGGGAAAGTTTGGTTTCACCTGTGCTTGGCGTGATTAATCGCGCCAAAAAGCGCTTGGCGCGTTGCACTCCTATATCAAATCAGTTACACCGGTGGAGTTACGCAGTCTGATAATTCGGCCGACGATATATATCTTGCTCATATTTTCAAATCGTTAATAAAATATACTATCTATTCATCCATTCAAATTCAATTACATTTTTTTAAACTTGCAGTGGATGAAACTTGATGTTAATACATTTTTTTAAACATTAATTCATTGATTAAATTTAAAAAGGAGTAAGTAGTAACTAACAAAGATAATAGTCCAACGGTAATTATAGAAAGGCAAATCGTTCGTAGTGTCCCTTTTGCGCAATGGATAGCGTGTTGGACTTGCAATCAAAGGTCGTGGTTTCGAATCCCACCTGAAATGGCCTAATTTTTGAGGATGTGATTTCTTTTTTACTATACTATTTTATTAGAAAAATTAAATTTAATTAATGAAGAAATAGTAACAAACAAAAAGGTAATCCAACACCTTATATTTATATAGGAAGGAAAATAGAAAATCCTTTTTTTTTTCCCTTTTTTTTTTTTTTGTCGCTTACTATTCTGATTCTGTATGCATATACATATTTATATTGTAACTATTTAATAAAAAATAACTAAAAAAAATTTTCTTTGTTGACCTAAGGAGAAAAATTTACTTGATTTTTTTTCATATTATTTTTTTTCGTTGTATTGCTCATTGTACTTGTTTTAAAAAATTCTCGTCGACACCCTACAGGTTATAAATTTTTATACCAAATCAAACTAAGTGCACATCTTTATATATAAAAATCTTCTGTGCGTGTGTATGTGACTAAACTCCTCCTAAATGGCAGGACCGATTTTGATGAAATTTTTTGTGTCCGTACCAGTGGATTCGAGAATGGTTTACATTCAGAATTCGGTCTGATATCGCAATTAGTTAAAAAGATATTAATTAAAAACATTCAACTCAATATTCACCTGCATTGTTGTAACAACGTTATTGTTATAAAAATGAAGTAAGTTGGCGTCGAAAATTGATTTTCTGCCAAACTGGCCAAACCGGGTCTCCCTTGTGACAAAAAAAAAAATGTAGACGAATCATGCTCTTTAGCGTTTTTAATTAATACCTTTTCAAATAATCTTTATATATATAATTCTTCTGTGTTGTGTGACTGGGCTCGTTCGATTTGGATGATATTCTTTGAGTGGGTTCAAGTAGATTCGAGAATGATTTAGGTTCACACACACACACAATTTGCCCCGGTATCGCTATTAGTTAAAAACGCGCCAAAATTATGTAAGGACGCGTGTTTATTCATAAAAAATCATGAACAATATTCTTGAGGGCACTATTTTAAACGGCAAATTTCAAGGTGAAGATATACTTCTACCACAGATTCCAATGATTCTTTCAGACTCACCTACCTATTCAAATGTTTGCAATTTCCCATTCGCTTGGCATTAGCTATGACCATTAATAAGTCACAAGGTCAAACAATGGCAATTTGTGGTTTAGGTTTAGAAAACCCTTGCTTTTCGTTAGGCCAATTATATGTTGCATGTCCCAGGTTTGGCAAACCATCGCATTTGTTTGTTTATACCCCTCAAGGATTAATAAAAAACAGTGTACATTCAATGGCATTACGATAAATGTATTGTTACGTACACACACACACATCCTGGTTCGAAGATTTTATGCAAAACAATCACACAAAAAACTAAACATTTCTTTAAGAGCAATGCGAATTTACTACTAAAAATCCAGTCCTTTAAAGACAGGATTCAGCAGCAATATTCACAGAGTAAATCCCCGAAGGTCTTCACACATTCAACAGCAATCAAACACGGCCATTAGTGTTTAAAAATAAACGTAAGTAAAAGATTATTCACAAGCACAGCCGAGCTAATCGCTTGTCAAAACAATCCTCACTACTCGCTGGTTTAATCCAGTCTGACCGCCGTTCCAGCAAGTATCTTTATTTATAGGCGCGACAGAAACTTCCAGAAATATAATCGCTCGTGTCATTGAGCGTGACATTAATGGAGAGATCCACTACTTTCTAGAAGATTCCAGAAGTTTTCGAACTCGCCATCATGGACGCCAAATTGGTTCTATCGCCAAGATTACATTGAATCGCTATTTTAACGTATGGGGCGGCATTGCTTGTGAATAGTACAATTTTAACATGAAATAAATGCAAATAGAGTAGTATAAATACATTAAACACCCAAATACAAATTATTTACAGTATTTACACAAAACTCGTAACAGTATTTTTTGTGCGTTAAAAAAATATACCTGTTACAAAAATAGCTCGAATTTTATCTTTTTTACCCTTTAATCCCAATAAGTTCAAGTTTCTATTCAGAATAGCTTCTATATTCAACTTGGTTCATAGTAAATACATACTCACACGCAATCGATAGGTCGAATTGTGATAACTGTACATGTGATGATGTCAGGTATTGTAATAACTTTATAAAAAATTTCATCAAATCGGTCCAGATTGTTACATTATTCAAAAAAATTATAATTTCGGATTTAAGACGTGTGTACAGGACAACGCCTGTCGGGGGACCCGCTAGTTACCTATAAAAATAATATTCTATTCAGGTACAGGAAATAATGTCAGTAGTTTTATGTTTAGTATGCCTTACATGTATGTTTTTAATATTTTAATAAGATGATACATATACCTTAAGACATTAGAGTGTTTGATTAATTTGAAATTATTACAAGATAATTCTTATAAATGTACTCAGTAAAATTGCATTTTGTTGTTATTGTTGTAATGTTTCCTGGTCTATCTTATTGAGTGTTTCCATATAAGAAGTAAAATAGTAGTGCCATCTTATAATTAAATAACTCCATAAAGGTGTGTAATGAAAAATGCTTTCTTTTTTTAACCTTAAAAATTGATTAAGGTGTGATATAACCAATAGAATGAATTGTTATATTAACATTCCTATAAATTTTTGTGGAAAAGAACTTAAAAAGAATATTTCTATAAAATCTTTAATTTTGATCCACTTTCACTTGACGTAACCATTTAATATCTTATATTAAATCAAACCATTATTTAATTTACCAAAAGATTTCCCTTTGTACACACATACTGCTGATTTGGAAAATACAAAATTATTTTATAAAAGCAGGCTAAACATTGTAAAGGTCGCCCCTCGATATCTATACGGAAGAAAGACTGGTCATATTCAAAATAACTTCGATTTATTCTCAGATAAGAACAACAACACAAATGCTATTAACCAAAGTTTGGAGATTCACAATGGCAGCGCGAGACTTGAACTTAATGTGGGCAAGATACATTCCGCGAGGCCCTCTGATGGCGTAAGAACGTTTATAAAATAAAAAACCAATTTTTATTCATAAGGAAAATACCAAACTTTTTGCTCATATTTCTTTGGCACATTAAACAATAATGAAAAGAAAAGAAAAAATTAAAGAGAAACAGAAATTTTCTACTTTTAGTTTTCCTGAAATCCTTAATGATTGATTCATAATTTATCTTAGATGTTATATCTGCTTCAATATATAAAACTGCCAAAGCTGAAAGTCTTTCTTCACCCATTGTATTTCTTACATAATTTTTTTATCAGTTTCGATTTTGAAAAGCTCCTGTCAGCGGAAGCGGTACTTACAGGTATTAACAAAATTCGAATGACAATGTAAATATTTGGGACTATTTCTTTCAAATCGTTCTCTATGAAATGTAGGAGCAGATGTTTCACGTCTGGTGATGGGTAAATTTGGGATCATATTTTGTAATTATTCGTATAATTCGTAAGTTTGGAAGTCACTGTGCTCTCAGCTACTTGCAGGACTGTGTGTGTCAATCTTAATAATTTCTCAGTATTTGCTCTTTAGGAATATTTTTTAACTTTTTTATAGGTCATAGAGAAAACTAAAATTTTTTTCAAAATGTTGATTTTAAGACATAAATTTTGAATCCATATTGCTTATCACAGAATCAATCAAGATATTAAAAAAGTCTGTTTCATACTGACTTTGGACAGACTCTATAGGTTGATCACCGCCTGCATAATCAAACATTCTTTTCTTTTTGGCTACCCTTTTATTTTTAAAATTTTTTGGCAAATCATAACTGCTTTTCTCAGTAAACTTACGTGCGTCAAACAAACATTTTTCGAATCCAGTTTGTCGATACTCTTTGATACAGCAACGAAATGTACGCAAATGTTCAAGAGAAATGCATAAATGGGCTTCTAAAGATTGAACTAATTTGCTATGGTATTGCTGTTGTTGTTGTTTTCTGATGCCACCTGTCTGACGTAGTCAGATCGAGGCCCACTAAATTCATCGTGGCATGGGCAAGAGGAACGCCTGTCGTTGGCCTTGAGCACCATACAGGTGACAGTACGATTTTAGCTCGGCGAAGTTCCCCGAAGGGACGATAGATGGCGACACCATCTCTATCTCCACCTCCACAATTTCTGCATGTAAGCTGAAGGGGAGGGAAATATTATCCAGTCCCTGCGCTCGTGATTAAGCCCACAAGACTACGGACCCACTGATTTAACGAGCACGTACTCCGTGTGTACTCGGGGGTGTTTGGTGGCATGGGGCATTGAACCCAGGCCTTCCGGTCTGGAGTCCGATGCTCTAACCACTAGGCTACCCACGGCCCTACGCTACCCACGGTATTAACATGCGTTAATAACTTATACCATTCATGTAATGATACGATACATTCCAAACTGAACATTTCATTTAAAATGGAATCGCTATCACTGATATGTCGAATTGTTCCGTTTGGTTTTTTACGTTTTCTATGCATTCAACAACATCATCCAATTGTAAGAATACAGCCATCACCGCCTGGATTCTGCTTTCCCACCTCGTGTTTGTTAAAGGCTTAATAGTAAGCTTTAATTTACCTTTGATAATTTTCAAGAGTTTACTAAAACTTGAAAATAGCAAAAAAAAAAAATCTTCTGAATAAAACCAAAAAATATTTTTATTGCCACTGACAAATTAGCTGCGTCTACCAGTAATAAATTTCAGCTATGACAACCGCAAGGTGTGAAAAAGGCCGTTCGATTTATATTTAGTATTCCAGTTTTAACTCTATTATTTATGCCTATCATATTTGCACCATTTTCGTATCCTTGTCAATGGCAGTTCTGAATATCTAAGCCATTTTTTTCTATCTCTCCCACTATTGTACTGGTCAAATACTCTCCAGTTGTTTCAGTGACAGCAAGAAAAATCCGATTAAGTTTTATTGTTGATGTATTACGATATCGTAATATGACCGACATTTTTTCAATTCTTTTACACACACTCTCTAGTGCAGTCGAATAAAATATTTTCCCTCTTCTATTTTACCAATCACTTCACTGTATCTGTGTTGGACATGATTGTGATAAATTCATTTTGAGTATCTTGGTTTAGATAATGGTGTGCAAGTTGTTTGTTCTTAATGCGATTTATATGTTCCTGTAACGTAGGATCATATTCAGATATCGATTTAAATAAGTATATGAAGTCTCCACACACACAGAATTCTTAGTGTCTTCGTCTGAGAGATTCTCTGTGACCCTTACACGCCAGATTATGAGAGGCTAAGAAATTTATGATATTAATTAATCTCTCAAACAAATTGTACCAATGTTTTTGAGATTCATGAATTCACCTTTCGTTTTCTCGGTCTAGTGTTTTTTCGTGCTTTATTCCCTTCTCTAATGGTATCCATTGGAACACATATAGGCCATATGTTCTTTAATATTCTCATGTCTGTGTAAAATACTACTTAAATGTTTCCCATAACAGCACCCTTCCTGTTCCATTTGAGTTTGTGACTTTCCAAATAGTCTGCTTGGAAAACAGAAAAATTTATTTTTAGAACTTGAATTAACCAACCAGCGACGACGTTGAGTTTCATTATTATTTAGTTTTCTCGAGAAATGAATTTTGGAAAAATGTCTAGGATCATCAGTTTTAGGATAATAGTCATCACTATTATTTAACTGCCGGGTGGGACCGCTTCGAATTATATCATGACGGTGATAATCTGTCATTCGAAACGTCCTCAATACCGGGTCAAAACTCGCAAGTGTTTGTTTCACTACGCCACTGGCATCTCTGTTCACAGACGCGAAGAACTGATCTCAATCTCTTCTTCTTGATTGTGACTTATATTACTCAACGTGAACACAGAAATTGCAGCTTCAGATTTGGATCCTATTTCTATTTCCGATTTTCGTCGTTCGGTGTCAACAGTTGGTGAATCTGGAGTCAAGGGGGATCCGAGCCTTTAGAGATCCAACGTCCGAGGGGCGTTTCTTCTCCGTCTAAGTGACCTGGTGAATCTGGAGTAATTTCCAAATTCAACGGAGACTCGGATACGGATAAATGGTGTTGAGAAGTCGAAGGAACCGATTCATTTGATTCTGACTGAGAAATTTCATCATACCTGAACTAAAAATCTGGATGGCCATCCGTGCAGTTTTTGCAAATGTTTTGTAAAACACAGCAAACCAATACTTGTGTTTTTATATTGCTATTTTGGAGTCATTTGCCTTCAAAAGGCAACGCCATCGCCCCTTCAACTGGCCAAAAGCAAGTTCTACAAAAACTCTCACTGTTTAATTTTTTATTGAAATTTGCCATTTCACGAATCAACCTCCCACCATAAGGTTTCATTACCCATGATAGGAGGGGATATGCCGAATCTGCCACAAGAAAAGGTTTGTATGAATTATCGTGCAGGTGACCAGCCAGTTCCATCCCACTTACATCACGTCACAGGCCGGAACGTTTGTAGTGGGCACGCCATCATGTCCATGTGACGCTTGATCAAGGTAGGGCTGTTCTCTTTATGGATGAGTACAGGTTTAAAATTGAAAGCGATAGTAGTCGTATTTTCATTTAGAAAGAACCTGGAGCTCGTTTTCATTCCTGGCACGTCCCTCAAAGAGATGCGTGCGGATCAGGCAGTGTCTGTGTTTGGGGTGGTATCTCTTTGGGTGACCCACAGACTTTCATGTCTGTTCCCGTGGAAATGTTAATGTGCTCAAATTTATAGAGATGAAATCTTGGATGCTTAGATATTACGCCCTTATGTCGGAACAATATGTGAAGCTTTCGTGCTACAGGATGATAATGCGAAACTACTCAGAGCTCCCATCATGGAGGCAAATCTTGAGCAGGAAACAATTCAGCGTCTGCATTGACCAGCTCGATCATCGGACCTTAAACGTATCGAACATGTTTGGGACACTCTAGGACGATGTGTATCTGCTCTCAATTCCCCTCCTAGAACCCAACTGTCCTGGAAGAGGGATGTCTCGCACTTTCTACAGAATCAACAGACCGCATAATTTTGAACATCACACTGTGACGGCACTATCCGCGACCTTCTCAATAACAAATCCTCTTGGGGAATCTTTGGCCATTGAAAACTATTTTATTAAAACGCTCCCTCTGATGAAGAGAACGTGAGCATGTAAATTAAGTCTACTATATAAAGTCTAGGCTTTCAAGTTAGAAAGAGAGAGATAGGGTAGGCTGCTAGCCGGCAGTGATTAATCAAATTTAAAGTGTAACGCAGATATTCAGTATTTGATAATTGTAATAATAAAGGTGACGATTTGTCACTCGAGATTGAATATAGATTAGATAGGCAGTGTACTTGAACCAAAAGTAAGTGTTACTGGTAATTAAAGTCTTCTCGTACTTCGCGTACCTCATTAATTGTCTACGTATTGCTTTAATTGGATGCATCTCTTTGTTTTGATTTACCAAACTTGTGTTGTTATTTGTGTTGCAAATAAACTAAGTAATTTGAACATGGCTAGTCTTCCTTCCCTTTCTCCCACATCTCTAGGCGCGGAGGAAATATCCTTACAACACATCGTTGTATGTGTTTATGTGTTTCATTGCTTCTCAGGGGGATCATGTCCCATATTAAATGTACTTTTCCTATACCAAGATGACGCATCCGATTTATTCATTGTATACATATGCTAATTTCTATAACACCGCCATAATTGTCTGGTGATTTCCTTTTATGCTATTTTATACCTTCCTATGTGTTGCATAATGTGTACGTTTCATTAAATTCTCCTCGTATAACTTTTTGAGCTATCGTGATTTTTGTGATTTTTCCTTAATTTATGATAACCAGCTTAAATTGACTTGATTTAACAGATTGTAATTCATTGCATTTTAATTTTAATGTGTCTTTAAATTCTATCTGAAGACACGACTAAAATTGTTTGGCAATATAAAGTCCAATGAAATTAGTTGAATAATATTCTAATAGATGGCAGCAGCAGAGATTTGCAAGTTTCGCTGTACTGTTGAGAAATAAAATCAAAACTCTGATCATTCTGTCATGTAAACAAATATCTGAGCAATGATATACATTATTCTTTTATTCTAGAAATTTAAAAATTATTTTACACTTAATTTCTACATCAATGGGTTCATTTTCCTCCCTACATGCTTAGTGTTTTATATTTTGCACAGCAAAATTTTGTATTTTAGTGATAAAGTAACTCTCAGCATCTCGAAATATTAATAATAATACTTGAAATTTTTGTATCATATTACATCGAATGTAAAGCATTGGAAAATTTAAATATTCAATTAGATTTCGAGAATTAAAAAAATTACCTTTCGTTCGTTGATTAGATTTTATTCGACCATTTTTTTAATAGTACTTGTTTATCATGTATATGTATCACACATAAATATTAAGCATAATTACTTTAAAGAAAGTAAGAAAAATATAAATTTGGTTGTCATTTTCTATTAAACTGTTGCTCCTATCAATATATTCAGTTGTAAATTTGAGACATTTTTAGTGACTTTTTTCTTATATTAATAGCAAATTGAAATAATATTTATTGCTGTGTGAGCTTAAGAAATATAAAATAAAGGTTGATTTTCACATACCTAGTATCTACAGCATGACTATGTGAATGAGTGTTACACAAGTTGGTCCCGAATTCCATTGCCATGACGAATTTCGTGGGCCTTGATCTGGCCTTTGCTGATCAGGTGGTATTAGTAACAACAAGCTTAACTTTACTGAGCGCTCGCGATTCTTTGAAATCACATTTTGGCAGTAGTGATCAGACACAGACAGGGAGGGTAAACATCCTTTAAAAAGCAGATCTAGATCGTCTTCAGAATTCAAGATGAAGTGAAGCAGAACAGGCTACGGTTACGTACCTTTCTATTGTCGTTGTGCAATACTAAGGCATTCTCAGTACGAATGTAATTAGATATCAGAAAATGTTTCACTTAAGTTGCTGTAGGTTTCTAAGTTGCTAAACGGGTAACTATGCGTAGAAAATGATATGGTCTTAAAAAAAACTATAGCGAACTTTTTTCTTAAAAGAACATGGTAAGATTAATAAAAAAAAATATCTTTGTTTGATATAATGGGTTTTGACAAATTTTTTGTTTGCCCCTATGTATACAGGGTGATTCGCTACCAGACAAACAAACTTACAGAGTGTGTAGAAGGTACAGGGACGACTCGGATTCACACAGGAATGCAGTGTCGCAAATGCCACAGTTGCGAGATATGGTGCAAATAAGTAGAGAGGAAAAAAACAGAAGCAGTGTCAAAAAGAAACAGAAAATATTTTATTGAAAGGTTGTACTACAACAGATGTTTGAAATTTCGCTACTAGAAGTGATCTGACTGTGGCGCTGCATGGGATTCCTTACGTTCTCGAAGATTCCTGGTATGTCACGTATCCTCCCGACCGTTACAGATATTCGAGAGAAAGATCTTCAACTGAAGGAACAGGCGTCTCATACACCAATCTCTTCATGTGACCAGAACCAGACTCATTTCACCTTCTATGATGAGGAACACGAGGTGTGGACGTTCGAGTAACGTCCCTAGTATAACCGCCGAGTGGTGCACCCATTACAATCTACAGCTCCATATACGATCAGCACGTCGTGTTATTCGCTTGAATACATCGTACTACCTTAGGGAAACGGACGACTTCCAGCAGGATCTATTTTCCCGAAACCTTCCATTCAGGGCCATCTACCACAAGATTGCCAAGAGGAATCTTATAGAACTTAAGGAATTCCATGTAGTGCCACTGCCATGCCGTCCAGATGACTCTGGTCGTAATTTTCAGCACCTATTGTAATACAACCTTTCAATAAAATCTTTTCTGTCCCTTTTATGTGTTGTTGCTTCTTTGCACCGCAGCTCGCAAATATGGCATTTGCGATTCTGCATTCCTACGTGATTCCAAGTCGTCTCTGTACCCCCTACATACCTGGAAAGTTTGTCGGTCTAATAGCAAATCACCCTGTATGTATCATGCAAAACTGTTTTTATACTCAAAACGCCACAAAAAGCTAGCCATTTTATATTTTGAGAAATATTTAAAAAATCGGGAAGTAATTTTAAAACGCTTCTTCTTCTATAATAATTGACGTACACGCATGAAATTTCATTTACAAGTATTTTCGAGCTATGTGCAACAAAATTTTTTATATGTTTTGTGAAAGCATGATTAATATTTGTAAATTTTTTTTTTGCAAATGTTTATTGAAAATTCCTTGAAAAATGAATGAATTTCTAATTCAACAACAATTAAAAAAATAAGTATTGCTTTGAATCAGAAATGCATACCTACTTTTGTTACATGAATTAAAAGCAATGGTTAGAAAAAATATCGGAACGTTTGGCACAATCGAAAAAAAGACCCTTAACATTTGAAATCAAGGACTAGTGATTTTGTATTTCTGCAATAAATCAGTATAAAATGTTTAGTTGCTATTTGGGATTTGAATAAAAACGAACATAAAGGTTATCATAACTGGGTTTTTTAACTCAGGAGCTTCCAATTTTTGTGAGATTATAGGAAAATATATAAAAAGTAATGTTGGTTATAAAAAAATTTTAACTGATTTTTTGGCCGATTTTTGTCAAATGTGTGTGTGAATTTGCTCTTAAACTCAGTCAGGACAAATTGTGTAACAGAAGAATTACTGCTGCTTGTAAAAAATGCAACACCATGAAGGAATCGTCAGAATTATATGAAATTTAATGCACAAATGATTTGTATTCATACATATAAATGATGAAATTTTCAAAGCTAAAAAAAAACAATATTAAGTGTCCGAAATCAGTATTTGGTGTAGCCGCCACGCGCTGCAATAAGTGTTGCTATACGACGTGGCATGGAGTCAAACAGATTTTGAATGTCTGCTTGTGGAAGGGAATTCCATATTGCTTGTATGCCCAGCAAAAGTTCGTCTTTTGAAGCTGTAGGACGCGGATCACGAGCAAGACGCCGACCAACCAAATCGCACACGTGTTGAATAGGCGACATATCCGGCGAATGAGCAGGCCAAGGAAGAAGTTGCATGTGTTGGACGGAACAGAAGTCTCGAACATTCCTTGAAACATGTGGACGTACATTATCCTGCTAAAAGATAGTTCCAGGGATGCCTTAAAGGAAGAGAATGACTTCAGGCTGTAGCACTTTACGGACGTTCCTTTTGCTATAGAGATTACCCTCAGTTCGTAGCAAATTGGATCGTCCATGATACGAAATTGCACCCCAAGCCGTAACTCCGGATGTTAGGCCACTATGTCTTTCGATAACGCTTTCCAGAAGGCAGCGTTCACGGGATAGTGTCTAACACGAATGCGGCCATCATAGTCCCACAAATTGAAGCGTGATTCATCTGAAAAGACAACTTGGTGCCAATCAGCTTGTCGGGCTCTGCGCTCATGAGCCCATTGCAGACTCAGCCGTCGATGGTTTGCCGTGAGGGGATCCTGTATAAAGGCACCCTTGCATTCTATCCACGGTGCACCAGACATTGACGAAGCCGACATTAGTACACCTGTAGCTGTAGACCAACGTGCTGCCAACTGCCTGGAGGAAACTGTACAGTCATTCACCGCTATGTGGAGCCGGTATCGATTGTTGCGCGCTGACGTCATCTTCCGTCGTTCACGGCCAGTTTTTCGAATTGTTCGGTGCTCGTCAGTCTACTACTTCCAAACTCGCATCACTGTGGAACTGTTCCGCTGCACACGAGCTCCTATTGCAGGATAGAAAAATCCTCCTTCTCGAAGGCCGATAATCCTCCCCCGTTCAAGTTCCGTAAGTTGTTGGAATTTCTCTATATTGTCGTGGAGGCATACTTAGGTCTCACTAAACGTTCGCCATTAACAATTAATCATTAACTCTTTTCAACGTTATAAGTTTTCAGCATCAGTTCAGAGGGTGCTGCGCATGCGCGTGGCTCTGAAACTTAACTATTTTACGTAACACCCTATAATTGTTACTTGGTGCAAAGTTCATTTAATTCTGATGATTCCTTCATGGTGCTGCATTTTTTACAAACAGCAGTGTACAATACCACCAGTCAATGCGTCTAGACTTGTGAAAATTACAGAAATAGTAGCGTTAACATGTTATTTAATTGATTGAAGAAACAAACAAAAGCATGCATTTGAGAACTGTTTATACAATGTTTAATGTGACTGCCTCCCGACACGGAAAGATGTACAGGGTGTTGCCGAATTCAACTGACAAATTCAGAGGGATGATAGTAGGCTGCATGGGAACGACAAATCAACATAGAACATGAGTCGCAAACCACACTCAGTTGGAATAATTCGCAAAAACAGTTATGAAGTGTGAGGTGTCGAGTGGAATGAAAGAGGGCAGTAACAAATACATTTATTAGACGGAAAGTATGCTTACAATATAAATAATGCATCACAGCTCAACATCAGAAATACAACCGATAAGTGATTGTCACAGGAATTGCTGGAAGTCATAGCACAGAATCATAGTCAAACGAACGAATGATTGTCGAACACATCCAAACAAATACAGTGTACTGGCGATGACGGCTGAAGAGACAATGATCCGTGCTATAAGGTCCTCCACTGTAGCCACCGGTATTTTATATACAAACGATTTCAAGTGCCCCCCGAAGAAAAACTCCAGGTCCGGAATTGAGATGTGGGGAGCGTAGAGGCCAAGTATCAGGTCCGCAGTATCCAATCTACCTCCAAGGATATGTAGCAGGAAGGTAGTTTCGCACCGCAATCGAAAAATATGTAGGTGCACCATCGTACTGGAAAAAAGCGTTCTGGTTAGCAGTGCAGTACTCTCTGTTGAAACTCTGGGAGAAGTGGAAGTTTTCATACGTGCAGGGTTCTTCAACCCTACCATAGCGTTCCAAATCCCCGCATTTGTTCGATCATTCCCCTCGTCTGGCTCATCGCCCTCGCAAAGGCTACTATTATCTCTATTTTCATCCAGTAAACGCGGTTTGCGTATCTATATTTTGTGGTATGTTGTGGTTTGCTGCCTACTATCACTCTTCTGAATTTGTTGGTTAAATTCAACAACACCTCTAAACAGTGAGACATGCTGCCAATGAGGTCAGTAATGGGATCCTCAGACATCCCTTGCCAGCCGGAGTCCACTCTGAAGATCCTAATTCATCAACAAAACGTTCTTGGGGTACCCGATGCATCGTATGTCTGTGAAAATCCTACACATGCTCGATGTTGAGAACGATTGGATGAGGCTGCCAGGGAAGAATGTTAATTCCGTTCAGCCTATTAAAAGTTCACCATGTGATATGATGCCACTTGTTGTCCTTGAATAACGGTCCGAGGGTAATGTACAAAATGGCTGAACTTCGGGCAAAACAACTTATGCACCGTACCGAGTTGTTAAACTGTCTAATGATCACCAGAAATATCCATTATCTGAACATGATGGCATCCAATATCATGAAACTTGGTATGGTGTGAAGCTCGCCGATATGGACTGCCAGATGATGCTTCTTGAGAATTTGTCATGACCGTCAATACTTCATAATAAAAAAAATAAAGGAATAGAATTTTTCTGAAAATAATATTTGTGTGATGTGACATTCTTTGTTCCTATTACGATAATGCGGACACTAAGTCAGGCATGCAGCCCTGTGCCGAGAGCTGAAGAACCCGATGACTGGCTGTCGTACGTGTATTCGCCCCTCATACAACTTGCTGTGCTTGGTGTGGCAACTTGTATGATTGCAGGTGGCTTTGAACATCGCGTACCGTGGCAAACAGTCTCGATGAACCCTTAGACTAATGATTCCTAAAGTGGTCTATATAGACCCTAGGGGTCTATGACAACCTGCAAGGGTTCCACGTCATCGAAAAAAAATTGGGGGGTCTAGGAGGTGTAAATAAGGGTCTATGATGGTGGCTTTCATTAAACCAAATCATGATTTTAAGTTTAAAAGAAAATTTACTCAAGTGGAGACCAGATTTTATCTATTTAATAGATTTATTTACTAATTTTAATAAGGTTAATTTGCAGTTACAAAGTGACAGCATTTTTATTAAAACAAGGACCATGTCTGCAATTTCGGCTTTAAAAAGACATACGTGTTATTTATCACGAATTATGGAATTTCATGAAAAAAAATTTTAAATACTTTTCCTATAGTGAGAAGAAGTTTCTGCGTGGTTGCCAATCTCCAAAAAAAAAAAAGAAAGGGGAGGGGGAAATAAGGTCTGGACTTACTAACTGAAGAGATTTAGGGTTAAGCCTTTCACGATTGATTCAAATGTTATTGAAGCACCAGATTTATTCCTCCCTTTTAAAAGCATTTGTTTGTTGCTCAGTTGTTTTATGTATTAATTAAATTTTAATTTAATTAACATGTGTTTCTTAAGTTTTAAAAACTATACTTCACTTCAGTTACAAATTTAAATTGTTTAAAGTAAGATATATACCAGCTGTCAAAAAGACTTTTAAATTGGTAAATTTGCAAAAATTCAATATGAGGTATAAGCAGGGGTCTACTCTGAAGAGAAAAAAATGACAAGGGGTCTATGAGACGAAAATGTTTGGGAGCCTCTGCTTTAGACGAACGTGCCTATCAGTGCATCTGTGCGATCCAGTGGCTTTCTGCCGTACTCTTAGCTTGTCCATATCCTGCTACACATCGTTTAATTGTCCTTGAACTCAGTCAAATACGAGTGGCAAACTGAGGTCAATACATCTTCAGGATATCGCCGTATTCCGTAGATGATAACTGCTGGTCTCCGAGGCATATCCTACGCTTCTTCGATAGTTCTGTTTCTGCAATAAAAAAAGTGACTTCATGAGAAGCTTGATTAAATATTGTGCTTCGATCTACATATAATATTTTGACGAATCGTCTGGGTTTCGTTTTAAGATTTTATTATTGTTAAATCTAAAAAGTCTTCATCGTATTTTTGCTTTACTAACAAGGAGAGAGCACAACTAAGCAAATTCATTTAGGGTCGAGTGGTGTAATAGTTATACTTCTTTAGGGTGTTCAACCCTCAATGTAATTCCGCCGAATGGCCAGTCAATTCGGAGAAAAAAGCCTTCGAAATTCATGCTTAGCTTTTATACAATTAAATTTCAGTTTCCTCCAACGATTTCGTAGCCTGGTTGATATATCGTCTGCATACTATGTGCAAGGTCTGGGTTTGATTCATCGGTCAATTTTTTTTTCAGTTCATTTAATTATTTTTAAAATAAAATAAACTTATTTATGAAAGGCTTTAAAATAAATGATATTTTATGTAATTATTTTGTATTTTATAAAGTAAAAAAGAATGCTGTAACTATACAAATATTTATATTAAATTTTATATAAATATATTTTTATATTAGTAAATAATAATAATATACACATAAAAATTAGTTACAAATAGTTTTATAATGTGAAATAAAATATACTATAAATAAAATATTATGTATAATATAAAATAATTTATAAAGTATATTATTATTAAATTAATTATTTTATAATTTTATAAAACATTTAATAAGTCCTTTTTAAATTAAAAAATTTTAAAAGGTTTATTTATATAATTTTTAAAAAATTAATAATTGTTTCAATGATAAACTAATAATTTTAATGATAAATTAATAATCATTTCAATAATAAATTAATAATTTTAAAAATAAATTAATGTTTTCAATAATAAATTAATAATTTTAAAAATAAATTAATACTTTCAATAATAAATTAATAATTTTAATAATAATTCTTATTAATTAATTTTAATTATTACTTATTTTAATTAAAAAATATTTTAAATAATTTTAAAAATAAATAATTTAAATAATAAATTTATTTAATTGTTTTTACTTTATAAAATACGAAAAAATTGCATAAAATATCATTTAATATTTAATAAACCTTTCATAAATAAGTTTATTTAATTTTAAAAATAATTAAATGAAATGAAAAATATATATATATTGACCGATGAATCGAATCCACACACACAGACCTCGCTCATAGTATGCAGCTACGAACGCGTTGGAGGAAGTTGAAATTTAATTATATGAAAGCTAAGCATGAATTTCGAAGTTTTTATTCTCCGAATTGACTGGCCATTCGGCGGAATTACATTGAGGGTTAAACACCCTAAAGTAGTACTACTATTACACCAATTCTCGACCTCAAAAGAATTTCCTTAGTCGTGCTTGTAAGATATTTGTCTAAAAAGACCTTTTATATACAATACTTTTTTAGTGAAGGACTCAAGGGAGCTTACCCCGCGAAGACTTAAAACTATTCGCTTGAACTCCCATCTGGATTATGTAAAGGAAAACTGAAAAAAAAAAGTTCAAAACTAGATTTTAATAAACAAAATCTTGTCTCTTTAAATAAAGATGTTATATGTTAAAACCTACCAATTGGGATCTAAAAGTCTATTGATGGGAGGCAAGGGTAGAAACACGCCGTGCCGAGAGAGCTGACACACATTAAATGTGTTGAGGCTCAAACATCCTCCCGTTTGAATGGTTTGGAAGTTAGGAGAGGTGAGTGCCATCTCATGTGTCGTCCTCGTCACATGAGATGGTTCAAAATTATGAGGTCCGTCACCGATAGCCGACGCGGAGCCTTATAGTGCGACATTAATATAACTCTGATTCACTAATACTCAAATAGCAACAGGAGAGAGATATATAGTGGTGGCCAAAATTGTGGACACTTTTTACAATTGTTATGTCTTTTAAGTTTGTATGCTTATAGAAAATTTTACGTTTGCACAAAATGCAAAGAATTTTATATCATTTTAAAGAGAATTTAATACAAAAAAGAAAATTCAAACATTTGCAACAGAAAAAAAAGTTATGCTGCAATAACTGTCGATACATTAGAAACTGATGATAGTGAGTTATGAGAGCTTAGTGAAGTTGGCTTTATCCTTTATTACAACTTCACATCGATGTTTCATTGCGCTGAAAATAATTTTAAGCTCTTCCTTCGTTATTACATGATGCCAGGAAACAATATATCCTCAATTAGTTCCTTTTCATTTCATGGGTACCTCATTCGGACAAGAGTTTTCAAACGTTGCCACAAATTTTCAATAGGATTGAGGTCAGGACTGTTTCCTGGCCTAGATAAGAATGATATTTAGTTAAAAAGCAATGGCATCAATTAACGGAGTAGATTGGACGCATGTGTGTTGAGAAAGTGATTTTTCCTATGTTAAAATTGCATAACAGGTGGGTAGTTCAGTGATTACATCTAGAGACTGAAAATTTTGTTTATGATGTTAGGAGAACAAATTTAATAAAAAGAAAAAGCATTAAAAGCCCGAAAAAGGTGCACCACATCTGTTGATGACAGAAGAACAAAAGTACTGTGCTTCAGAGATAAAAGAGTTTCATAGACATCCATTAGAAGAGATCTGACTGATGCTGGTGTTTCTGTCAGTTCAAAAACAAACATAAGTAGATTAGCAGATATAAGACTAAAAAGTAGAATTCCACGAAAAAAGCCGTATCTCAATGAACAGCAGCGCTTAGAAGGACTACAGTGGGCAATGGAACACATTAATTGGACAAATGATTATTGGTCACAAGTTATATAGAGGGACGAAACTAAAGTATCGTTATTTGGTAGTGATAGCCTAAAATATGTAAGACGTAGAATATCAGAAATGCTACATCCTGACTGCATCCAGGCAACTGTGAAGTACCCACATAGTTTTACCATTTAGTCATGCATATCAGCAGACGGTATCGGTCGCCTTCATATCATCGAAGGGACATTGAATAACATAAAATACATTGATACCATCCTAGAACCCAAACTTTTACCTTCCATCAAGGATTTATTTACCAACAATGCTTCATTTATTTTTCAGCAGGATTCTCCTCCTTTCCACACAGTAAAGTGATTAAAAGACTAGTACCGTTCTAATATCATTGACCTCAATCGTATCGAAAAC
Source organism: Trichonephila clavipes (assembly GCA_019973935.1). Lineage (NCBI taxonomy): Eukaryota > Metazoa > Arthropoda > Arachnida > Araneae > Nephilidae > Trichonephila > Trichonephila clavipes. The sequence goes on from BMAU01011497.1 coordinate 35,228, forward strand.
TTAAGACACCGTTTGAAAACTCTTGTCCGAATGAGATACCAATGAAATAAAAAGGAACTAAATGAGGATATAATTGTTTCCTGGCAACATGTAATAACGAAGAAAGAGCTTAAAACCATTTTCAGCTCAATTAAACATCGATGTGAAGCTGTAATAAAGAATAAAGGCAACCTCACTAAGCTCTTATAATTCACTGCTATCATCAGTATCTAATTTATATCAATAGTTATTTCAGCATAACTTTCTTTGCGTTGCAAATATTTGAATTTTCTTTTAAATGAAATAAAATACTTCGCATTGTATTTTCTATAAGCATACAAACTTAAAAAACATAACAATTGTAAAAAGTGTCAATAATTCTGGCCACCTCTGTTTATAAACGATTGTCTGACAACGATACGAAAAAGTATACGATAACTATATACCGTGGGACGCCGGTTTACCGAGTCCCTATCGAACGAATTTCGCGATTTAACGAATTTTTCCTTTTCCCGGACTAAAACGAAGACAAAAATATCTCTATTTAACGGAGAATAAACCGCGAATAAATTAATTATTTCAACATTCGAAAAATTCGTTTTTATTAGCTTAGATTAGAAAAAATTTGAATATTTTTGCAAATGACATATCCTTTTTATTTTCAGCAACAGAAGAGACTTTTTAAAGCCACAGGTTTCGAGGGGAAAGAGCGTAGACAAATTTTTAGATCTTACAAGCGCAGATGAGTCATGAGTGTAACCTATCGCGTGAATTTTGAATATGACAGGAAATTCATTTCTGAAACTCATATCAAAACTGTTACTTTTTCTAACACTTAAGATTTTTAGAAACTCTGAAAACATGCATCATGCAGCAGAATTTAAATGATGTAGTATTTTCGTATCTGCATAAAAACAAAAAAAGAATTCTTTCGAGTCAGAAATCGAAAAGGTTGTCAAACATGTACTAGTCGTGTGTGTGGTTTTTTTTATCAGGTAAGTGCAGAACCAAAACATTTGTATTTCTTTGAGCTCCAACATAATGAATTAAATGTAAAATGTTCGGTGCCAATGAATTTTTTTAAATCGGGGTTGTACTGTGTAAAGATAAAAACATTTTATATATATATAACTTACGATTTAAAATTCTAAAAGAAAAATATATTTGTACTAAAGCAGAGTGATCCATGTTTGCTACTTGTAAATAAAAAAACTCTCTGAAAAAGGACAATCCCATTAAATCATTCTGTTTCCGACACATAATAACCAGGTCAAATATTTGCTTCTTTGTATGCTATGAACTATTATCCAATTAATTGCGAATTACGTCGGTTTAATCCGTTTAAAGATTGAACAATGAAAACCACTCCTGCGTGCAAAAGCTCTGGGAACGAACAACGAAATGTCTGATCTCTGATTCATTATATTTGGATTATTTAGAAATATGTGTAAGCTCTAGAAGAAACAAAGTATGGCAGATTTTCTGAAAACATACTGCTAGATATAATTCTCATGGCTTTTTTATTAAGTTTTGTGGACACGAGACGATTTAAATAAAAAAATATCTGATTTAATGGTGTTTATATTTATTTATTGGCTTGTGCAACTTACGTATAGGTAATGTGTAAAACCAAATGTTTGCTCAAAATACAACAAAAAACACATCGATTAAGTTTTTTAAAAGAATTTTAAAATTTATTAAATTACTAGTAGTTATTCGCCCCCTTCGCTGTGTATTTAATGATGTGTGAAAATATACTGTATATAAATTATTAATATTTCAGCTGTAGTATGAAATGTATTGAAAAACGTATTTATAACTCGATCTCTTCTTGATTTAAAAATGACGACTTGACTTTCTAAAACTGAAGTAGCATTACCTTTTACGCTCCGCAACCCCCTACCCCAAAGTAGATCTCCACAAAACACGTTTCTAATAGATCAACACTCAACAAAATAAACATGCTTGATTAATTTCGAGTCTATGTCTAATATTTCAAAAACGAAATTTTTTTGTAAATTTGCCCGTATCTCCTCTTGAGATGCGATATCCGCAAAACCCGTTCTTGGTGGATTTCAAATCAACAAAACAAGCAGCCGTACCAAACTTCAAACATCTAGGTCTAGTAGTTCAAAAACGGAAATTTTTATCTATATAGCGTCTTTTTAACTTCTCTCAACCTCCACCTTGGGAATCGAGAGATCGCAACAGTTCTCTCTTTAAAAAAATAAAAACAAAAAAAGAATTACGTCAGATTTCATGTCTGTAGGCATAATAATTCAAAACCTGGAATGTTTATCTATTACAACTTCTTAACTCCTCGCAACCTCTTTGGGCTCTTAGCAGATCTTTTCTCAACAAAAGAAACATACTCACCAAATTTCAAGTTTTAAGTCTAATCGTTTAAAAACGGGAATATTTATCTATAACACCCCTTAACCCCCAATGGGAGTAGATTTCTACAAAATACAAAATTGACAAATATGTCAAACGTGCAACAAAACTTGGTATCGTTTTTTGTGATAACATGATTGGAGTATTTTTTAAATAGATGAATTTTTTTGTAAATGCTTATTATATATATATATATATATATATATATATATATATATATATATATATATATATATATATATATATATATATATATATATATATATATATATATAATTTTCAAATATAATGTATATTTTCCAAAATCAATTTTTTTAGTTAAACATGTGTACCATATTTTGTTACACGAGTCAATAGTTGGAAAAACAACCAAATATTTCACACAATATGAAAAAAAAATTAGCGTTTTAAATAAATCGGCTTAACCCTTTATCTACCGACGGTACTTATAAGTACCACCTCTTAAAAATTATATAGAATAACCATTTTTACAAATATTCTGACGATATTTAGCACAAACACTCATTTAATTCCACTCTTTTAGGATACATGACAGCACAGATTCTGTGATGAGTATTTTGGCGGGGAAGGCGAATAGTTTTCAAACAGAAATTGCGTTTTCAGCTCACATTTGGATCGGATTGTGATGATTGTCTTTTTTTCCAAAAAAGCAGTTTATGTCAAAAGGTAAGTGTCTTATTTTTTTTATTTAATTATTTAAAATGATTTGACTATTTATTTTAAGTGAGCAGTGTATATAATTTATTTTATAGTTGAATAACTTTGTTGTACTTACTTATAAGTACCGACACCTCATTGGATGTTAGAGCAAGAACTTAGTGTGTTTTTTTTCGTCCGTGTAGCTTTTTGTTTTGTTGTAGCGTCATCACTATACTACACAATAAAGTTTCTTTTTTTCATTTTTTTTTTTTTTTTTTTTGTTTAACTTATTAATTTTTTTTAATTTTTCTTTTTCATTTTAACATTTTCAAAAAAAATTTGAACTTTAAATCTCTGAGCTTGTTCTTTTTTACCTCACAATTAAATGAAATATGTATCCATAACTTTTTCAAAAATTAACAACATTTTTTATTTCCTTATGTGTAACGGTGATTTCCCAATAACTGGAGGTTTTCAAGGTGTTATTATTATGATTATTATTCCTTTTCTTAGAGCGTCTGGAAAAAAGCAGCTTAGTCTTCAAGAGGTTTTAGATTTATTACAGAACATGCCGTATGAAAGTAGTGATGCACTAACAGATGATTCTTCAGATGAAGAAGTCCCAGCAAATGATCTGCTGGAATTTTCGTTAGATTCTTTAAATGACTATCAAATGACGGAACAAGACTCAAGGTGCAGTAGTTTATGTTCAGAAAATACAGAATTTCCTACTCGTGCTTTAAAAACATTCAATCAAAACCTCATTTAAAATGCATTACGTGTAATGATTTATTTGTTTATTAATAAAAAGAGAAACAGTTTCTTTGAATGTCATCAAATTAAGTTTGTGTGTAAAACTTGTTTTTTGTGTAAAAAAAGTAAATACGTTTAAAAAATTTTACATTGTTAAAAAATAAATTGTTTTGTGCTATAAAATATTAATGTTCTCTGGTTATTTAACATTTTTAAGAATTAAAACTCCTTTAAAAAATCATATGGTATTTTTGTATTAATAGAATATTTTAAACCTCCGTGTACTCAGGGTACTTTAAAGTACCAATTTAATTAATTAGCTCTAACGGATTAAATTTCCAAAAGTGGAGTATCTTATTCACCTCTTCACCCTTAATTTTCAATGTAGTGATTCGAAAAAAAATATATTGCACGAAAAAATTGCTGTAAATTATAATGCGGTAGATAAATTTTTTATTTGCAGTTGGAATATGAATAAACATGAACATAAAAAATATCATAACACAGGATTATTTTAACTTACAAACAATAAAAAAATATATTATGAATAATTTGGTCTAAAAAATTTAATTTAGCTTTTTAACTGGTTTTTGTCAATCGAATCACACTTTGTGTCCTTTTAATTCAACGTTAACCCTTAAAGGAATGTATTTGTAATATTAATCCTACGCTAGGCACATTTATATTTCACCACAAAAACTATCCTTACTTTACAATGAATGTTCCGCTTCAGAAACTATAAGAGAATTATATAAGTAATTCAAATAATTTTACATATAAGGTTTTGCATTTCCTTTTTTCGATGTGAATTTGAATAATCTTTTGAGCTCGTTTTTGTTGCTCTAATACTTATCGTTACAGATGTAATACTTTTGAAAAAGACAAAATATGTTTTCTAGAATGCATTTCTTGAGTAATCCAGACTAAACAGAGATTAGTTAGCTTATTCAGCTCTAAATGTATTTCCGATAAAAATTAACGTATTCCACTTTTTATATTGTTACGAATTTTGTGTAATGAGTGCTTAAAATAGTCTAAATAATTTATATCTGAATGTGTAGTACACATTAATTTATTTTCTTCTGTATTTATTTTATGATATAAATTGTAATATTCGCAAGCGACGCCTTTTCTAACATTATAATGCCGATTCAGTGGAAACTTGGCGAAATATTGGCAATTAAGCCAAGTTGACATAATTTTGGCGACTTAGCTATCGTATGAATGCTTCTAGAAATTGCTGGAGAAACTATTAACATCACAATCAGTGACATAAGCTGGTCTTTCGAGAAAAATCCGTTCAACCTATAAATAAGAATCACTCGCCGAAACTGAGTCAGTATTAATTCAGCTGTTGAAGATGACGAGAGGTTGCTTGTGAATAATCTATAACAACTTATATTTTAGACACTGATAGTTGTCTCTGAGCGCTGTGGAAGGAATGAAAACTTGCTGGGATTTATTAAGAGAATTTTAGTGTTGTATCCTGTATTTAAAGGATTGTTTGCCTACAATAAATTTCCATCACTCTTGAAAAATTGCATTGCTCTTTGAGACTGATAGGATAAAACCCTCGAACCCCGAGCTACGTAACAATATGTATTTAGTCAATTATACATACAGGGTGTCCCAAAACTCAACGCTGGGCGTGAACGGGGTGAAAAATAGGGCCTGATCGGCGTAAACTCCCTTCACACCGTACGAACCCCAGTCTGTCGCGATCAATCCAAATCACAGCGATTCTGACTGACCAAGATTCGCCTTCACGCCACCAAGCAAGTCAATACGAATCAACTTTTCTTCCACCAGTAGCTGTTGAACATGGATACAGTTTTTAATGTTTCAAAACAATTAAGGTATCAAGTTATTAATTTCACAACTGAGTTCTTATTCATTTTTTTTTTCAAATTGAAATAAATGAAACAAAAAATATAAAAACACATACGGTTTTATTTATTTTTGTATATTTTCCCTTTTAATATGAAGTGTAATTATAGTCTAAAAAGAAGTTACGAATTATTAACATGTATACAAGATATATCATACAATACAATTACTTTTACAAATAACATATCTAATGTTTTAAAAAGTCATTTCAAATTAAATGTAGTATACAATAATTATTTTTTTAATTATAAATTTAAAAATGTTTTTACTCGGTTTTTTAATACATTAATCAATTAAAAATTTTACAATGCTATTTACATTTTGTTTGTTTTATCCAATTTATAAGGAAATTTGTGTGGGATCTATGTAGTAATAAAATGGAATATTTTTTAAAAAATTAAATTATTGTCAGTATTGGTGTTTTATTTTATTTTAACATTCTTATAAATATTTAACTTTTTCTCTCCCTAAATTAAATAAATTCTTATAAAATTGATCTCTGAAGCTATTTCAAACATCCTACAGAATATTACTCCCACTCCCAAACACATTTTGCATTAAAATATTATTGAGTAAAGAAACAAATTTCTAAAATTGAATAAAATACATGCAAACTTAAATTTATCACTTATGCATTAGCAATAAAATACAGCCTGCACACTCAGTGATGAGAGCTAGAGTTAGTTTATATAATAAGAGAGAATGCTGTGAATACCAAAAACATAAGCGCCATCTACTAGCATAAAAGAATCATGTTAACCCTAAATATAAAGTCATTATCTTCAACACATCTGAAATCAGCTTCCTGTATCGGAACTTTATATGAGATATAATCACTAATAAAATAAAAAAAAAACATTAAAAATCAACACTGTTTAAATTCACTTTTTCTTTAAGAAATTGCAACAGATTGATGCATGATTGAAGAAAATCTAACCAGCTGAATCACGCGGGAACGAGATTCATGACGGACAGAACTGGTTTCCATTGGTGTGAAGGAAAGAACTGGTTGTAGGCTTATTTGAGTGGGATCGAATCTTGGTCAGTCAGATTCGTTGTCGTTCGGATTGATTGCGACTGACTGGGATTCATTTGAAAAAATTTCCTATCACTTGGTTAAGCAATGACTAGAATATTTCAAAAATGTGCTAATCAGCACTTAACCATGTGATAGGGATATTTTTTTATTTTTTCTTGAGCCGATATGACCCCATCTTTCACTACGTGCCGCCTTATCGTCAAGTTTCGGAGCACCCTGTATATATTTATCGATTATAACTCAATTAATTTAACTGATATTATTCATGACAATCTCAAATAGTAAGTAGCAATACCTGTTCAAAATCTGTCTCTCTTTAAAATATAAAATCCGTCTAAATTTGACCCCAAGAATCAAATATGTTTAATCAATAATTAATCTTTAGTTATTTAATTGCTGAATTTGTATAATTCTAAAGAATCAGTTACTTTTATTGGAAGGATTTTTTTCATTCAATTATTATTTAGAATTCAATTTTATATAATACTAGAGGACCCAACAGACGTTGTCCTGTGTACACACATCTTAAATTCAAAAATTCCTCATTTTTATGAATAAGCTTTAACAATCTGGATCGTTTTGAGTAAAATTTGTATTAAAAAGTTATTACAATGTAATTATGTTCCAAGGTTTATACTGCTGGGTTGCTTAGAAGTGAAACACACAAAAACTATTTCCGATAAGAAATAATTTTAAATTAAAAAAAGTGTTATAATGTGTGTAATCAATTAGCTACACAAATAGATTTGTAGGTTAGGATAATTGTTGTCAACGCACGTGTAAATTTAATAGAAAATCATGTAAAATACTCACATCAATTGCATACTAAATTTGGAGAATGTATAGTTTTTTATGCACACTTCAAAACTCTTCAAACACTAATTACATCTGAATGTAATAATTTATTTAACACACGATTTATTTCAACAAAATAATAACACGAAGTGACAAAATATTTTCCTGAAATGATCACAGCGCCAACTGTCGGGATCAACTTGAATTATATTAAAATGTTTTTGAATATTCGATACTGGGATCGTAGCGCAGTCTGCCGAATTGAATGTAAAACATTCCAAGATCAACAATTTATAAGTAAAAAAATTAATTAAATAAACATTTCTAAGCCGAATTATAAATCTAACCCATTCTCGAGTCCACTGGAACAGACAAAAACTTAAATCAAAATCGGTCCAGCCGTTTAGGAGGAGTTCAGTTACATACACACGCACAGCAGAATTACATATATAAAGATTATTTGAAAAGATATTAATTAAAAACGCTAAAAAGTGTGAATCGCGTCTGCATTTTCGTAACAATAAAGACCGGGTTTTGCTGAAAATCCATTTTCGACACCAATTTACGTCTTTTTCAATTCCTACTATTAGCTCACGCTCTCTATGCATATTTTATTTGTTTGTTTATTTATTTATTTATTTATCTTGGTGGAATTTTCAATCGTTAATAAAATACATTTTAAAGCGCTGAAATGTAATGTGTATGATTATTTTGGATGACAATACAATAATTTAATTATAATTAATAAAAATTAATTTTGATTAAAACTAATTATTTAAAAAATTACCAATACAGCCAAGTTGGCGACTTATGTCAAAATTTGAAAAGGTTTTTTTCTCACATGTTAAAGCATTCATTTGAAAGGAAATTTTATATACACGATTGTTTGGGACGACAAAACGATACTTTAATAATAATTAATAAAAATTAATTACCACTTAATGTTGTGATTCTGTCATATGTATATACATATTTATATTAATTGCAACTATTTAATAAAAAGTAGCTAAAATAAATTTTTTCTTGGTTGATCTAAGTAGGAATTGATTAAAAAATTTTTTTTATATTACTTGTTTATAACAATAGCGTTGTTACAACAATGCAGGTGAATGTTGAGTTGTATTTTTTTAATGTTTTTAATTAATATCTTTTTAACTAATTGTGCGATATCGGACCGAATTGTGTGAATCTAAGCCATTCTCGAATTTACTTGAACCCACACAAAGAATTGCATCGAAATCGGTCCAGCCGTTCAGGAGGAGTTTAGTGACAAACACACGCACATAAGATTTTTATATATAAAGATTTTGTTTTCATTTTCCTGTTATTTTAAATTCAAGTCTTTAACTTCAAAAATTAAAAAAGCTAAAATAAAGTAAAATGTGTTGATGTTATCTAGAAAAATATATACCTTTCTCTTAATCTCGAATTTTTAGAGAAGACCACACTATATATTTCCTATTATTTACGGTATCCTACTTGGTTCTGTACCGTAATTTAAAAAGAAAAACATAAAAGACTAATTTGTGTGTGTGCTCTCACTCACGGTTGCTGCTTTAAATAGAACTCTGCTCTACTCATGGCTTGGGGTAAAGAACGATTTGTTCAATTCTTGGAATAAACTTCATCTGATAAATGGCTGCATTTCACGTCAACTTAGATGTACTCTAAATCATGTTATATATATATATATATACAGCCTCTGACAATAAAGTTCGGTGAATGAGGTCAGAACGGCCTATCTGGAAACACTGGCGAAACAAAACGCTGCACATGCGTAGTGGCAGATCTTGACCATCTGACCCCACCATTGTTCAGGTGAGACTCACTTGTGTTCCGAGTAAGATTTCTTTTAATAAGTGCTTGTTTAGTACGTTGGTTCTTAACTGAGAACAGGAAAACAAACGAACAAAAGTTTAATTTAAAGTTTTGTTTTAAGCTTGAGAAGACACCAAATGAAACTTATGCAATGCTGGTACGTGTTTCGGAAGATCAAGCACCGTTCATGAAGTGTCTGTACGAGTCATTCGCCAGTTTTTGAAAAGCAGGAAAAATGTTTCTGACCCCCCCCAGCGGAAGATTGACGAGCCCCGTCAATGCCAAAAATATTGAGAGAAAGTGAGGAAATTAATCACTAAAGATCTTCAGTTAACTGTGCGCATGATAGCTGACGAATTGCAGATTAACCGTGAATCCGTGCGACATTTCACTACCCAAAATTTATTGATGAGAAAACATCGATATTGACGATATTATTATTGAAAATATTCCTAACTTCCAACGAAGCTTTTGAACTCCATCCCAAAAGAAGACTTCTTGCAAAGTTTCCATGACATGCATAGCAGACCTCAGTGGTGCATAGTTATTTGAGGTGACTATTTTGAAGGACAGTAAGGAAACTTTTGTTAATATTTCATCTACGTTAATGCTACAGGACTATTCACTGAACCTTATTGTCACAGGTTATATATATATATATATATATATATATATATATATATATATATATATATATATATATATATATATATATATATATATTGTGTGTGTGTTGTGTCTATTGAATTATAAAATACAAATAAAATTGTTTTAAGAATAGTATTACAAAAAAATTATTAAAAAAATCTTTTTTTTTTGACAAATAATGAAGGAAGTGTTTTACTTTTATGAAAAATGCTTCTATAATAATAATAGTTTGTCCGTATATACCTCAGACTTCTACACAGAACCTGAACTATGATTTTTGATTTATAATTTAGGAATGAATTTATCCATATTTTAATACATCAAAATAGTATATTTTTAGAAAGAATAAAAAACAATTATTTTAATTGGTAGTAACTCTGAAAAGAAAATAAATTTTGAAAAATCCAAGCTCATGCTCAGTAGATAAGTCTTAGCTGTATACAGATTATCAATATAAAAGCATTTTCCGTAAAAGAAGAATGTTTCGAAAACATGTAATTCTATCCTCATTTTTTTGCCAAAATATTGTACTTAAATTTTTTCTATATTAATACTATTCTTAAAACAATTTTATCGGTATATTTTAATTCAGGTGACAACACTAAAAATCTCACAAAAATTATTCATTTGTACGCTTTATCAAAATCTAAGTTTCGAACCCAGTTGAATGCCTAAATACAATCCTTTAAAGTCCATTGGTCTTCAAACTGAGATCCACAAAACCCTGGGGTTTCCCGAGGCATAAACAGGGGTTCCACGTGTCACAAAAAATCGAATAGAAAATTATAAATGTATATGGAAAAATGGATTCCCGTTTTCTATGAAGTTTGTATAACCACAGGTATTTATAGCTCATCCCAGTCATAGAACTCAAAAAATTTTATAATTTACTTTATAATACTTTTTAAACTTTAATTTTACAATTCTAACAGAATATATTAAAAAGGGGTTTTTTTTATATATTCTAGGTACTAAATTGCAAATATTCGATTCACTGGCGTAGCTAGATCTGAGGGTGGGGGGGGGGGGCTGTATCAAAATTCCACTGGTGCCCTTTTTAGATATGAGAACCCTGTTAGTTGGATTGTAGTGACACATGTTCGGGCCCCGTATCATTGATACGGGGCTACGCCCCTGATTCGATTGTTTACTATACTCCAGCTGCCATGAAATAATTTTTTATTCATTAATCCACAATATTTTGTAAAAAAATAGTTCTCTTAAAGAAAAAGCATCTTTTTTCTTTTGCGGACAAGAAAAACCCACCTATAATGAAGGAGTGGGGAGAATTTATCGACATATCAACCGATTCGGTCTAAATTTTAGGTTGAAAATTCATACAAAATCCACAGGATTTCTCACCCAGCTATAGACATTTTCAAAGAACAATGCATTTAGGGAGAAAAAATTTAATGCAGAATATTTAAAGTAGACCAATATGTTTTAGGTGCTTTATGTAAGGACAAAGAATGGTATTGCATCTGTTATAAAAATTAATGAAATTTTAATATGATTTATTCAATAGTATTAATTTGTAATTAAATTGCCACCTACCCATGCATTTTATATACTAACTGGGATATGTGCTAGCATTTTTTTACAATAAGTGAAGAAATCTAAGTTTATGGAAATTAGCAGTCGCATTCCATATTCTGCGTTTAATATGTTTTTTATATTTTATTTTGTAGTCACTCACATTGAGAAGTATTTTTCACTTAAGTGCATTGTTTCGAATGGAATTTAAAAATTTTACAACTCTGTGAGAAACCCTGTTATTTTGCAAGTGTTTACAATCTAAAATTTAGGAGCCATTCTTGCTTAAATGTAAATTTTAATGTCGAATCTTTTGATATGTGGACAGCGTTTGTTCTCTCCTTTAGATGTTTTTATCCCTCAAATTAAAAAAATGTGCATTTTCCATTAGAAAACAATTTAAATGTGCAATAGATTGTACTAACGAGTATAAAATTTTTTTGTTGGACCCGTGATAGTAAACAGAATATTCATAATATAGAAAAGCGTTCTAATATTCTTTTATAATAAATAAGTTAAGTTATAATAAAAGTTTATAAAAAGTATTACAAAATAAATTTATAGTGTATACATAGAGTTTTCAGTTTTAATGACTGGGATGAGCTTTAGATACTTGTGGTTATACGAATTTCATAAAGAACGTGAGTTCATTTTGTATACACATTTATAATTTTCTTTTCGATTTTTTTATTATGCCTCATGAAGGTCATTGCTTTTAAGTAACAAGCTTCGGTACCTGTATACCTACGTGATCAGTGAAACGTCAATGCTGTCAGATTTCATGAGGTTAATTACTTATTTTATAGCCAGTTTAAGCATTTTAGTAAACTGGATGTGTATGAACTTGAAATCATTTAGAGACAAATCAGCAATGAATCAATAGACCACGTTTAACATTTTGCGTCGTCTTTAGTATTATTGAAACAGACATTACTTCATTTATTTGTTATCGGCCGTCTATTTGCGCAGCGGTTATAAATTTTCCCTTATTTGAGATTTCCATACACTTTTTTTATTGTTAAAATCGTGTGAGTGCAGTATAGTTATCGATTCTACGTTCGCTTTGCAATAAGTGGTGATTGGAATACATAAAAAAAACAAGAAACATTGATAGAGAATTCCTTTCGCGAAAGGATTTTAAGGTGACAAGTGATTTTGGAAAAATGTATAAAATGATCATTTCTTTTTTGATATTTAGTATAAGTTGGATTACAACATAAGGCTCAATGGTTGAGCGGCAACATATCGCGCTTACACACCACATCTCCGGATTCTATTCCCGGGCTGGACAAGGTCAACTCAGCCTGTCATCTCTACTGCAGCGGGCGATAAATGAGTACTAAGCTTGCTTGGGGACTTAAACACTGGGGGGGTCTCGCTTCAGACTGACCACATGATCGTCACATCTACTCATGTACCTCAGTGCCCAATGGTCGCGTATACTGGGATAGGCCCTGGCCATCATGGGCTGTTGCGCCACAAAGTTTAAGCTTGAATTACAGCATACGTATGAAATTGTTTTAAAAATATTATTATATGAGAAAAATATTTAAACGTAATTTTTTGAGAAAAAATTAAGAGAGAATGACATATTTTCAAAACATTCTCCTTTTATAAAAAAAAATGTTTCTGTAACAATACTTGTGTCTATATATATATAGTTCAGATTTCTGAAGAGAGCCTGAACTAGGATTTTTTAAATATATAATTTTGAAGAGAGAGAGAGTGGATTTATATTCATATTTTAATACATCATATAGAGAAATTTTAACAAAAAACACCGGCTATTAGTTCAGTTGTTCGTAACTCTGAAAGTAATGTAAACTTTTCAAAAATCCTAGTTCATCTCCGATATAGAGAAGTTCTAGCTATATTTAGGCAAAATATTATTATTTTAGAGACATTTTTCATAAGAAGAGAACATTTTGAACATACTCCATTCACTTTTTACCAAAAAATTGCATTTATATAATGTTTCTCGTAATAATGTTCTTGAAACAATTTTATATGTATATTTAACTGACACTAAATATCACACAAAAAAAAAAGAAATAAAGAATTATTCATTTATGCGCTTTTTAAAAAATCGTGGCTATTTCAAAATTAACCTCGCCTCCATATATATTTCCAATGTAAGTAAAGTTTAGCCTGGAATATTTGAACAAAAGCTTTCTCACAAAATTAAATAGAACTAGATTTGTTATGAAAAATTTTTCATTCATGATTTTAAATCAGTAACTAATTAATTCTTCGATGCCGTTTTTTTTTCTCCTTCCAGGTCAAATTAAGTCATGAAAATCGAATTTCCCCTAGATGTGTAACCTCACGGCTATGCAAACACTTAATGTATTTCTAAATCTGATATTCAGCCCTATTTTGAGTTCGAAAATGATTTGTATCTGTGTTTAATTATAAGAACTAAGAGAATGACACGCAGTATTTTCCTCTTGTACTGAAATGGTCAAGACTATACTTTAAAAAACAACAATAACACTTTTTAACTATTTTTTTTTTCCTTGGCTGAATTTCTCTCTTTGCTCTGAAAAAAATCCTGCCAAGTAATTTTGATTTTACTGTAAATTTGTATTAATTTGAGTTCATTTTATATTTTCAAGTATACTACGAGTTTATAAACGTGACCCCTTGCCTACCACGGTCTCACAAGTTCTAGAAGTTTTCCTAAAGTAGACACTTGTTATACAATACATTTAACTGTTAGATTATGCATTTTTTGTAAGTAGTAATCAGTATAAAATGGATTATGTGAAGTACTTCTCCAACATTCGATATTCTTGGATCCCGCTTTACAAAAGCATAATATACGATTTTGTAAAACTGGATGAAAAACAGGATCATAAACGTTTTCCTTAAGAACCATGAATGTCATCTTACCTCACTTACTACATTAACCCCATAACAGGGCTAAATTGTACCTGACTACTTTTCAAATACTTCTTTCACCAATAATGAACTTAATTTTTAAAGATATGTTATAACTGTCATGTTTCCCTTATGATTCTTATAGATTAAAGTAAAATTCGTTCAAAAATTAAACTAGAATTTTTCACTCGATTAATATACAGTGGACCACAAAAGTGTTCGTACACTTGCAATTTCCTATGAAATTTAATGTTTTCGACTAATAAAAATTAATAAGGTGGAATTGTATTTTTTTATATCTGCAACTTGTTCTTTGGAATGACATAATTATTTTTTTAAAAATAGAATAATTATTGTTTTTAAAAATTAATAATAATAAAACCTACTAAAAATTACGCCACAAAAGTCTTGGTACCCCTAACAAAAATCGCAACATAGCTTTAAATATTGTATTTCTTTCTTAATTTAATACTTTTAGTGTCCACAACAATTTTTAAACGTCTCGGTATAGATTTAATGAGTTTCTTGTAATTTCTGCTTCGATTTTCCTTCATGCTCCTATGATTGCTTTTACTTCACATTATGCGTTTATATGTCATATCTTTTCTTTTTTAAAAAATGTAAATCTAACCAGATATCTTCTACTGGGCTACATAAATTGATTGAAGAGGTGTTTTCAGAATTTGAGGACAGTTATAGAGACACCAGTGGCATACATTAAGAGCAGTGCGCTTGACGTCATTATCCTGTTAAAAAACGAAGACGTCTTCAATGTCCAAATTTTGGGTGGATAATTTAAAATTTCCATTTAAAATATTTAAATAGAGATCATGTTTCTCAAACCCATAAAAAGATACCAAATTATCTAATCCTGAACCCGATTTACACCCCCACGCTAGAACATCCTCACCTTCTTCACGAAGCATGGAGGTGGAGGAGTTCTTGTTCCACATAAATTCATGGGATTAAATTTCTCATTTTCAAACTATTATTTGCCCATCAGAAAACAAAGCGTTAAATTTTCTGAAACTGAGTCTCAGGAATTAATGAACCATAGAAGTGAAAGTGTTCTTGTGTGGGGATGTAAATCGGTCTTAGAATTAAGTAATTTGGTATTTTTTTATGGTATTGTGAATCATGAGCTCTATCTTAATATTTTAAAGAGAAATTTAAAATTATCCGCCCAAAATTTAGATTCTGGAGATGACTTCATTTTTTAACAGGATAATGACGCCAAGCGCACTGCTCTCAATATACGCCGTTGGTATCTCTTATAACTGTCCCCAAATCCTGAAAAACCTCCTCAATCACATTATTTATCCCAGTAAAACATATTCGGAGAGATTTTGATTTTTAAAAAAAGAAAACATATGACATATAAACGCATAATGTGAAGTAAAAGCAATCACAGAAGCATGGAGGAAAATCGACGCAGAAATTACAAAAAACTTATTAAATCTATACCGAGACATTTAAAAATAGTTATGGACACTAAAAGTATTAAATTAAGAAAGAAATACAATATTTAAAGCTATGTTACGATTTTTGTTAAGGATAGCAAAACTTTTGTGGCTTAATTTTTAGTAGTTTTTTTTTAATATTAATTTTTAAAAAAATAATTATGCCATTCTATTAAGAACAAGTTGCAGATACCATTAAAAATTACAATTTCAATATATTAATTTTTATTAGTCGAAAACATTAAATCTTTTAGGAAATTGCAAGTATACGAACACTTTTGTGGTCCACTGAATTAAAGTAATTTATTCGTAATCAAGATTCTAAGAAAGAATTGAAAATTGCAATCAAATTATTAAGAGTTACGACAGTGATGAGGCTGTTTCTTCATTATTTGGCATACTTTTTAGGTGAAAGAATTTTTTCATAAGGCAGCGGACCAGACAAAAATTACTTGCTAATATCGCCAACATAGCAACCTTGCAACAAAAATAAAATCTTAATGGGTTGTCATGTGTAATCAGAGCAAGGAAAATACATTTAATCGTTTGACGTAGAATGTGTGTTTTACGCTTTATTGATATTTGAACTCCCTTTTTAGAATTTCATTGTAAAAATTTTATTTTTAAAATCAATGATAATATTCCCTTTGTGACCGAAACTGTTCTTTACGCATTTATTTTTCTTTTAAATTCGATTCATGCAAATATTATAAAAATGAAACTAATTAATTTCAGGGGAAACATTGCATTGAATTATATCAATGATTACTTCGATTTTTATGACGGACAAATACAGTGGTTCTAAATATTTATCTATCATAGAATTTCTGTTTCCAAACTTATTTAATATGTCTGACATGTATTAGGATTCTCAGCTAATTCGCACAATTCAGCAGAACTTTGTGTGTGTGTGTTTGGCAAACAGGCTCTTAAAATAGAATTTTTAATTGAGTTTGTAATTTAAAATTACCATTAAATTAGTTAACTAGTTATTAAGTTATTTGATTCTTATCATTACCCATGATAAAAAGTTTTATTCACTAATGAATACAACAGAGTACACACCCACTCAAATACTATGAATTTCTCACATTTAAGTATAATTAATATTGAAGATAGATTGAATTTTTCTGTTTTATGTTGATGAAGTCTCAGCAATAGGCTGAATTCATGACAGTTGCATGATAAATACAATTACGTGATCTTCATCGATTTCAAAACTATAACTTAAGATTTAAAAACTTTTTATTTTACTTTTAAAATTAAAATTAAATTTTAGATTTGTAATTGGATAAAAATGCTGAAATTTTAGGATTTTTCAAAAGTGTATATATATATATATATATATATATATATATATATATATATATATATATATATATATATATATATATATATATATATATTCAGAACTTATATATATATTCAGAAAACAATACTTTTACTGTATGTGTACTTTTAAATTAAGTGTATTTTATTTTTAACATATTTATACTTTTTAAAAAAATGTGCAAAAGACAAAAGTTGGCATGAACTAACTGTATTGAAACACGTGTTTGTAGTTATCATATGACTATGACGTCACAAGAATTCAGCTCATTCCCGATGGAGTTCCGTGTCCTCATTGCTATTTGCGAGGAAAAAGAATTCTCTAACTTTCCTTATTGACAAGGGCTGATTTTAAAAAACAAATGAATCATCAAGTATTTGATAAAGTTAGATGTTAGTATAAAGATAGTTATCAAATTTAAAAATACATTTTGAATTAAAATGTCACTATTATTATTCTCCTCTTGAAATGACCCGTGATAGATTTTTAATGAAACATTATCATAGGCCATTTCAAAAGTACCTTGTAATTACGTCCAAACTCGTTTTTAATGGATTCTAAGGAAAATTAAAACGAATGAGATTTATGAAGGTATTTACATTCCGATCGCATAAAGGACTAAATTAGGCAACAATAAAACTATTTATGAAAGGTTTTACTCTTTTAATTCCGATGCAAACTGGATTCAGTAAACTTCTTACATTAAAGTATTTACACTCTGATTGTAGCTTTAACGATATGAGAAACAATTTGTTTTGAGATAATTATATTGCAAACGATATTTGAGGATATATATTAAAATGTTTGTAAAATATATATATAACCTCTTATGTGTAAACGTTTCTGATAATATTAAACACATTCCAAAGATTTCTTTAAAAAACTGGTTTTGTTTATTTATAAATGTTATGTTTTCATCGCCGAGTTCGTAATATATTATCGGCAGATATTTTTTTAAAAAAAAATATCTAACCCCAGAAATTATTTTGCAAGCAATAAATACACTTTCCATAATTTTTAAATAAATAAATGCTTGTTATAATATGATCTAAAAGTCTGAAATTTTTATTGCTGAAAAAACTTTTACTTGAACTCAATAATGTTAAAAACGTTAATTTTTTTTTAATATTATACAATCCATAAGATGATGTGGGGAATAAGTTGTATGCATAAGAAATAAATTTATTCTGGCAATGGGTTCAGCTTATGACGGTCGCATGATAAAGACAAATACGTGTTCTTCGCTGAATTCAAAACAGAGATTAAACTAATTGTACTTGTTTTATTTGTAAAACTTAGATAAAAATTTATATTTCATAATTGGATAAAGATGTTAAAATGTTATATAAAATTTTGTTCGAATTAAATTCTATTTTATGCATATACTTTTAAATAAAATGTATTTTACATGCATTATTATTGTTGATAAATATGCACTTTTTAGGAAAAAAGTTTCTGCAAAAAATTAAAGTTGGCAACAATGAAGTGCATGAACTGATTAGCTGAAAACACACAATTGCTTTTATCGTGTTACTATGACGTCACATGAGTTTTTGAACTGATTGTCAAGAAACACACACATGGTTGTCATTATCATTTGACTATGATTTGACATGAATTTAGCAAATTATGTTGCTATTTCTAGCGCCTCACGGGGTTTAATAATATCATTATAACCATCATAATTCCAGTTTGCAGATTCACACGTTAGAACAAATTTTTATATTAATTGTTATGTTAAATTATCACATTTCTTAGAAATATAACATACCATGAATGTAGTTTATGAAACTTTTACATCGGGGCCGAATATATCTACATCATAGGTTTCCAAAGAGGTTTCTACAGACCCTGGGGGGCCCTTATGAATGTTGAGAGGGTGCGTGGTAAATTTAAGGTATTTGACTACGTTCGGAACCGGGATTTTATAAAAGCGTATAAATGGATAATACTTATGATATTTAGTGTCACTTAGATTAGAAAATGTATATAAAATTGTTTTATGAATAGTATTAAAATAAAAAATAATTTAAGTACAATATTTTCTCAAAAAATGAACATAGAATGACCCATTTTCAAAATATTCTCCTTTTGTGAAAAATGCTTCTATTGTAGTAATTTTTGAGATACATAACTTAGAAGTGGTTTTATCCATGTTTTACGACAACAGAGGGGAGAAATTTTAAGAAAAAAACGCCGATAAAACTATTTCAATTGGTTGTAACTGAAAATAATGTGAATTTTTCAAAAATCATAGTTGAGCCTCTGTACAGAGGTCTGAGTTATATACAGGCAAAATATTATTATAATAGAAGCATTTTTTACAGAAGGAGAACATTTTGAAAAAAGGTTATTCTAAGTTAATTTTTTACCGAAATATTGTATTTAAATAAAAAAATTTTGTCAGAATGTCTTTAAAACAATTTTATGCATGTATTCTAATCTAAGTGACACTAAATAACATGAAAATTATCCGTTTATGTGTTTTTTTAAAATTCCGGTTCCGAACGTAGTCGGATACCCTAAATTGATTTGGAGGTGCATGAACAGTGTCAGGAAGTTCTCGAAAAGGTCAATATTAAGTAAAATATCTTTGTGGCTTTTCTCCATTATTATGCAACTTAATAGAAGTTAATCATGATTTGTGTAAGTAGTTTCAAAAATTTTAATTGTGGAATTCTATAGATAGGTACATAAAATACAAATAATGACAAGTGTTGCCGGTGGAAGTCGAGTAGATCGTGGAAGCTGTCTTCAGGGCTGGCTCTAATAGCTTTGCCTCCCCGGACAAAAATGGAAAATGCCGCCCCTTTCTCTAAAGCAAATAATTATAATTGAAAAAGATTAATTGTTCACATAGATACACTCCTATAAAACTTGAATAATTTTTGCGAACAAAAAGGCAGCACAACAATTATAAAAATTATCTTAAGTCTTTAAAAATACAAAATAATTCAAAATTAAGAGCATAACTACACGTTATTATATGAAACGAGTAAACTGTACGGAGACACCGTCTCATTCTTCTCTGCGAGACATCACAGGACTCCTCCCTTTATTCAATTCTTATGCAATAACCTAAGTTGTTTGTTAGTAATTTTTATAATGTTCTATAATGTAATTGTAAATTAAAAATATGTTTAACCTTTTTTATCATGAATTATTACTATTTTTATGGCGTGGATTAAACCCTAATTAGATTCCGACATCACGCCATATCACCCATTTCAGAAGGCCAATTTCTTCTAAAAAGAGTTTACTGATGGTGGGGATCACAAACATTTATTTTAACTTATAGTAACTGCACCGAGACTGAAATAAAACATCACATGAGGCTCTCTATCTACCAAAAACTCTAATGACCCCTGTCCCCTTTTCGACAGCCAAAAACGGATATCGTATGGGGGAAAGGAATGTCCGTTCTGGAATGGGGAAAAAGTTACAAGTGAAAGATGTTTAAACATATCAAATTTCATGATTTTAGATGTACTTCCCCCTCGAGCCCTTCAAGTTTCAACCGAAAAGAAAACTGGCATTAAACATACAGAGTACAAAGTAAGGTAATGCTTCTCAAACTTTCATTATTGGCAACCCAATTTTAAATCATAGTTTTTATCCCCCCCTTATACCATAATAATGCGCTTTGTGGCGCTAAAGCTACAATAAGATCTTAATTATAAATCGTGCAAATTGACAAGCTAAGTATTAAATTTTGTCTTTGTTACTTTTAAGTAATATTTATTTTCAGCAAATCCTTTTTTTAAGTAATAGGATACTTATTGTTATTTTTCTTTTCTACAATTTTTAAATTGGAACCGATTGCAAATTGATATTTAATTAAAAATTTGTTTCCTCCATCATCCATTTTTAAAAGTATAAAAGTCATTAGAAAAAGAGTCTAGTTTATGTTGCTCTCTATCATATCCATCACATTTAGCATTAATATTTAAAGCGAGAAGACTTCAAAATGTTTTAACCCGGCAGAGCAGGCGCGCACTCAATACTAACGTTAATAGTCGCGTGAGGTGACTGAGTCAACTCTGTGATTCTTTTTTTTTTTCAATTATTTTTATTGTACACGATAAAAACACAATTCCAGTGAATAATTTAACTAAGAGAAAATGTACTTACCTACATTCAAGACTTTTCTTCTTTTCCTTTGATAATTTGAGAAAAAATCCATTAAAACTGAACTAAAATGTTTCAAAGGTACGTAACCGTGATAAAGAACACAAATCACAGACGCTTTTCGCAAACATTACAGCAAAATGAAAGCAAACATTGCACATGAAAAAACATTGCAAGCAATGCCGTCATATTTTGTTTAAATTATTGTAGTTTTGTTGTCCTTTAACTTTGAGCCCCGCGCGACCACTCCCGGGTTAAAAGTGTATTCAGTATAAAAATATGTATGTTAGTTCTAAAAAAAGAATTATGTAAAACGCTCTTTCATCATGCTTTATATGTTTCAGAATACGCATAAGAATAAATCTTAGCCAAATAATCCTTCAAAGTGCTGTCTGTGCTTTTCCAAGAATCATATAACTCTTTCATACGGAAAAAGGCGCAACAGAAGTTCGAAGGTCAAAAGATGATAGCAAATCTGCTTCCAGGGTGAAAAGTGAATAAGTTTTCCTTTTTTTTCTACAGTTAGTGCACAGCATTTCAATAATAATAACAGTGATGAATTTTTTATCTTCCTAGAATTTTTCTCTGGGTCTGAGTTTTGTTCAGAAAGAGTAGTATTTTAGGTTTTTTTAAAAAGAAAACGAAAAAAAATCTCTCATCGTGGGATTACAGCAAATCAAACAAAATGTGCGTTTTTTTTATTTAGTTATAGGATCAGATAGTTAATGAACGTATCGAAGTGGAAACTTTTATTTTTGATGAAGTATATAACCAGCTGATTTTTATAAATTATATCAGTGTAAATGCGTATTTTTTTCTGTGAGAAAGTATTTTGTTTACTTCGTTCCAGTAAATTAATTTTTTAAATCTTTTATTTTTGACATACTCGCCCCCCTAGAGGGGAGCGCCTCACAGTTTGAGAAGCCCTGAAGTAAGGAAATACAATATATGTTAAATAAAATACCAAATTTCCAACCGATAATATTTTGCGAAATATACAAAGTTTTCGCGCTGTCGCGGATACACACAGAAGTTTGGGAACCACTGCTCTAAACAGCGCCGATTTAAGCTCATTTCAGGCCTTGGTCCAGGCCCTCTTGGCACTGGAGGATCAAAATTTATAACCAGAAAATCTAGTAAAATCCAGCTTACCCGGGCCCCTGTGCGCCCACCCCAAGTGCCCAATGGATAAACCGGCACTTGCTGTAAGGCAGCGATACTCTTTGCTCATTGCTCTGAGAAATTTACTTATTTAAGAACATTGTATTAAAAATTGGGTGGGAAATTCTTTGTCAAGAAATCAAATATATCAATTTTGCTTTTTGCTTTCGGTGTGGTACGAGTACGAATTGATATTCTGTTTCTATTTCGAACGTTTACCGTTAGTGATAACAGACAACAGTGGAGTAGCGACCATTTTATGGGTGGAACTAATTTTTAACTGTCTTTCACACTAAGCACAAAAAATATTCAAGGAAAATATATCGTTTCAAGACGATTAGGTGGTTGACTATTTTGTAGTGGAAAACAAAGATGGATCAGTGATTGGTTTGTCACGAAAAAGCTATATTTACAAATGATACTTTTCCTCGAAGATCTCTTTCAAGAGGTGATAAATAAGCTTTCTTGAATAATCTTTGCAACAGCAACAAAGTGTTTCGTCAGTGGTAATATCACAGTGGTAACAAAGACGTCCTACGAAGTTTATAATTTTATTGGTAATCGTATGAAAGCGTTTACTGATGCAGAAATTGAGAAGGAGTGGTTCTTAAATGCTTCGAATTTAGTGTTAGTGACAAAAATAAAATATATATGAAATAATAATTAAAAAAAGAGCAAAACAGGAATCATATATCGTATAATATTTTGATCAATTTTCCTAATTTTAAATTTCCAATGTTATCTTGGTTTTAAAGCATTTCTCCCCCTCTCTCCCTCCCTCTTTATCTTCATCTAGTGGCCTTCGTGAAATAACTAACATATGCATGCGGCCCGCGTAAAATAGCTGGCACATGAATAAGTCCCAGCAGAAAACAAAGGTTGAGTACCCCTGCTCTTAAGGAACTCAAAGGCTTTTGGCGATGGTCCTTGTAATTTTGTACCACATTCAAGTGGAGAGTATGACAACTAAACTGCCCCTTTCTCCTGATTTCCACGCCAACGTGATGACTTTGAGTGGTGAGAGATTTAACGTGTATCTACCCATCTTCGACTTAACTAGCACTGGGGGACCTCTGACGCTCTGGTTACCATAACCACTAGGCTACCTCGGCCACTTCTGAGTTTTGAACAGAATATATTCTTTGTATATTGCTACAAAGATAAAGAATTTTTAAATACGATTGATATCTTCTAGTATATAAATATATTAATTAAAATTGTACTTCGGTTCAAGTTAAAATGCATAGTAAAAGGATTATGTAGTTTTTATTTATATCATTTTTCATTGATCATATTCAAGACATCAAAATTAAAAAAATTTGTATTCTTTTTTAAGTGCATTGAGATTGAGTTATTTCATTTGGGGTTTCTTCGCCAAATTTTTGGTGTAAAAAGGAATCCATGTGAACGGTAAGTTTGGGAACCATTGGTCAACCTCTTGTAACAATGGTCACGGCTACGTTCGAATCCGGTGCCACAAGAGCCACCTTTTGAAGTGGCCGCGGTAGCCGAGTGGTATAAGTATCGGACCGTGGCTTGCTTTGTCACGGGTTCGAGCCCAGTACCACTAAAGACCCGCCGTGTAGGGCAGCGATGCACGTTAAATCTGTCGAGAGCTGAAACGTCCTCCCGTTGGTGTGGTGTGGTAGTTAGGAGAGGGGGGTGCCAGCTCAGGTGTCGTCCACGTCACTTGACCATGGTTCAAAATTACGTGGTCCGTCGCCAAAAGCCCTCGTGTAGCTGAACAGTGCGACGTTAATATTCAATCAATCAAGCCACCTTTTGAAGAGGATGATGTAAATTAAATCTGGGGTAGCTCAAAGTATTAACGAAGCGTGATAAAGAAGAGTGGAATACTAGCTCGGGTGTCATATCTTCGTTATTTGACTAAGGTTTAAAATTACGAAGTCTGTCACGAATAACCGTCGGGGCGCTTCAAAGGGGGGGACGTTAATAAAAAATCAAATCAAATCTGCAATTTGTTGATTTTTTTTAGCAGGTATCATTTTATATGTTGCTTTTTTTGTAACAGAAAGAAAATGACAGGGCTAAGTTTTAGATTTCAATTTTCAAACGCATTCTTTAATTACGATTTATATTATTTCTTACAATAATGAGAAAATACTTTTGAGTGATTGAGAGAGTTATGTTGACGTCACACTAGGAAGCCACTCGTGGGCTATTGGCAATGAACTTCATAATTTTGAATCTCAGTCATGTAATCAGGACGACACCTGAACTGGCATCACATCTCCTAACTACTGCACCTACTGGAGGACATTGAGCCTCGACAGATTTAATGGGCATCTAGCCCCTCTTCACGGCGAGTCTTCAGTGGCACCAGGACTCGAAACCCGTGGTCACGAATACTTTTGAGAATTTGTAATAACATATTTGACAAAGAAATGCACTTATCTTGATTATTAAACTCCTTTTTAAATTTAAATGAATGTTTTTTTATTTCTAATAGGACTTCGGATTGGTGTCTTACCATTGTAGACTTAGTTCATTCCCCGGGAGCTTTTTAGTGCAGCACCCTATAGGCGGATATGAATCACCACAAGTAATTTTGACGCCTAGTTTCCTCCCCCGAGGGAAACACCTGAGCTCTGGCGATACGAAACCGTATTTAGGATTTTAATTTTGACGAGAGCACCCAAGCCAAAAAAGGCATTCAATGTATCTTTTACATTCCGTATAATCATGCGACATGGCCGCTGTCAATTTTCTGCATCATGAAAATCAAAATCCACCTATTTGGGTTGGGGTCGAATCCGCAACTTAAGGTGCAGAAGGCCATCGACAAACCAACCACGCCACCCAGCCAGCTATTTAAAATAATGTACGCTTGGGGAAAAATGTATTATTGGGATTTTATAATAATGAGCCCGCGCGAAGTCAAGAATTTAGAAGTAGCTTAAAACTGCCTTTGTGTGTGTTATGTTACGCAATAGATACTACATTTCGAATATTTTTTCCATCACTTGACCATGGTTCAAAATTACGAGATCCGTCGTCAATGCCCCTCGTGCAACTTTACAGTACGACTTTAATACAGGATGGTTCTGAATTCATGGTACAGCCTTTAAGGACATTGTAACAATCATTTATTGTACAGGGATATATGGGCGCAAGTGACGCGGTGAGGCACAAACACAAAAAATAAGAAACGAAAGGAAAGACAAAGTGTTTGCGCCGTTGACAAGTGTTATGTTTACAATAACTGTTCATAACTGCCCAGCGTATGAGCTATGAAGTCAAGCTACAGCGCACATTACTGTACCAACCTCTGCAAGTCGACTATAGTCTGCCAGATTCAAAGATTGTACTCGCTGAAAATGGAAGAAGTGTGAGCGATTTTCGTTTAATACTCTACAAACGGTCTGACGATTTACGCTTACGTGATAAGCATCAACTCTTGTAATTGACTCAGGTCTATCAGCCACAACGTTCGAAATGTTTTCTTCGAGGCTTGGACTAGGTACAGCTCTTCATCGACCAGCATCATGTTTGGTAAAGTGGAACGAACATGTTTCACACGAAGCTGGCGATGCAACCGCTGAAAAATTCTATGATCGGGCATTCGTCGATCATGAAGTTGCGCATAATATATATATATTCGTAGCACACTTCTGCCGTTACCATTTGCACGGCCGTACATGTACTGTATGTTTGCATTTTTGGCAAAAGTAGAGTCTCCCATAGTAGACGTCAGCACAATCACGAATGGCGCTTTCCCCTACTGAGGATTTATCCTTTCTTTCTTTTCCCGTCTAGATCACAGATTTTCACAAATGTTTGGCGCAGTATAGCCAAATTTGGCTCTTGCTCCATAAAATCTCACATTCACTCACTCATTCCCCTACTGAGATGCATCACGTTGAACGGCGGATAGACATCTACTCCCCCCTACCGACAACACAACCAACTGATAACACCATTTCTCTTTTCTTTTATTTCCTCTCTTTACGCCTCACCATGTCACTCTTGCACCCATACATTCCTATGCAATAAATGATTGTTACACACACACACAATGCCTTGTATCTACCTTTGAAGTTTGTACCATGAATTCGGGACCACCATGTATTAACTCTCTCTCTCTTTCTCCCTCAAATATTCTTTACAAATATAAAAAAAAACTGAAACATTAATATTATATTCTGGCTTCGGTTTCTGAAAGAGAGCATCATATTTTATCATGGTACTCATTTTCATCTAAGTTAATCCATTTTTCTGGTATAAAATGCGTTTCGCATTTTTTTCTCTTGTACCGTAATGCTAAATGAGCAATCCTCTTTTGTGTTAAAATAAAAATAATAAATAGTTATAGATTTTGAAATTTTAAAGTATACTTTATTATAAATCAGGGGTGGGCAGCTTGTTTTGGCTCGCGATCCACGTTGTAGGAGCGGAAGACACCGGGAAGGGGCCACAACTTTTTTAAATGATTGCATTCCTTATAAAAAAAGTAATAAACATTAAATAAAATAGCAGTAGTTTTATTCATTTACTGTGCAATTTTCATATTGTCTATAGCTGCAAGCACATTTAGTTTTAGAATCAGTTTTATGAGACAAACGCGCGTACCCCTTTATACTTTTCTACATTTTTTTTGAAATAAGGATTGAGATATTGCTCGTTTAAATTCTCATCACAGCCTCCAAGTTTATATCAACCAACATGAATCTGTCATGTGCAAGAAAAACCTTGCTTACTAATATATGTCGACTAAAATATAAAGAGCAATCCCCAGCTAACTTCTGCATACATGGAAATTTTTCCGCCGACAAAGATTTCTTGAAGTCCATATCATAGCAATCAACATTTCCTTCACTCTGTAATCAGACTGCAATTCAAGCTGCTGCTCCTCAGGTACTGTATCAATATCAATAGTAATAGGAGAACAGAGAAAATTGAATTTAAGATAAATTTTCTTAAAATCCTAAAATCTTTTTATGATCTCTTCTTCCAAACTCTGCAGATGATCTTTTAGTAGAAACACTTTCAGGTAGTTTGTTTTTCTAATAATGAAAAATAAAGGACGACTCCTTGATGGCGCAAGGGAAAGAAATCTCGGTTCAAAACGGATTTCCAGACTGTCTTTGCGGGCCACTGGTTGCCTACCCCTTTTATAAATAGCTGTTTGATTGTTGCTAATTTTTATTTTTCTATCTGAAATTGTACTCCGAGTTTTATATAGACTCTTGTATATTCGGCGAAGACAGCCTGTTGGAAAGCTAAAATCATATTTTTTTGACAATTTGAGATTTTTACATTTTCAAATTGTATAGAATTTAACCTTTCTAAAAATACCTCACTTTAACCCCTAGGGTAATTAGAAACCCTTAAAACCTATTTTTAAATAATCGTTGAAATTGGGCTTCACCCATTTTAAAGGCAAAAAATGTAAACAAAGTACTTCGCTTTTGCTTAAAAGTTGAACTTCTAAAATAAACCAAGGCATGTATCTTTTATTGTAAATTGAGCCTTTCATTTTTTTATTTCCTAGCCAATTAGAAGTCTCACTGTATACAATAAAATCAATTTATCTCATAATATAAATTTTGATGTTTGATGTATCTTTTCTGAGAAACTACTGTTCACAGGTATGAAAAATTTTATGACATATTTATACTAATGTCTGATATATACTAAAATGAGCTTTTTGTAAAAAAACTCAAAAATTTATTTTTTACAAATTTTTAATGTGAAAAATGGTTTAAATTTCGTAATGTTTGATAAAATGTTTCATAAATTTTTAAAAAATGCAAAATTAGCTAAAACCTTATTTTGGTATAATGAGAAAGGTGTAATTTAATTGTGTGAAAAATTTCAAACATGTACGTATAACAGATTTTGAGAAAAGGTTCATCGAAAACAATCAATTTAACATTGTCAGTATATATATAGAGAGAGGTTTCTAATTCCCCTTTAAGTTTAGGTGTTAAGTGTAATTAATGTTGGATGTGTCGCATCAAATTTGGACAGCTAAAAAAATAGATTAAAAGAACCCATTGAGATTACTTTTAAATTTATGTTATATACCGTAAAATCTGGCATATAACGCACACTTTTAAAGCAAAAAGTACGATCGAAATTTACGGGCGTGCTTTATACAAAATATAACCGGTATAAAAATGATAGCCTTAAAAATGAAAAAAGAGATGAGTATAAAAAGAATTAGACATATGTATATAGAGTGAGTGAGTGAATACTACACGAGGGCTTTTGGCGACAGACCTCGTAATTATGAACCATGGTCAAGTGACGAGGACGACACCTGAGCTGGCATCCCTCTCTTAACTACCATACCACACCAATGGGAGGATGTTTGAGCTCTTGACAGTTTTAACGTGCATCGTTTCCCTACACGGCGGGTCTTTAGTGGTACTGGGCTTGAACTCGAGACATGCCAGCCACGATCCGATACCTTGACCACTAGGCTACCTATACAGAAGCCCAGTGGCTGAGTGGTAGTGTATCGCGCTTCCACGCCACAGGTCCGGGGTTCAAATCCCAATCTGGGCAAGTTCAACTCAGCCTTTCATTCCTTCAGTGGGTCGATAAATGAGTACGAAGCTTGCTTGTTAACTGAACACTGGGGGTTTCGCGTCAGGCTGACCACCTTACCGAAACATCTGCACATGCACCCCAGCACCAAAGGTCGCGTGTACTGAGACTAGCGCAGTAGGCCTTGGCCCTCATGGGCTGTTGCACCACTGAGTTTAGTTCAGACTTGTATATCTTTATATATAAAAATCTTCTCTCTCTCTCTCTCTGTGCGTGTGTATGTGACTAAACTCCTCCTAAATGGCTGGACCGATTTTTATGAAATTTTTTGTGTGTGGGCTCAAGTCGATTCGAGAGTGGTTTAGATTCACAATTCGGTCCGATATCGCAATTATATTAGTTAAAAATATATTAATTAAAAATATTCAACTCAATATTCACTTGCATTGTTGAATAACAACGTTGTTGTTGTTTTCTAATGCTACGAAATTCATCGTGGCATGGGCAAGAGGTACGCCTGTCGTTGGCCTTGAACACCATACAGGTGACAGTACGATTTAGCTCGGCGAAATTCCCCAAAGGGACGATAGATGGCGACACGACCTCTATCTCCACAATTTCTGCATGTAAACTGAAGGGGAGGGAAATATTCTCCAGTCCCTGTGCTCGTGATTAAGCCCACAAGACTACGGACCCACTGATTTAACGAGCACGTACTCCGTGTGTACTCGGAGGTTGTTTGGTGGCATCGGTCATCGAACCCAGGCCTTCCGGTCTGGAGTCCGATACTCTAACCACTAGGCTACCCACGACCTGTATAACAACGCTATTATTATAAAAATGGCGTAAGTTGGCATCGAAAATCGATTTTCCGCCAAACTGTCCAAACCGTGTCTTCATTGTTACAAAAATGCAGACGAATCATGGGCTTTTTAGCGTTTTTAATTAATATCTTTTCAAATAATCTTTATATACCGGGTGATCAAAAAATCAGTATAAATTTATAATAAACCGGGTAGATAGAGGTAAAAATTGACACACATGTGGAATAGGGGTTTTATTTGAACAAAAAAAAATAATAAAGTTCACAAAAAGATGGCGCTGGACAACAAAATGTCAGTGACTGCGCATGAAAATCGCGTAGAAAAGGGGCTGTCATGAGAGAGAGAATCAGTTGCACCAGCAGTCAAATGGAAATGCAACGCGGGGGGTAATCATTTCATTCACACTCAACACAAAAAAAATGCCTCCCCATTGGAAGGCAATCAGCCATCCTGAGGCCCCCATTGGCCAAAGGAATTTAACTGTAATGTAATTCTCAATAAATCAGCAAAGTAACTTATTAATTTTCATTCAGATTCTTAAATTTAAATTTTTCATGTCTTTAATTATTCTTATTTTTAAATTTTTTAACTTCTTGTAATACTTAATTATTTACTTAAATCTCTAAAATAAAAAGGGCAATGTGTTTCAAAATATCAAGTCACAAATATTTTTCAGACAAGAGATCAAAGCCCCAAAAGGGCTAAGTGCTCTAGTTACATATCCCAGCTAGACCAGCAGTCGCAGCATGTTGACGTTACCTGAAAAGGCACTGTTAGTGAAGCTGTATTATCAGAATGGGGAATGTGCTAGTGCAGCGTTACGTTCCTATCGCCATACGAAGGGGTAAAGGTCCGTTGACAAATGCAGCTGTGGCGAGAATGATTTCGAAGTTCGAAGCGACGGGTTGTTAAGACGATAGACCCCGTAGTGGCCGACCGAGCACACGGCGGAATGCTGCTGAGACGGTTAAGGATGAAATGGAGACTGTAGCGGGTTCGTCTATGCACGGGGAAGTCAGCGCCCGTGCAGTCGCACGTCGCACCGGCATTCCTTACACTACTGTTTGGTTGGCACTTAGGCGTACCCTCCGATGCTATCCGTACAAAATCCATCGGCATCATGAATTGTTACCTGACGATTCCGTGAATCGGAGGGCATTTGCGGTGTGGGCGTTTCAAAAGATGGCGGAAGATGACGATTGGTTGAGTAACTTGTTGTGGACCGACGAAGCTCATTTCACGCTCCGAGGGTCTGTCAACACCCACAACTGCAGAATTTGGGCTACTGAAAATCCTAGAACTGTCGTGGAAACTCCATTGCACGACGAGAAAGTCACGGTATGGGTTGGATTTAACACATCTACCGTTATCGGGCCTTTTTTCTTCGAGGAAATGCGTGATTCTGGTTTTGTAACTGCTACCGTGACGGGTGAGCGGTACGCCGATATGTTACAGAATCGCATCATCCCCAGCCTGGCTGATAAACACCTGCTGGTGCGTACGATTTTTATGCAGGATGGCGCTCCACCCCATATTGCTAGACGCGTGAAAGATCTCTCGCGCAGGTCGTTTGGTGATGATCGTGTGCTCAGCCGCCACTTTCATCATGCTTGGCCTCCCAGGTCCCCAGATCTCAGTCCGTGCGATTATTGGCTTTGGGTTTACCTGAAGTCGCAAGTGTATCGTGATCTACCGACATCTCCAGGGATGCTGAAAGACAACATCCGACTCCAATGCCTCACCATAACTCCGGACCTGCTTTACAGTGCTGTTCACAACATTATTCCTAGACTGCAGCTATTGTTGAGGAATGATGGTGAACATATTGAGCATTTCCTGTAAAGAACATCATCTTTGCTTTGTCTTCATTTGTTATGCTAATTATTGCTTTTCTTATCAGATGAAGCGCCATCTGTCGGACATTTTGTGAACTTTATTATTTTTTTTTTTGTTCTAATAAAACCCCATGTCATTCCAAGCTTGTGTGTCAATTTTTACCTCTCTATCTACATTATTCCGTGATTTATTAATTTTTCAAATTTATACTGACTTTTTGATCACCCGGTATATAATTCTTCTGTGCGTATGTATGTGACTGAACTCCTCCTAAACGGCTGGATTGATTTTGATGACATTTTTGTGCTGGTTCAAGTGGATTCAAGAACGGTTTCGATTCACAATTCGGTCCAATATCGCAATTAGTTAAAAAGATATTAATTAAAAACCTTAAAACGCATAATCGTTTTACCCCTGTGTGCTGTTTATTCTGCTAATGCGCGCCAAGAAAAAAAAGAAAGAAGAGAGGATAATTTTTTTTGTGTGATATATTTTCACCGTTTTTAAAATTGCAATCTAATTTTTCTATCAAAATCAGACAAAAAATAATTACTGTATCGGAAAGATTATTCATTTCGCCACGATACGGCATATATCTTTATATATATAATTCTTCTGTGCGTGTGTATGTGACTGAACTACTCCTAAGCGGCTGGACCGATTTGGATGATATTTTTTGTGTGGGTTCAAGTGGATTCGAGAATGATTTAGATTCACAATTCGGTCCGATATCGCTATTAGTTAAAATGCGTCAGAATTATGTAAGGGCGCGCGATAGCTCATAAAAAAATCATGGGCAATAATTCTTAGGGCCCACTATTTTGAGCGGCAAACTTCAAGGTTAAGTTGTACTTCTACCACAGATCGCAATGTTTCTTTCAGACTCCCCCACTCATTCAAATGTTTGCCCCCAAAACCCTTGCTTTTCGCACGGCCAATTAGATGTTGGATTGGCAAACCATCGCATTTGTTTGCTTATACCCCTCATGGATTAACCAAAAACATCGTACATTTAATGGAATTACGATAAATTTATTTTTTTTGTGCACTAAAAAAATATACCTGTTATGAAAATAGCTGGAGTGTTATCTTTTTTACCCTTTAATCAAAACAAGTTCAAGTTTCTATTCAGAATAGGTTCTATATTTAACTTAGTTCATAGTAAATACATACTCACACGCAATCGATAGGTCGAATTGTGGCAATTGTACATGTGATGATGCCAGGTATTGTAATAACTTTCTTTATAAAAAATTTCATCAAAACGTTCCAGATTGTTACAACTTAGTCAAAAAAGTTTGCAATTTTCAGATTTAAGACGTGTGTACAGGACAACGTCTATCGGCACCGCTAGTATATCTATATATTGTTTATTTTTCCTATGAAGTTAAAGAATGACAGTTCTGGAGATATGCTATTTTTCCAAAAACCTAGAACAGGGATGGCAAACCAATGGCACGCGTGCCAATGATGGCACGCGACAGAATATTTTGGGCACGCTATCGATCAAAAACGATTTGCATTTTTGCTTAAAATAATTAAGTTTACTATGAAGTATTATGAACAAACTCGAGTGATCCGTCGCGACGCCGACAACTTGGGGAGCAGACTCATTTGTTATGTCTTGCGTAAATACTTCTTATATTATAAATTGCTAATGATGCAAAGTTTATCTACGCATCTAATTCTTGTGTTGTAAGTCTAATTGGTAAAATAACTCTCACTGCTTTATTTTTAAAAATTTTAATGACCTGACACAAAAGCGAAAGAGCAGACATTACAGAAATCTCGTACAAGCACTCAATTTCCTAAAAACAAATAAATATGCCCATGAGCCCGCAGTTGTGCGCAGTCAGTAAAAAGATTTTTTGGCGGGGGGAATCAAGCGAGAGCACACAGAATAGTCAATTTCATCGACACAACTGTACATTTAAAGTTTTGTGTTAAATTTACGATTTTTAACTGCTATTTAGCATGGCTAGTTCAACAAAAAAACAAAAAGTGCAAGATAATAAGTGTAGCAGAGAATTTCAAACTTGGTGGGCTGAGAAATATGGCATGATAAATAAAGGCGACAAAGCGGTGTGTGTTTTAAGTTCTGGAACAGTGGTATGCAGAACATCGTCTGTAAAACGGCATTTTGAAACAAATCACAAATCCTTTTGTGAAAAAAGCGAACCAGAGCCAAAAGAATTAATTGCAAGTGCAATAAAAGACAGAAATAAACAGTCGACGTCTATGTTAAAATATGTAAGCAAAAATTGTCACACAAGTGCGGCAAGTTACTCGGCTGCAAATGCCATTGCTCGGCATGGTAAACCTTTTCAAGAGGGAGAGTTTTTGAAGGAAGCTTGGTTGGCATGTGCGCTCTTACTTTTTGATGATTTTGATAACAAAGATAAGATAATTCAGCGTATCAAAGATGTTCCTCTATCTAGAAACACAATGAAAGATAGAATCTTGAAATTGGCAGAAAATGTTACAGATCAACCAAAAAATGACATTAACTCCGCTCCTTTTATATCGCTGTGTCTTGACGAAAGTATTGACATTACTAAATCGGCACGTTTGGCTGTCTTTGCTCGATATTGTGTAGGAAGCATCATTAAGGAAGAATTAATTGCGATAACATCGTTGTTAACAACTGCAAAGGGCACAGATATTTGTACGGCAGTAAGAAATTCGCTTGCTGAGAAAGAAATTGATTTGAAAAAAATTGTTTCAGTAACTAACCACTGATGGTGCTCCAAATATGGTAAGCAAAAAAATGGTTTAATTTCTTTATTTAAAACAGACGTAGGACATTCGATTCTTGAATGCCACTGCATTATTCACCAACAAGCCTTATGTGCAAGGAGTGGTTTAACATCTCTTGATAATGTAATAACTTTAGTCACAAAAATAGTCAACCTCATATCGTCGCAGGCTTTAAATAAACGAAAGTTTGATGATTTGTTGGATGAAGTCAATTCGGTGCATAATGGCTTAATAATGTATAACAATGTTCGCTGGTTGAGCCGCGGGAACGTACTTTACAGATTTGTTGATTGCTTGGAAGAAATCAGACTGTTTCTACAAAATGAGAGCAAAATTGAACAATACCCACAGTTGATGGATATTATGTGGCTTTTAAAATTGATGTTTTTTACAGACATATGCCAACATTTCAATGAATTGAACATAAAACTTCAAGGCCCGAATAAAACAGTTATCGTCATGATGGATCTCATTCGCACTTTTGTAGCTAAACTATATGTTTTCAGAAACGATATTATTACAAAAAACTACAAGTACTTCCCGAAGAAAAAAATATCAAAGATTTAGATGCCCAAGAGAAATGAAATGAAGAAAAAGTTATTGATGACTTTTTATTTCCATAATGGATTCTTTAATCAAAGAATATTCAACGAGA
Organism: Trichonephila clavipes; assembly: GCA_019973935.1. Lineage (NCBI taxonomy): Eukaryota > Metazoa > Arthropoda > Arachnida > Araneae > Nephilidae > Trichonephila > Trichonephila clavipes. Next base: position 70,278 of record BMAU01011497.1, read on the forward strand.
TTTTCTCAGTTTAAGGAATTATCGGAAACGTTCAAATTTATTATGTACCCTGATGTGATTTCGTTTGATAAACTGAAATTGTCTTAATTTGATTAGTTGAAAATTGAAGAACTCTAAATGCAAATGATTGATTTCCAGTCTAGTTCAATATGGATTTCAATTCGAAACAAGGAAAAAGTTGGAATTGATTGAAGCAGAAAGATAGACAAGCATTATAAGTAAAAATACCAGTAATGAAATTTGGGAAACTTGGAATTCGATTCCAGACGCATTTAACTGTCTGAAGAAGTTGGCGTATGCTATTTTAACCATATTTTCATCTACCTATGCCTGCGAATCATTATTTTCAGAGATAAATAACATCAAAGACTCGCTTAGAAACCGTTTAACAGACGACTCTAATTCAGCATGCATTCTGCTAAAAGTAACATCTTATAATCCTGATATAAGTTATTTGTCATCTAATCTACAACAGCAGAAATCACACTAATGTTATTTTAATTTAAATTACAAGTATAACTAAAACATTTACTACTATACAGTGCAAAAAGTATTTTTTCGTATTAAATAAAGAATTTTGATTTGTTCGTATTTAGTTTTATTAGTTCTTCAATAATCACAAGTCAAAATTATTTGATGGCACGCCTATAACTCATTAAACGTTTTTTTAGAAAAAATGGCACGTTGACCCAAAAAGGTTCGCCACCCCTGAATAACACCTCCAATGGAAGACTTAAAAAAATAAGAGAGCATTACATACGTCAAAATGTGGAACTTTTCATAAACAAAAGGGGGCTGCGCGTTATGCTTAAAAATTAAAAAAAGAATCTTGAAAGTCTAGGTGCGCGTTATAGACGCCGGATTTTATGATACTTCCGTAATAAAACAATGCATTTTTTCCCCTTAGAATAGAATCAAGTTTGAAAGAGAAAAAGTAAGAAAAAAATATAAAACTATCTTTGGTTACCCTTATTTTTAAGTGAAAACCAGCTCTCCATTTCACGAAATACGACATGACACGTGCCTCCGGTGGGGGGAGGGAGACAAAATGGCATTCCACATTTTATTCAAGAAGTCAAAATCCCGTTTTGCAAGAAAATTGACTTGCGTAGAGACATTAGAAAGCCCAAGAGAGAACGGCGTTTGATCTCTCGTCCTTGACACACATGCTTCGAGTTATCTTGAGAATTTTTATAATTTGTTTTTCTTGGGATGATAGGCGTGAAATGTGTTCGCTGCTATTCATCTAATGATATATTCGTCTAATGAAGTTGCTTCAGTTTTGACTTAAGTTCGGGTAGAATTCGTGTAAGTTTTTTTAAAGTTTGAAAAAGTTCAAGTTTTAAATTTAAGAAATCATCTTGAATTCGAGATTTCTTTAGAGCAGGGATAGCCAACCCAAATGACCTCGCAAGCCACTTCGGAAAACATTATAATCCCGCGGGCTGCATATCTAATATATATTATAAATGTGAAAGTTTGTGAAAATCTTTGTTAGTCTTTCACGCAAAAACTACTGAATGGATTTTAATGAAACTTTACAGTAATATAGCTTATACATCAGAATAGCACATAGGCTATAATTTATAGCATAGACTATAGTTTATAAAGATTTGGGAAAAGTGTCAAAAATATAACGATATTTGTCAAGTAAGTAGGAAAAAATTCTGTCTTCTGCTAGCAATTCTGGCATGCGCTGCAACAAAAAAAAACCACGTCTGCATATATCTATCTTTTGTTTGTGATAAACCTTTTTTGTTTTGGCTACGCAAGGTGCTCGCTTCTAATTAATTCCTCTGATATAATGCCTATTTTTTTTACTTCAGAATCAAACTAAGTTTTGAAGGGAGAGGTTGTTATAAATCTCTCTTTATTTTAATGTTTTTTTTAACATCTTATTATGTATATTTGGTAGTAAGAAATTGATCTTTTTTCTAAATAAATGCTTTTATCAGTTCTGATACTTAAAGTAAATCAGCTTTCTCTTTCACACTGCATCATTTGGACAAATTTTCAAAATTTATTTGTGGTTAGTAGTTAATTATAACGCTATAATTTTAATTGAATAGGCAGATATAATTATTTTTACACTTAAAAACGCAATAACCATTGTTCTGTATTTCTTGGAGTGTGAGAGTGAGTGAATATTAATGTTGCACTGTTCAGCTACACGAGGGCTTTTGGCAACTTATCACGTAATTTTGAACCATAGTCAAGTAACGTGGACGAAACATATTCTGAACTGATGAAATAATCAATGGTATTAATAACCTATTTAAATGTTTGTGTTGTAATTAATAGCTGCGACGTAAATGAATCAATTGTTTGATTTCTTAACTCTTACACTACCATTGATTTTCCCAAATGTTACATTACGTTCTTAACCATGATTTTGAAAAAGCATATAAATGGATTTGGATTGACTATTTTGTAGTGAAAACCAAACATGGGGATCAGTAATTGTTTGATTTGTCACGAAAGTGCTGTATGTATAACATACCAATAAACAGGAATCATTCAATGACACTTTTCCTCGAAGATCTCTTTCAAGAGGTGATAAATAGGCTTTCTACAATAATCTTTGCAACAGCAACAAAGTGTTTCGTCAGTGGTAATATCACAGCGTTAACAAAAGCATCCTATGAAGTTTGTTATATTATTGGTAATCATATTAAACCGTTTACTGATGTAGAAATTGAGAAGGAGTGGTTCTTAAATGCTTCTAATTTAGTATTAGTGACAAAAAATAAAAAATATAAAAATAATAATTACAAAAAGCAAATCAGGAGTTATAACATTTAGATCGACTTTCCACATTTTAAATTTCCAATGTTATCTTGGTCTTAAAGCATCCCTCCACTGTCCACTCATCCTGATGTTGCGGCCCGGCAGAAGAAAAGTCTGAGTATCCCCGATGTAAAGATTTATGATCAAATTGAAATAATAACCGGCGGTTTCTTTTTTCTTTTTTCCTACTCTGATAGTGGTGTGCACAAGGATGGGGGAAGTACAAGGGTTTGTGAGTTCAAACTCCTCCCACAGACCAACAGACTTTTAATTTTTAGTAAAAAGATTACGCCTCAGTGCACGCATTCAACGTTTTTTTTTTAATATAATCCCTCCCATGATAAATTATAGTTTAAAAGAACTAAAAAAACACGCTTTTATGGTTAATCGAACTATAAAAAGTAAAAAAAAAAATTCTTAATAAAGGGTGTTTTTTTTAGAGGTACAGAACTTTAAATTGCAATAAAACAACGATGTTTTATTCGATTGATATGAATTTTTTTTATTCGAAAGATAAGCTTGTGGCATTACATTTTAAGTATGATTTCTGGCATATGACTGCCACGGCTGGATCGGATGTAGTCCAATCTGGACGCCCAATTTTCGATGACTTTTTCCAACATTTGTGGCCGTATATCGGCAATAACACGGCGAATGTTGTCTTCGAAATGGTCAAGCGTTTGTGGTTTATCCGCATAGACCAATGACTTTACATAGCCCCACAGAAAATAGTCTAGCGGTGTTAAATCACAAGATCTTGGAGGCCAATTCACAGGTCCAAAACGTGAAATTAGGCGGTCACCAAACGTGTCTTTCAATAAATCGATTGTGGCACGAGCTGTGTGACATGTTGCGCCGTCTTGTTGGAACCACAGCTCCTGGACATCATGATTGTTCAATTCAGGAATGAAAAAGTTAGTAATCATGGCTCTATACCGATCACCATTGACTGTAACGTTGTGGCCTTCATCGTTTTTGAAGACCAATGATTCCACCAGCCCATAAAGCGCACCAAACAGTCAGTTTTTCTGGATGTAACGGTGTTTCGACATACACTTGTGGATTAGCTTCACTCCAAATGCGGTAGTTTTGTTTGTTGACGTAGCCATTCAACCAGAAGTGCGCTTCATCGCTAAATAAAATTCGCTTATGAAAATCGGGAACAACGGCAATCTCGTTTTGGGCCCATTCGACGAATCTACGAATTGCTTGATCATATTTAAAATGTAATGCCACAAGATTATCTTTCGAATAAAAAAAATTCATGCCAATCGAATAATACATCGTTGTTTTATTGCAATTTAAAGTTCTATACCTCTAAAAAAACGCCCTTTAAAAGAATAACATTATTAACGAGAAAATAAATGTCCATGTGGTAAAAGCGTTGGGTGCTCGATATCAATTGTTATAATTTCTAACTAGTTCTATTCCGAAATGCTGAGTTAGTGTAAAAATGTAATACAAAGACCCCCACGCTTTTACCACAATGACATTAATTTTCTCGTTACTCATTTTATTCTTATATTAAGAATTACTTTTTAGTTTGATGAACCATATGAACTATAATTTATTTTTCATTTTTTACTTCGATCTATAGTAAAAGGATGCTTTTTTAGATTTTTAAATTATCATTTATTCATTGATGAATTAATCTTAAATGCGTCATTTTTTTAGAATCTGTATTACCCATTATCAGAACCTCGATACTGCCTGGTTTGCTAAATGTAGGGTCAGCCAACTAAAGAAAATCTGGATGAGCTGAGTATGAAATATTCCATGCGGAAGAAGGTGTACGGTCATGATATTTTTCACTAAAAAGAGCTCAATTTTCTATCTGCCACTTGCATTAGCATCAGACATATAAGTTCCCGTTTTGAATCGAAGGGTTTATGAAAAATTGTTTAATCTGGTGACCTCTGAATCAATATTCAGCTGCTTTGGTAAATTGAAGCAATAAATGATATTTCATTCCACAGATGCGACGAGAGAATTTAGAAAAAAAAAACAGACTATGACTGAACTTAGCAGTTAGAACATAATTATTTTTTCACATGCGTGAACCTTTTTCTTATTTCCACTTTCAGAAAAACTAGACAATTGTTTATATTATGGTAAGAAATTGCTGACGCGCCTTCCCCTTTTTCACCTAAAGAACACTTTAGGGTTGTAACTTAATCTTTTAGTCGCCAAATCTGGAAATGGGAAATCGTTAATCTGATGATTCTGAACAGGACATTTGATTAAAATTATGAATTTATTGTATTGCCATCGGTCCTTGACAAGTGAGCAAAATTTCTAATTAATCTGGCCTTTTAAAGTGGGTAAAAATCTAGTTCAAAGATTCCGTTACATACAAGTGGAACTTATAAAAGCATGTTAAAAAAAGTCTGCACACCATTGACTCGCAATATATATTGTTCTACGTTTATTATTTAAGTATATTGTCTTGTTTTATTAAAATTTGAATTAATTCTTCAAAATTTTACTATTACAAATTTAAATGCACTTGGTAGCTAAAACTGTCGTCGACAAATTCTTTTCAGTGAGTTTCTTTTTTACTGTAATTCGAAGCATAATATTCATATATTTTGTTGGTGTTTCTTAAAGCCTTATATTAATGTTAAAAATGGAGAGAATTTATGCAATATATTTATTCGTTACAAGAGCAACAATTTATAAATAGATTTTTTGTTTAAAGCATTAGGTAAAACATTTATCATAAATACAATTATTATCCACATATCATATTTTTCAAAAATAATATATATTTTTGTTTGAGAAGATTTAATTTAAACTGAAATGAGATTTTAGAATATTTTTTAAATATCAATTTGACTCTGAAAACACACATTACGTTCTAATAATATTTTAATAGAGTTTTGCGTTTTATTTACATTCACCTTTTTCAATTAGTTCATTTAAAAAAAAGTCCCATTAGTAACAATACAATTCAAAACTTCAATTTTCTAACAGCATTTAGAAGCTTTTTTTCTGAAACGCGCAATAAATTCTAAACTCAAAACAAACTTGGGAAACCATTTGCTTTTAAATACTTTTCTATCGGTAACAATATAAACAATCATTTTTTTTAAAAAAAAAATGAGTTTATTTGTTTCTTTTTTACTCCAAACAAGCTGTCCTTACAACCGACCACTGAACCAGGAAGCCAGAACAGGAGGAAAACAAGGCAAATAAAAGAAAAACAGACCAAACAAACACACCCTATTCTCTTATGTTGAAACCGAATCTATCATTTTGGGTTCAATTTCACCTAATCGACGTTTGACATGCCTGCCTGCATTTGTGTCACAAAACCTCTGTTGAGCATTTTATCATGCTTATAATCAAAAATTCTTTGACAACTTGTACTCAAAAGTAGATAGCAAAATGTTGTATATAAAATTCTTTTGTCGTACTCATAGCTGCGTCTGACATTTTTACTTTGAAAAATGATAGCAGTGCTCTGACAATCAGTGGAATGCATTAGATACGAAGCGACTTCTTTTTTTTAAGAATTTATTTCATTTTTTTCCCGCCAAGCGCATCCAAAAGGAAAAATGACCCATATTAAGCGAGAAAGGATATAATTCCAGAACATTGAGCAATGTTGTTTTGTTCTTTCCGAAATGAAAGTGTTCTCAATAAGCGCATTAAAGTTTGAAATGTTCTTTTTTTCTTTATAATATGATTTTTCCTCTACTGCAGGCAGGTGTTGCGCGTGATTTAATGCCTTTTGCACCTCAATTACATATGGGAAATTTTTTTTTTCCTTTTTTTTTTTTTTTTTTTTTTTTTTTGTAGAATAAAGTTATGGAGAGATCTTGTTGAAGATTTTAAAAAAAGTCGTGGAATCTCTGTGTTCGTAGATTCGTTATTTAATTTGGTTGTAATTTCGGGCTTTTTATTTGATTGATATTGATAATTGTGCTTGTATACGATAAATATACGAGAAGCTCACTGTTGCTAAAGGAAGTATTCTAGTCTAGAGGCATGAGTTTTAGGTATTTTATCAAGTGCAATAAAAAAAAGCCCAAAAAATATTTTACAGTCCATTATTTTACCAGATATTTATTAATGTTTGAAGAGAATACAAAAAACAAAAGAAATAAAAATTTAAAAAGTTTCAATAAAGTTAGTTACAACAAGTTTAAAATGTTAACGGCTGTCTGAAATAAATAGACAGATTTTTACCAATTTTTTTGACTCTTCAGATTTTTTTTTGTAAAAAATAGTAAAAATTGGAATTTTAGTATAGTTTTAGTTATATATATATATATATATAGTGCGATAGAGTGATCTCTATCAAATTACAAGTAAATCATTTCAGTAGAACTTGAGATATCATGACAAAAGAGTCACAAAAAAGTAATTTCGAGAAAAACCTGATTAAAATTTCGGGTCAAGTTACGCGCAGACTAAGCCATACAGTGGTACTTTACACTAACATTTTTTCAATCTTCGATTCCTGCTCCATACATTCGGTATTTCTCTGCTTCAAAAGACACATTTTCCGAAGTTTTTTCTTCCAAATGAGCAGTTCTAGCCTCCTTTGAAGCGTCCGAAGCTCGTATTTCTGAGAGCTCAATCCGGATAGTGCCATGTTTAACGGCGAATGTATGAGCTTCTGGACCGATTTTTATTCTCATAAGGGTCAACATTTTTAAATTGAGAATGATGACATCCAGGAGCGCACACAAAAGTTTTTCTGAGGGGGGAGGAGGTCCAGGGTCGAAAGTCTACCATTTTGGAATCGTGCTCCAATACGCCGTCCAACATATTCTCCTGATTTTGTCGATTTTCGGGAACAAAAACAATACAAAATTAATTATTGAATAAATAATTTGCATTAATAAAATTAATTGTTAATAAAAAATACATAATTAAATTTTACGTAATATATACATAGGATTGCAATTAATCGAAAAAAAATCAAGGGCTTTGGGGGGTGTCCAGACCCCTAGGACGCCCTCCTTGTGTGCGCCACTGATGTTGTCATTAAAAATGCAAACTGCTGTAAAAATTTTAATTTCAATTGCGTGTGCACCGGCACATTGAGTGCAAAAGTTCATATTAACACATTCAGGCTCTCGGTTATTGTATTTTAAAATATACATAAAGAGTACGAATGCTTTTAAGAGGGAACACGATCGCAGGTATACGGAGGATCCCTATCGTCTATCGTTCGATTCGTTCCGACCAAGCCAGTTTATATGCCGCATCATTAAAATACCTATATCTCCACAAATAATTATAATTTTGAAAAATCGTATTAAGTATAGATTCTTAAATGTTTAAGCTTTGAAAATATTGGAAGAAAAAATCGATTTCTTCAAATTTCTTGGTACCTCGATAAATAAATTTTCTTGAAAAAGAAAAATTACCAAATAAGTTAAAATTATTTATTCCCATGTCTTAAGAGGATCGACTACGTTCGAAAACGGTATTTTTTTAAATCATATACATGAATAATTCTCTTCATATTTAGTGTCAGTTGTATTAGTATACTCGTATGAAATTGTTCTGAGGATATTATTGCAAATACAGTCAGGTCTCGTTTTATGCGGTAGATACGTTCTACCGAAGAACGCATATAAAAAAATCGCATTAAAAAAGACATTACTTGAATGGAAAAAGTAGGGATACGTTTCTTAGTTTTCTAAAATCGCATAAAATCAAAACAACTAGTTAAAATTAACTTAAAACCACATAAAAAAAAATTGCAGAAATGAAAAAAAATAGGCTGCATGATAAATTACTTCGAATGTCTGAAAGAAATTCACACAAAAGTTAAAAAAAAAAAAAAAAAAAAAACTTGTATTCAAACCGTAATTCATCTTATTTTATGGAAAAGTAATACACATAGTTTTACATTTTTAATCATTATCGCTATCTGATAATGGTTTGCACCGTTTGCGAAGTGGTTCCAAATCACCTTTGTTTTAGTAGTCCTCCTTGTTTACATTTCGTCAGTATGCTTGTAATGCATCTCGGAGCGGACGTACCTACCGTCCTCAATAAACAAACAATTTTTAAAGTATACAGTCCACGCCATCATACATAACTCAAAGTCTGCTCATAATCCGTTCTAGACATTTCTAGAATAACCACACCATTTGTGGTTAAAATCAGAGCTATCGACCTCACCCAACCTTCATCATCAGAAGAGACTGTCTCTGCTTTAGATATTTGCGGTAAAGGCCACGGATTTTCACAAACTCATTCTCGTTCTGTGTAGCTCTTCCTTTTCTGACAATGTAATCAGTAATTAAACTTTGCGATGGATTCTTTTATTTTTTTATATAGTTCACGATATCCAGACATGCAGTTCTGCAGCTCACGTTGTAATTTAGAGGCTCTTTCAGAATTGGGGTCATTAATAAGAAAACGATTCTCTAATTTACTGCAAAGTTGAAGACCTACTTGAATTAATTTTCCAATGAGGGGAGTTGATTTTTCTTCCTCATCATTATCACCTTCTAGACCTACGACGCCGTCTACAGTTAGATCTAAAGTTAAATCAATAATATCATTGCCACTTAATGCATCATCCACAAGCAATTCATCTATATCATCGTGGCTGAAGGTATTAAAACCATCTTCTCCAATTTCATGTGCCAATTAATTATTTCATCTGATAGTGTCGATGTTTGAGTGGTTGTATTGTCTGCCACACATGCTGGCCAAATCTTTTTCCAACAGGCATTTAAAGTTCTAGGTCTTATTTGAGCGGAAGCAGATGCAACATGAATTAAACAATCAAAAATAGAAAATTGTTTCCACACATCTTTTACTGTTAAGGACTCATTTTCTAGTTTATTTAAGATGAATTTGTATGTTGTCTTAATATAATACTTTTTATGCCTTGATCTAATGGCTGAATAAGGCTTGTTGTATTGGGCGGAAGAAATACTAGTTGAACATTTGGATGTTCTAATTCTGGATGACTTGCTGCATTATCAACAATTAATAAAACTTTAAAATCGAGAGATTTTTCCTTCTTATAGGCTTCCACTTCTGGTACGAAACAATTATTGAACCATTCTGTAAAAATAGCTGTTGACATCCAGGCTTTCAGGTTAGCCATCCAATGCATGGACAGTTGTTTTAAATCTTTACCTTTAAGGGCGCGTGGTCTAAGAGATTTATTTATTAAGAGAGGTTTCAACATCCGATCTCCTGATGCATTGCTACAAAGTAATAAGGTGACTCGATCTTTACTTGCTTTATGTCCACTTGCAGTTTTTTCATCCTTTGCGATGTAAGTACGGTTAGGCAATTTTTTTCCAATAAAGTCCTGTTTCATCAGCGTTAAATACTTGATCGGCAGAATAGTCCCCATCTTCAATAGTTTTCGCTAGCTCCTCTGGAAATATTTTTGCTGCTCCTTCCTCTGCTGTCGCACACTCTCCCCTGTTATCTTAATATTATGAAGTGCATTTCTTTTTAAGAACCCGGTTAGCCATCCTTTGATAGCTGAAAATTCTTTTCCAGCTTGGGAAGTGGAAGTTGATAGTTCTGACTGTTTCATTGACTTATAAAACTGAAGAGCTTTTTCTTGGATTAAATAACTACTTACAGGAATCCTTCTTTGAACTATTCCTCAATCCAAATTGCGATGGCTCTTTCCGTTCTTTCTAATAATACATCCCTTGTACGATGCAAATTTGTTGCTTAATTTTGTACCAGAAATGACCGGTTTTCTTATTGCAGCTTCATTCTTTTTAATTGCTCTGACAGTAGATTCGCCTAAATTAAAAAATGTTTTCCAATAGCCGTAGATCCTTAATTTTTTCCTAAGCTCTGACGATCTAAAATTGCAATTTTTCGTTTCTAACGAAATTGACTGTCTTTGATGTTTTTTTTTCTCCATTGGGCCAAATAAAATCTTAGAAAAGAAATTTTAAAAAATGACACTTACGATTTTCTAATGAAAAATAAAACTTTACGACACTCACTTTAAATCCAGAAATCAAAATTTGCTGCTTATTATATTGCAACTTAAATTCGCCACTTATTAAAGTTAAACTTTTATAAAAATGAACCAGGCACCGCTAAGAGAAAATGTAATTTCTAAATAATGTTATTGTATCGGTATACTACTGAAATAACGAATGCGAACCTAAGACTGTCGCAGCCGAGCCGCAGACGTAAGCACCAAAAAGATACGGAAATTCTCGGAATACTACGATCTGCGTCTCAGTATAAAAAATAATAATAATAACAAAAATCTAGAAATGTTTGGAATACAAACCGCAAATGTTTAAAATACAAACCGCACAACTTCAAAATCGCATAAAACAATCCGCATAAAAAGAGACCTGACTGTATATATATACTAGCCGTTATACCCACCCGCTTCACTGGGTATTTCACGATGTTGAATATATGTATACTGTTTACATATATATTAATTATTGATATCTAGCATTAAGAATTTGATTGTATTGAAAAATATATTTATAGCTGTTACACTCTCACCCCTTGATATAAAAAGAACATAAATTATAATATCTAATTTCTATTTATGTCTAAAATCGAAGTAGAAAGATTTTTTTCGCTCACTTAACCTAATAATCCAGTGGATTTCCACCAAAGCAACTTTCAGTGGATCTCTACTCCATAAAATAAACATGCGTGCTGAATTTCAAGTCTAAATCTAACAGAGCAAAAACGGAATTTTTATCATCAATACCTCGTTGACAGCATTCTTAGCGGATTCCAATTAAAAAAAAAGAGACATGCAAACCAAAATTTATTATTATAGTCTTAGCAGTTCAAAAACGGGAATTTTATCTATCAATACGCCCCAATAACTTTCCCCGCTTCCCCCTGGAGTTGATTTCCGTAAAATCCATTCTTAGTGGAACTCTATTCAACTAAAGAAAAAAGTGCTCAACAAATTTCAAGTAAGTGAGTTAAATTCAAAAACAGGAATTTTTCTATAACACGCCTTAATCCCTCGCAACCCCACTCCTTTGGGGGTCCGTTTTCGCAAAAATCTTTGTAAAAGGAACTTTATTCCATAAACGGAACATACCTTCTAATTTTCAAGCAGGTGGTTCTATTAGTTGAAACGCGGAAATATTTATCTATTACGCCCCTTAATCCCCCTCAGTGACCCATGGGGATCAATTTTCCCCAAAACTATTTTGTAGCGGATCTCTACACCATGAAAGGAATTAGTTTACCAAATTTTAAGATTGTACGTCTAATAGTTTAAAAATGGAAATAATTATCTATAACGCCCCTTAAGTCCCCGCAACGCCACTTAGGAAACGATTTACACAAAACCCATCTTATGACAGATCACTACTCAGTGAATGGAATCTGCTAACTCAATTTCAAGAATTTACGTCTAATAGTTTAAAAAAGGAGTTAATTGCCTATAACGCCCCTTAATTCTCCGCAACGCCAATTGGGGTCGATTTTCACAAAACCCATTCTGTAGGGGATATGTACTTTAAGAAAGGGATCCGCTTATGAAATTTCAAGGCTGTACGTCTAATAGTTTAGAAATGGAAATAATTATGTATAACGCCTCTTAAGCCCCGCAACGCCACTTAGGAAACGATTTTCCCAAAACCCATCTTATAGCGGATCTCTACTTAATGAATGGAATCAGCTTACTAAATTTCGAGATTTTACGTCTAATAGTTTAAGAAAGGAGTTAATTGCCTATAACGCCACCTAATACTCTACAACGCCACTTGGGAGTCGATTTTCACAAAACCCATTCTGTAGGAGATCTGTACTCTATGAAAGGAATCCCCTTACCAAATTTCAAGACTGTGCGTCTAATAGTTTAAAAATGGAAATAATTATCTATAACGCCCCTTAAGCTCCCACAACGCCACTTAGGAAACGATTTTCACAAAACCCATCTTATGACAGATCTCTACTCAGTGAATGGAATCTGCTTACTCAATTTCAAGATATTACGTCTAATAGTTTAAAAAAGGAGTTAATTGCCTATAACGCCCCTTAATTCTCCACAACGCCACTTGGGGTCGATTTTCACAAAACCCATTTTGCAGCGGATCTGTACTCTATGAAAGGAATCCGCTTACCAAATTTCAAGACTGTACGTCTAATAGTTTAAAAATGGAAATAATTATCTATAACGCCCTTTAAGCCCTCGCAACGCCACTTAGGAAACAATTTTCGCAAAACCCATCTTATAGCGAATCTCTACTTAATGAATGGAATCAGCTTACTAAATTTCGAGATTTTACGTCTAATAGTTTAAGAAAGGAGTTAATTGCCTATAACGCCACCTAATACTCTACAACGCCACTTGGGAGTCGATTTTCACAAAACCCATTCTGTAGGAGATCTGTACTCTATGAAAGGAATCCGCTTACCAAATTTCAAGACTGTACGCTTAATAGTTTAAAAATGGAAATAATTATGTATAACGCCCCTTAAGCACCCTCAACGCCCCTTGGAGGTCGATTTTTGTAAAAATCATTATGTAGGGAATCTATACTTTATGAAAGAAATCTGTGTACCAAGTTTCACGACTGTACATCTAATAGTTTAGTAAAGGAAATAATTATCTATAACGCCCCTTAAACCCTCGTAACGCCCCTTGGGGTTCGAACTTTGCAAAATCCGTTCTTAGCTGACGTCTACACCATGAAGGGAACCTACCTACCAAATTTCAAGTTTGTAGGTTTAATAGTTCCGGAGATATCGTGATTAGTCAGTCAGTCAGTTAGTGAGTGAGTCGCTTTTCTACTTTATATATATATATATGTGTGTGTGTGTGTGTGTGTGTGTGTGTGTGTGTGTGTGTGTGTGTGTGTGTGTGTGTGTGTGTGTGTGTGTGTGTGTGTGTGTGTGTGTGTGTGTTTGTGTGTGTGTGTGTGTGTGTGTGTGTGTGTGTGTGTGTGATGATTTTTAAGACAGAATCAGATTAAAGTTAAAAAAGTGAAAAAACGACCTTTATTCTTTCATTGTTACATCTGTTCTGATACTAAGAGCAGGGAGGAAATAGCACGCCATGGTGGTGGTTTCAAGTGGATAACACTTGAAAAACATATGTTAAGTATCGCTGCTTTGAAAAGGGTGCTTTTTCAAGTTAATGCTGACATATGTTGACTATTAAATCTAACGATCTGGAATTAGACATGTTTATTGGCTAGGCCATATGTTCGGAAGAAATAAATGAGTGATTAGTTTGATACTTTCAAATATATATATATATTTGAATATTTGCAATTTTTTGACAAAAAAAAAAATGAAGAGTGACATAGTTTCAAAGCATTCACCATTAAATTAATGCTTCTATAATAATAATAGTTTGCGGAAAAACAGCTAAGACTTATATGTAGAGCCTGAACTAGGGTTTTTAAATATATAATTTTGAAGTTGATTTATTCATATTTTATATCAGACTAGGAATTTTTACAAAAAAACAAACACATGTTCTTATTTCAATGAAGACAAAACATCGGTTAACAGGAAATAATGCAACACGGTCCCTATAAACCACTTTTTTAACACCCTTTCATAAGCTTCACTTGTATCTGACGGAATGTTTGAACTCAATTTTTACCTTCTTTAAAAGGTCAGATTAATTCAAAATTTTCTTATTTTTGTCCAGGATCGATGACGATACGATAATTTAATAATTTGTTCCATTGTCCTGATTAGGATCACCATGATTATCGATTTCTTATTTTCAGATCCTATCCCGTAACTGGCGACTAATTTCAGATCTCATTTCTAGCTTTGGCGACTAAAATATTAAGTTACAACTTAGTTTGATTAACTATAAAAGGGTGTTTTTTAGGTTCTTTTAAACTATAATTTATTTTCCTGCATTTTTTTCTCTTAACACGAAAAGATTCCCCTTCTAGAAATGAACAAATACTGAGAACTCCACCCACGCAAGCGAAATTTAAGATGGGTGTGAAATGAAAGAGAGGTGGTATCGCATGTTTCGTAGAAAGGAGACAAACTTGGCTTTGAAATGCCATTGAAATAGCCTGTGACATGAGCCAATTTTGTTCATCTAAGTTACTTTAACCTCTACCCCTACAAATGCCACACAAAAACATCCATTATCTCATCAGTTGGCTGTAGAATTCGGTGCTACATCGCAGCAAAAATCAGTGAGTTTAGTTCATGCCCCCCCCCTCCCCAGATTTTAGAAGAATTTTTTTACGAGCGCAATGGTAAAGAGCTCAGAGGGAAAGCAAACTGCTATCTAGCTTAAAATGAAGATGGAGCTTCTTAAGGCTGCAGATCAAAAACAGAAGACGAAAAAGGAGATTTGTAAAGATTTTGGTATTGCTAAATTGTGTATTAAATTTTGTTAAGTTATGGTGAATGTTTTTGTTTCATTGGTTTTTGTTAAATGCATGGATATATACATATCTATGTTAATAAAGTGTACTCTAATAAACTTGTTTTTGTTGAATATATATATGGGGGTGGCAATATCCTTTAACGTATCCGACTAAGTTCGGAACCGTGATTTTGAAAAGCTTATAAATGGCTAATATTTATGATATTTAGTGTCACTTAGATTAGAAAACGTGTTTAAAATTAGAATATTATTACAATAAAAAATTATTTAAGTACAATATTTTGACAAAAAATGAACATAGAATGAACAATTTTCAAAATATTCTCCTTTTATGAAAAATGCTTCTACGTAGGCTGTTCAATAAGTAATAAGACTAATTTTACTACCATAAAACCCCTCCACGGAAAGTTAATTTCTGTGGCATAAGAAAAGTTTGTTATCTGTATTAACAAAAGCTACCGATAGATGTCATGTACAGACTCGTATTCCTGAGTATCACTCGATCGAACTGAAGCGTGTTTGTGGGCGCCTACGAGTCGCACTCAGTTGTCGAAATGGACGCAAAAACCTGTAAAAATCAGCCTCGGAGGTTATTGATATGATACGATATGATTAAGACTGGAACAAGAAGGCAACAATATCTAAAAACGCTTTATCACAGTAGACGAAGCTTGGTTGTATTACTGAGATCCAAGCATAAAACAACAAAGCATCCATCTTCACCGACTCTCAAGAAAGCAAAAACTGTGAAATTGGCTGGTAAATTTATGACCATAATTTTTTTATTATGAAGGAATTGTGTATCAACACGCTGTCGAACCCGGTACTACCGTAACGACTCGTACTACATGAATGTCCTGCGAACAATGTTACAGCACGTTAAAAGGACACGTCTATTGCTTCGAATTGGCATCCTATTGCACTATGACAATGCTCGACCACATATTGCTCGTTGCATACTGCATGTTTCACAGCAGAACAGCGTAGAGATTTTACCACACCCTCCATACAGTCCTGATCTCACTCCAAGCGATTTCTGGCTGTTTCCTCAACTTAAGAAGCAATTACGAGGGAAACGTTTTGCGAGCAACAAAGCATGTGTAAAGGCTGCACTGTGTAGGCGGTTTTGAAACAGCTCTCACAAAACGGACTTTTACATGTTTTTAAGAAGTGGACAGAACTTTGGGAGAAATGCATTACGTACCACGTAAGTTATTTTGAAAAAAAAACCATGTAAATAATGACGATTAAGGTATTCTGGCTTTTTTTATAATTTTAGTCTTATTACTTATTGAACAGCCCTTGTATTATTATTATATTTGACCTGTATATATCTCAGACCTCTGTGCAGAGGCTGAACTAGAATTTTTGAAATATACAGCTTAGAAGTGATTTTATCCATATTTTACTACAACAGAGGGGAGAAATTTTAAGGAAAAAACGTCGATGATTATTTCAATTGGTGGTAACTCTGAAAATAATGTGAATTTTTCAAAACTCCTAGTTCAGACCGTCTGGGGAAGTCTCTACTTTATGTAAGCAAAATATTATTATTATAGAAGTATTTTTTATAAAAGGAAAACGCTTTGAAAAAAGGTTATTCTAAGTAAATGTTTTGCCAAAATACTATACTTATATAATTTTTTTCGTCATATAATGTCCTTAAAACTATTTTATACATATATTTCATGATATTTAGTGTCACAATCTAAGTGACACTAAATATCATGAAAATTATCCATTTATGCACTTTTTTAAAATCACGGTTCCGAACGAAGTCTGATACCTTAACATGAAAATATATTTCCGGCACCTTAGTGTCGTGTTAAACGATTTTCACTAAGCAAAATAATTTTATAGAAGCAGTTTTCCTAAAAGGAAAATGTTTTGAAAATATGTCATTTTTCATCATTTTTCTCCAAAAATATTGCATTTAAATAACTTTTTCCTGTAATAATATTTTTAAGACAAATTTATACGCATATTTTAATTCTAGTGACTCTAAATATAAAATTATTCATTTATACACTTTTGCGAAATCTTTTTGCGAAACATAGTCAGTCACCTAATGATTTAATTTTTTTGGATTTGTTAGAATACTATTATGCAGTAGTAAATGAACGTTTCGTATTTTTAATAAAAAATGTAATAAAGAGAAGAGAGAAAAATCTTTAGCCAATTGACTCGGAAAAAAATGTTTTTTTTTTAAATTTCATTTTATATTAACAAACAGTTTCATAACGAAAAAATTGAAAAATGAAAATAATTTTCTGCTCACGTATCGGAACAGATGATTATGTACAAATTAAACGAAAGTCGTACAATGGAGAGTCTTTAAATTCGTGGAAACAGAAAGGAATTCACTGAATTGATAATAAATATTCATTTATGTCTTTTTGAAACATATTTACTTATTCTTTTTGAATTCGTAGAATCCTTTTTGAGAGAATATGTGTTCTTTTGTAAGTTCTTACAAATTGAGAGTGTGAAAAAAATAAAAATTGTAAAATACATCCATCTCAAGAAATATTACTGGCGTTTTTAATTTCATTTTTAACGTAGCAATTATTCTTTTAATTCAGTTGATTTTTTTAAAATACTCTCTAAAAAACTTTTGAAGTAAGATTTTACTTAAGGTAAGAAATTCTTTTCTTATACTACATATTATCATTTATAATCAAATTTACTTCTTAAAATAATCATTTCATAATGCATTATTTCCTTGTACCATTTTTTAAATTAAACTATATAATAAAACACTGCATTCAACAAAAATACTTTAATTATCCAGACATACAATTTTGCTGGAAAATACTTATCGTACACACCCTACAAATTTTATTATCATTCAATATTAATGTCATTAACGGGGTTTCAGGAGAGTTGATTTTGTCTCGAGAGCTGAAAATATAAATTTTCAATTAGATGCAATTGTTTGAGGTTAAAATTAAATAATTTGTTTCTTTTACACATTATTTATAATGGAATGCTTTCATATGCTTACAAAAAATTGTAAAATTTTTAAAATGTAATCATAATTTTAAAAAATATAAGCATAAGCATTTCTATAAGAAATATTAACGTAAGTTTTTCGTTGCGCATGATATTTTCTAAGAAAGTAACTTTAATTACAAGCGATAAATTGATTTATAAAGTTAAATATATCCTTTTACACTGTAGCTATTTTTATATAAATAGAATAATAAATTATATTTTTTATAAAAAAAACTTACAAAATTACATTTTTTTTAAATTTTAATATTTTTTAAATATTTTAAAGTACAAAATATATATAATAATAAAATTAGGTAGGTTTTAAGGAATATATGATACATTTTATAATTCTACAAATTTTTATACATCCTAGATTACTATTTTAAAAAATAGCATGCGCATCGTAAAATTTACTTAATATTTATTATAGAAATGTTTTTTTTTATTTTCATATGCTTATAATTCTTAAAATTATGATTATATTTCAAGCATGTTGCACTTTTCTGAAACTTCATCCTTCATAAAAAAATGTGCAAAAAAGAATGGAATTATTTAATTTTAATTCCAAAGAATTGAATATATTTGACAATTTTTTATATTTTCAGCTCTCGAGACAAAGTTAACACCCCCTGATGACATTCAAATTGCATGCTTTCATTAGGGGGAAAAAATTGTCGCCAGTACTACATTCCTACCCAGTGACGCTGTTTTTCTATGAATAATCTCTTTCTTGCCCGTAATCGATATTTCCGGCCATAATAGAGTTTTTTAAACCGACATTTTTGTAACTTGACAATGTACTCCTCCCCTCCCCTCCCTTGAAAGACTGTACGACCATGGCAGTGTTGCCAACGAAGAGAGTCTTCAGTCCTTTCGCTGTACGGAGCTGCTAGGTCGACATCTTAGGTCACCCTTGGCTTAAATATTGGCAATTTCCGAATAACGACATCATGGAAAATGTTGGGGATTTCGAGAACTATTAGACCCATAGATCCATTATTTATCAAGCACGTTTCTTTTCTTGAATACAAATCCGCTAGGAACGTGTTTTGTACAAATCAACTCCCAAAGGGGATGAAGATTAAGGGAGCTTGAAAGATAAATATTGTTACATAGATCGGGATTCGATGGTTTTATACAATCAATCTCAAATTTATTGTTGAAAAGAGTCCCTAGGAATACAGGCTACAGCAGTGAAATTCGCAGAATAAATCTCAGAAAGTCTCCACACCTTCTATAGCACTCAGACACAACTATCAGTGTATAAAATACACAAGTGTGTTAAAGATTATTCACTAGCATTCACTTGTCCTATTCAACAGCCAAAGTAATAACTAATCGCTATTCGTCTATTCGGCGGTCAAAACAATGCTAACTCAGTTTCGGCGAACAACTCCCTGTTTATAGTCTGCACGGAATTTTCTTGAAAAATCTGCTTCCGTCATAGATGGTGATATTTGTATATTTCTCCAATAATTTCCAGAAGAATCTATAGTGTAGCGAACTCGCCATAAATGGCCACTAAAATAATCGCCAACATGGTTGCCAAAAAGGATGCCAACTTGACTTTATCACCACCATTTCGCCTAGCTTCCAATGGTTAGTCACTATAAATGTAAGGAACGGCGCTGCTTGCGAATATTACAATTTTAGCATAAAATAAATATTACAGAGAGTAATATATTAACGTATTATACATCCAGATATGAATTTTTTACACTATTTTAAGCATTCATTACACAAAGATCGTAACACTATACTTCCGTCTTAGATTTTCCTTTTGTTCTTTTTAAATCAAGAGGAGAGGGTTAAGAATGTTTTGGAATATAACTGAAAGTTTAATGCTAAGACTTTATCGATAACTTGAAATATATAAAAATCCTATATTGTCATGAAATACGAAGCTGGCGTATAACAGCTTATATTTTTTATATATAAGTGTGTATGTGTATATGTATATATTAGATATAATTTATATTTGTTTTAGGGGATATGTAAAAGAAAAAGTTTGGAGACCGTTGATTTAAATAACTAAAAAAAAATCCAATTTGAATAATTTTAATTGCTGTTGATTTATCATTGTTTACTTTGTTTTTTATAAAATAAATTTTTTTCAGAAACTTGTGAGGCCTTTTTTTCTCTTTCTTTTTCTGTGTCTCTTTAAGGTATCCGAACACTTTGAAAATGACCAAATTCGGTCAAGACAGATATTTTTGTTTTCTCTTTTATTGAATAGAGCTATCTTTTGGCTTCACAAAACATATTTTGTTTTGTTTCTACTCTACCTAGAGGCTAAGCTACAATCAATTTTATTAAGTCAGAAAAACCGGAAATGGGTCTTTGATCTACCAGAAGTGGGCATTTAAATTACTCGAAATCTATCATGGCGAGTCTGATTACTCAAAATATTACAAATGTATTTCTATAAAACTTTTCGAACCTGATATTTATGCTATTTTCTAGAGAATGTGTACTAAAATATTTCTTATTCTATGAATACTTTTTGAGTTTAGGGCTTGTTATTTAAATAATGGTCTCATAAAGAATGGGATTTTTCTTATAATGTTTACTCAATCAACTCTAAAATTTTCAAATTTTAATTAAACACTAAAATTTTAGTACATTTTCTAGATAACTACATCTAGATTGTTTTGGCAATACTTTTACTAATATAAGTTTATTACTTTTTTCTTTAATTGTTTTGAAATTTTACAAAAATGTTGCTAAAATTTCACTTGTAATTGTGATTTTTGTGAAATTTAGGCAATTTATTTTAAATATTGTTAGTTAAATATTAGTATTTATTGGTATTGAGCCTTATAAAAAAGCCTTTATAATGTTTAAATATATTATTTTGTTGAAAAGTGCTCCGAACGTGTTCGGATACCTTAACGTTTAATAGGGTTTAAATGATGTTGAAGTTTCACTTCATTTTGTATCTGTATTCAAAGAAATAACAATTTTTGTGAAAAAAATGCTTACGATTATAGTCTGTGCACTAAATTACAAAAAATAATCTTATGGACACTGAATTCTCTGTTATGTTCGTTTTGACAAGTCCAATTGTTGCAGCCTCTTCATGTACATTATTGCACTCCATTTTATCATTATAATGAGATAAATTGTGAAGTGTTTGTTTCCCTCCACATGTGTCAAATTTCTTCGATAACGGTTTTCTCGCGCAATAGGCAGTGACTGTGTGTAGATCCCCTTGGATCTCACTTTGAGAACGAGAATGATTTTGAGTCAAAGAAGAACCAGTAGCCATTTTAAAGAATAACTTTCTTTATTTGGTTATCTTTCCCAAATAGAATCAAAGACTTTTAATAACAAATAATTTAAAATAGATATATGAGGTTTAAAAGGGACTTTCCTTTATATTAACTTAAATATTTAATGATCCAATTAATTAACAATTAGAATATCGATCACGCAGAGATTACTGCAATAAGAGATCCCAGAATTATATTCAATAATATTCCTATTGAACATTTAACTTTAATCTCACTCTTAATATAAAGCTTTAATGAGACTTTAATTATAAATCAATATATACCACACTGCAGCTCAGCTCTTCCTGAGATTAATTTATCCACCTAGAAATCTTCAATAATAAATCTCTAACTTCACTATTATACCTTCCTGCTTCAATCTCTCTCTCCTACTGCTTTTTACTTTACTATTCCGTTTGACTTAAATACTTTATCTAATCTGCATAATAAGGAATCCCTGTCCTCTTTTTGGAGCTGATTGGAAATAGGTAGGGGAATTAAATTTCCCTAAAAAAGACGTCTCAGAAGGTTAGTGATAAAGTTCCGTATAGATTTGTCACAACTGGATCCGCGATAATTTGAATAAATGCTAGTGCTTGCAAAAAATGCTAGGCAAAAAAGCAATAGGCTTCATCTTCATATCCAATGTCCCCCCGCCTTCTTTATTATAGTTTCAACCTGATAATCTTTTGATCACGGCTATTGAAATGATCACGAGCTTGTGACCAGCATTGTTTTGGTTGAGTCTTGGGTTCGAGTCATGTACAGATTAAGCGATACGATGGCTATTAGCAACGGACCTCGTAATTTTGAACCATGGTCCAGTGACGAGAACACCTGAGGTGGCACCCCTTCACATATACTACATCACACCAACGGGAGGACTTCGACAGATTGACTGTGCTGCGGCCCCCTCAGCAAGGCGAGTCTTCAGGGGCACAAGGGTCGAACTTAAGACTCGCCTGTCACGAATCCGTGACCTTAACAACTAGGTTACCACGAGCACACACACATATTTTGAGAGAGACAGATAATTCATACGTATAATCCTTTATTAAATTTTCACAAATCTAATGTCAGCACTAAATGGATGCAACAAAATAGTACTGGATTAAAGCAAAATGGCCGTCTGTTTCCAAATATTTTGAGTATTGTTTCTGAAACACTCTCCTGTAGCGTCAGCTCATTAGACATCCATTTCCCGACAATACTTGTCATGTTTGACGTTTGGGGGTGAACAGAATGCCCGGATGGGATATTGTAGTCTTCCAAAAGAGACCGTGTATTTTTCCCTCAGGCCTGGGGTTAAGCAAATGTGAGATGATTATGAAAACGGCTTTTATGATGCCACACCTTTTCCTTCCCCACCACCCAAACGATTTTAACGATCTATAGAAAGAACATTCCTGTGGACAATTTATTTTGTCTCGTCCCTCGGCACATGTGGAACGCGGATTATTTGATTGAAAAAGAATGTAAGCCTGTTGTGAAAAAGATATACCGTGGTCAAAGTGGCAGGTCAATCGATAGACTCCCCATATGGTGTGCTAGCTACGGCGACGGACTTGATGTGAGTCGTACTGACCTATTGTCTCAAAGAACCAATGGAGCTGGGACGAAGACGAGGCGTGCCATTTGCAGATCCCCTATGCTCGTCAATCAGAGATTATTGGGGGCAGGCAAGAGTCCCACCCAGAGGTTTTAAAGGGTTGGCTCGAAAGGTGACAAAGATCCTCTTCAATCTTCTGCATTATTTTGCGCAACAGCTTTTTTTACGCTTTTTCTTCGAAGACCCGCGATAGAGATTGTGAGGGCAGTCGCGCACCCCAAGGACCAAGAGATAGGAATGACGGAGACTTCTTAAAGACGGAGTCTACGAAGCAGCCACTCAAGCGAACTTGGACGAGACCTGCTAAAGGGGTTGCTGGGACAGCCGCATACGGGAGACGATCACCTGAAGAGCAATGAGCATTAAACTGGACTAGAACTTTTTCCCAGCGAAAAGTTGTGAAGAGTAAACTTTAATAAGGAATTTAACTCTTTTTTTAAATTAATTTGAAATAAAATGCCTTTGGGTTAATAGCTGTGTGTTCCTTCTCGCTACCAAGTAATGAAGTTATTTAAAATGTGCTCGCCATATTACACTCAATACTTACTACTTAGAGTACATACTTAAAAAAGTTATAAACAACAAGATACCTACACTTCAAATTATACATATAATCCCCGTATGAATAATAGTAATGATAAAATCTAGTCTGACATTTAATAGGATGATCTCTTTTCGAAACTACGATCTGATTATAGATATCAGAAAAATAAAATTAGATTTTGCTTTTTTTGTAAGAAAAGAGTCCTTCAAAACCCGGCTGGAAAAGAACAAATAATGGTGTCGATGCAAAGTTCTTCGCAAGAAATCATAGATTCTCGCACACTTAGATTTAAGAGTTAATACGTTTCCAAACATTATAGCGAATAACTCGATGCTGTATAAAAAGCGTAACTAAGCACATAAAGCATGCGTGCCAGATAGGGCACTCTACACCACTCCACAAAAAAAGTCTCTCTCTCTCTCTCGCTCTCTCTCTCTCTCTCTATATATATATATAAATAGATGTTTATATAAATGAAATCGCTTCACTCCAACACCGTTCAACCGATTACTATGAAAATTGGCATTATATATGTATTTTTTTTGTGGAAAAGGTTTTTGTGCTATCCTCTTTGTCGCAGCTCCTCACCAGGTGGCGCTACAGCATATCAACTTCTGCGCCGTTCAATCAATTGCCAAGTTGCCAACGTGGTCACCGAAAATTATGCCAACTTGGCTCTATCACTAACTTTTCGCTGTTTTCATTGAATCGCCATTATAATGTAAGGAACGGTGTTGCTTGTGAGTATAACAATTTTAATCCTAATATATATCATAAACGCGAAAGTTTGGGAGGATGTTTGGTCGTCTTTCACGCAAAAACAACTGAATGGATTTTAATGAAACTTTACAATAATATAGCTTATATATCGGAATAACACATAGGCTATAATTTATAAAGATATTGTGTGAAGTGTCCAAAATATAATGATAAATGTCAAGTAAGTATGAAACAATTCTGCCATCTGCAAAAAAGCCCGCGACTTCATATATCTATCTTTTATGTATACGCCATTATTGCCAAAATAACAAACCATAAATATAATAAAATTTGATAATTGCTCGCTGTAATGCACGTTTGGTAGTAACAAATTCATCCTTATATCAAAATAAATACTTTTATCGCTATTGGCTATACCTTAAATACGAGTACAATAAAAATTAATAATTGCATGCTCTAATGCATGTTTGGTAGTAACAAATTGATCCTTATAACAAAATAAATACTTTTATCGCTTCTGGTATTTAAAGTAGATAAACTTTGTCTTTCACACTGCATCATTTGGACAAATTTGCATAATTTGTTTGCGATTAGTAGTTAATTATAACGCTATAATTTTAACTGAATATGCAGATATTGCATTTTTTAAGTTTAAAAATAATAATAGCTACTGCACTGTATTTTTTGGAAGTGTAGAAAAAGCTCCTACTAAGAATTATGCCGCGAAAGCGTGTCTAATCTTTCCCAAAGCTCTAATATAGCTCGAGCTAAGGAAGTAGCTAGATTTAACGAAACGTTTCCACAAGCCGAACTGCGAAGGCTTGAACAGACGGAGCGTGAGGCAACTCACAGAGCTGCTGAGACACCAGAGTAGTCCCAAGCTCGGCGTCGACGTCATGCTGAATATCTGGCAACTCAACGGGCTACTGAGACACCCGAACAGTTCCAAGCTCGGCGTCTTCAGCAGGCGACTTACATGGCGTCTCAGAGAGATACAGAAACCATTGAAGCAACTGAATCTCGCAAACGCACTGTTGCTGAAAGAGCACAACAGCGACGTCTAATATTCAGAAGAAACACGCGGGGGTATTCGATACAGCTGCATTTGAATATGACGAAACTCTTGATTACGAAAGCCACAAGCTTATAAAAAAATAGAAGCGATTAATAAAGAATGCAGATTTTGCGGTCCTCTTAAATGGAAAGAGGAATCTGCAGGCATGTGTTGTTCGGGGGGAGGGGAGAAGTTGCCCTTCCGTCAATAGACGAGCCAGTTGAACTTCTTAAATAACTTTTCTCTTATGAAACAGATGAGTCTCACCGTTTTCTAAAAAACGTAAGAAAATATAATACATGCTTCCATATGACATCTTTTGGGGTGGATAACATTGTTTCGATGCAGGGATTTTGCCCGACTTTCACAATCCAAGGGCAAATATACCACACAATTGGTTCTTTGCTTCCTGCTACCAATACGCAACCCAAATTTTTGCAAGTTTATTTCATAGGCGATAAGGAAGCCCAAGTTAATAGGCGTTCTGAATACGTACAAGGTGTGGAAAGAAACACTGTTCAAAAAATACAACAAGTTCTACATAATCACAACATTTTAGAGCATGAATTTAAAATGGCTAAAGATAGAGTGACTAGCGATAATTACAAGTTATACACCCAGATCGTGTACCACGTGGTGAATACGAAAGACAATTCAATGCCCCGACCACAAATGAAATAACTGCCGTAGTAGTTAGTAGTGAACGAACTGTGTCTCGGGGCATCGTTATTCAGGCGCACGATGGCCGGCTTCAGAGTTCCAGACACTCATAGATTTTATAACTCTCTCACGAGTACCCGATAATTTTTTGGGAAGGACAAGAGGGATACAGTTTTGATATTCCTCAGATAAACCCATTTACAAAACAACCCATACCAAATAAAAAAGTTTCCGGCAAAGACTTTTATGCATATCATATGATGGTACGTCGCAACAATTTTAAATTATTGCTTCGATGTAGACTTCTCTTTCATCAGTTTTTGGTGGACATGTACGTCAAAGTGGAGAGTGAGCGCTTAAGATATCCGAACACGTTGAAAATGACCAAATTCGGACAAGACAGATATTTTTGTTTTCTCTTTTATTGAATGGAGCCATCTTTGGGGTTTACAAAACAAATTTTTTTTGTTTCTACTCTACCTAGAGGCAAAGCTACAATCAATTTTATTAAGTCAGAAAAACCGGAAATGGGTCTTTGATCTACCAGAAGTGGGCATTTAAATTACTCGAAATCTATCATGGCGAGTCTGATTACTCAAAATATTACAAATGTATTTCTCTAAAACTTTTTGAACCTGATATTTATGCTATTTTCTAAAGAATGTACTAAAATATTTCTTATTGTATGAATATTTTTTGAGTTTAGGGCTTGTTATTTAAATAAGGGTCTCATAAAGAATGGGATTTTTCTTATAATGTTTACTCAATCAACTCTAAAATTTTCAAATTTTAATAAAACATTAAAATTTTAGTACATTTTCTAGATAACTGCATCTAGATTGTTTTGGTAATATTTTTACTAATATAAGTTTATTACTTTTTTCTTTAATTGCTTTGAAATTTTACAAAAATGTTGCTTAAATTTCACTTATAATTGGGATTTCTGTGAAATTTAGGCAATTTATTTTAAATATTGTTAGTTAAATATTAGTATTTATTGGTATTGAGTCATAAAAAAGCCTTTATAATGTTTAAATATGTTATTTTGTTAAAAAGTGCTCCGAACGTGTTCGGATACCTTAAGGTTTATTACCTTGAACCAAACGAAACTGCGAGCAGAAAATTATATACATTTACAAGATGCGATAAGGAATGATGCGGATTTAGATCCAAATAACTTGGGTCGAATGGTAATTCTCCCGTTATCATTTGTAAGTAGCACGAGATATCTTCATGAATACATGCAGGATGCGTTCACATGCATGCCTAACTACGGGAGGCCTAATCTGTTTATTACAATGACATGTAATCCCGCCTGACCAAAAATCACTAGAGAGCTCTTTGCAGGTCAAACTTCAACGGACAGACATGACCTAACAGCCAGAGTATTTAAAGTAAAAGTTCAAAAATTAGTTGCTCTACTTACAAAAGGTAAAATATTTGGTGATATGAAGTACTTCATGTATTCGATCGAGTGGCAAAAAAGAGGTTTGCCTCACGTGCACTTACTGTTGTGGTTGATGAAAAAATTACGCCCTAACCAGATTCACGAAATCATATATACCGGGTGGCCATAATGAAACGACCCTACTTCAAAATTGTCTACAGATGAAACTATTGTTCAGAAAGTTGTAAAATTCTATGTACGACATAAAGAAGGGATGGGAATTTGTTAGGGCGAATAAAAAAAAATTAGTTCAAAATTTCGCCACTAGAGGGCGCTTTTGAATGAAAGCCACATTTATTACCGGTTTTCTATTTGTATTTCATCACTTTTTTATCCACAGGACACGGTAACACAATAACTGATACTCATTAAAAAACACAATCTCTTAAAAACTTTAACTAAACTTCTTCGATGACTATCCTTTCACGTTTGGACTACGGTTGTGTAGTGTATGGTTCTGCTCGTGCATCTGTGCTAAGACGACTGGACACGATACATCATTCTGCTCTGAGAATCATCTCTGGTGCCTTCAGAACCTCGCCTGTTACCAGCTTGTATGTGGTGTGCCATCAACTACCATTAGAACTAAGGCGTAGGCAGTTAAGTGCCAATTACTTTATTCGTGTCATGTCTGTTCCTTCTCATCCATTAAAACCCTTTTCTCTTGCCACTGGTCTCATCAGACTCTATGACGCCCGTTCATTTAAAATCAAGCCTTTTTCTGAAAGAGCAAAGGCTGTTCTAAATAACGCCCACTTAAGTAACACAAATATCAAGGAAAATAATATCCTTTCTTTTCCCCCCTGGGACATCAAAATTTTTAATTATAGTAACCCTTTTTCAGTCTATGACAAAGCAGGCACTGCGGATGTTATTTATCAGCAGTTCTTTTCTTTCCATCGCAGTAAGTTTTCTAAGTACATACCAGTCTACACGGACGGGTCGAAGACTGCAGGACATGTTGGGTGTGGTGTTGTTTTTAACAATACCACTCTAAGTTTTACCTTACATAATTCCATGTCTGTCTTTAGTGCTGAATTGAGTGCCATTCTTGTAGCACTTCAACATATATTAGTTTCCAACCACCGTCATTTATGTGTATACACTGACAGCATAAGTGCTCTAGAATCCTTACACTTTTTAACAGAACGTAGACATCCCACTATGATGGAAATACTTCTGCGAAAATTAGAAAGAAAGGGTTTTGATATAATTTTTTACTGGGTACTTGAACACGTGGGTATACTTGGTAATGAACAGGTTGATAACGTTGCACGATCCATGTCTGATCACATGCAGCAACCTGTTTGTTACCAGGATTTAAAAACTTCTATATAGAACTATATCCATCATATATGGCAAGAGACTTGGGATCAACAGATCTTCAATAAACTACATAGCCTTCATCCTTCCACTACTCATTGGGCAGCACTACCAGTACGAAGACATGATGACCGCTTGACTCGACTTCGCATTGGACACACCCGTCTAACTCATAGACATTTGCTGCTAGGAGAGAGTCCCCCAGTATGCGACTTTTGTCAATGTGACCTTTCCATTTTATGGAATTTTTTTCCATTTTAAAAGAATATCCAAAATATTCACCTAAAAGAAACACCTTTTTTAAAACTAATCTTTTAACTTTGACTGATTTGGTTGAAGAAACTCTCCATCCAAACCTTTTTGCATTTTCATACTTATTTTCAATGTTTTACATGAAATATAATTTTAATAAGAATTTTATATATTGTACCATTTGACTATAAAATTTTACATTTATGCACTTTTAAATACTTTGCTCAATTTTACATTTTTCTTCTGACATTTTAAAATAAAAAGATAAATGTATGTATATATGTATATGTATATATACAGTGTGTATATATTTTTAAAATATTAATATACTAACGAATGTGTGGCGCAGTATAGCCAAACTTGGCTCTTGCGCCAAAAAATCAATCAATCAATCAATCAATCAATGACTAATTTTCAAAGGATTTACACGAAGGAAGACGAAAATATGCAAATTTTTTCGACGTCCCACAGCAACTGTTATAAAAGCAACAAACTTTCACTGGAGATTAGTTTATTTTCAGTGTGCTCGGCATTGCTAATCAGAATGACATTACGTTTACCAGTTCGAACTTTGTTAGTAAAGTTATCCTATCAAAACTATAATTCCGCAATAGTTGCTCTACGGAAATTTCGGACTTTAAAGGGGATGCAATAAGGTTCATTAACTGCTAAAAATCTTCGATTAATGGTAACCAAATTTGAAGAAACAGGATCGTTGAATGTTCGTTCTAAAAGAGGAAGACAACCTGTTTATGCGGAAGCAATAGAGAAAGTTGTACTTCAGGTGGAAGAGGACAAAACATCCAACGTACAGGCTAGTACAAGTGTTCGCCGTGTGGCAGAAGCTTTGGATCTGCCTCGTTCAACTGTCCATAAGATCATGCGAAACATCCTCCGTTACTATCCCTACAAGCTTCAACTTGTGCAGGAATTGCTTCCACATGATTTCGAGACTCGACATCTGTTCTCACTGCAGTTTCTTGCTCGTTTGGAAGTTGATCCAGAATAGCCTTGGAATTTCCTCTAGACAGACGAAGCACACTTTCATTTGGACAGTTCGGTGAATGCTTACAACTGCCGAATTTGGGAAACAGACAATCCGCATTCCACCTTACAAGTTCCGCTACACTCACCAAAAGTAACGGTGTGGTGTGGGTTTTCCGCGTCTTTTATTCTTGGCCTGTATTTTTTCGAGGAATTAGGTGCTGAAGGTCCAGTAACATGTTCTATCACTGGACAGCGTAATGCATCGTTATTACGGAATAAAATTATTCCGCATCTGCAAGCACGTCAGTGCCTTTCTCGCATAATTTTTATGCAAGATGGAATGCATAATATATGTATATATCTTTATATATAAAAATCTTCTGTGCGTGAATAGAAATTAGGTATTTTAATTTATGTCCTCTCTATATCGAGAGGCGAGAGTTACAGCTGTAAATTTATTTTTCAAAACAATCGAATTCTTAATGCTAGATATCAATAATTCATATATATGTAA
The DNA here is from genome assembly GCA_019973935.1 of Trichonephila clavipes. Classification (NCBI taxonomy): domain Eukaryota; kingdom Metazoa; phylum Arthropoda; class Arachnida; order Araneae; family Nephilidae; genus Trichonephila; species Trichonephila clavipes. The sequence goes on from BMAU01011497.1 coordinate 100,754, forward strand.
ACAGTATACATTTATACAACATCTTTAAATACTCAGTGAATCGGGTGGGTAACAGCTAGTATATTATATATGCATATATATATATATATATATATATATATATATATATATTATGTTGTTACTTGGGATGAATTCGTAAACTGGGATTTGCCAGAATAATCTGTTTATTTTTAAAACAAGAATAAATAAAAGGGAGAATAACAATTAATGAATGGAGTGAAACATTTAAACGCGCGTCGTAGCCTAATTGGCTTTCATTATTTTTTAAGAGTTATTACTGCTCAGCCGATGCGCGTCTGCCTCTTGCGGTCCAAACGGATTCTGTCTAGTTCTGATGTTCCTTCTTTCGTCTCTCCTTTCCCCCGTCGGGGACATTGCCCCTCTAGGGGATGCTAAGGGGCTTGCAATAGTGCCTTCAACTTCACAGTCGGCCATCCTAAAAATGAGCTGACCACAGCGAAAGAAAATCCAAAATGTTGCAAGCAAACCTATAAAACAAAAAAAATTGTAAACAGTGAAAAGAAAAAAATAACAAGTGCGATGCTTTCCAGTACTTCACACAGGTGTTGTTTTTCTGGAAGTAGTTCGTCATTGCTGCTCAACAGCTATTCAAAAAAAAGCTATAAAAAGGGAAAGAGAAAAATTTCAGTTCGTTATTCAAAGTTCTGTTCACAGAGAGTCACTGTGGGGTACTCCAAATTGCAGTCGTAAAATCGTCAGGCATCAGCGGTTGACCACTCTTCATCAAATCAACAGCTGTGGATGTAAGATGAGGACCTTCGTGTTGACCAACATTTTTAACTTCATTTCTGTCATGGGATTTGACGGTCTTAATTAGGTAGGGTTCGCAGAACTTGGGTCGTAATTTGAGTTGTGTTCCGAACTGGGTTCTTCTTACTGATTCGTGTTTTTTAAAGAACTGTGCTTTACTCTTGTTTGGCTCTTTCAACTTCGTATCCAAAATAATGGAGTTTAGGAAATCAATCTGTCTAAGCAAATCATTTTTCTCTTTGGCAATGGCTTGATTCTCATCACTATCACTTGTTTTGTTAGCATTTCTTCCACTAGACTTTGACTTCTTAGTTTTGCGCTTGCTAGGGTTAATTTCTCGTTCTTTAGTTGACATCGATGTTTTAGGATGATCGTTTGATTCCGTTTGTGTGTTTACGATGAGTATTTTTTCTGTTAACGATGCACATTCAATTTCTTTCTCAACAAGTCGCTGTTCTGTAATTTTAAGTGTTTCTTGTAAGATCTCGTACTTTTCTTCAAGTTTAACTAACTTGTCAACCTTTTCTAAATTTGATTCTTCTAATTTATGCAATTTATCTAATAACGCCGTTTTTTCTAATGATAATGTAGATGTGTTACATACGTGCATTTCTAAATTTTTACATTTTTCTTCTGCATTTTTTAGTTTTAGTTGTAATACTACTAGGGCATTATCTTTTAATTCCGATTGGTTATGTGCCTTAGATACATTAATTAAATTAATAAAGTGATCCTTTTTCTTAGGTATTAAATCTATACCATTTGCAGTAATTTTAAATTCAGTTTGTTTTAAAACATCAGTTCCAATAATTACATCAATAGTTGTTTGCAAATTGTCAATAACATAAATGTCCGTCATAAATTTGTTATCTTCAATATCAATAGTGGATTTAAAAGATCCAAAGGTTTTAATTTCACTCTTACCGAAAGAAGCTAAATTTATTTTCGTAGGATTTAACGTCGGTCTTCCAAGAATTTGATGAACACTTTCGCGTATTAAAGTAATAGTACTACCCGTATCAATAAGAGCATCAAAATCATATCCCTTAATTTTAACAGTTTTACGCATTTCTGATGAGGAATTGATTTCATTAACAACTTCACTAACAATCTCATTAACAATTTCATTTTTAACATCAGGTTTTTAAATACACACTGAGAGCTTTTTATGACCAAATTGGTTACAATTAAAACATTTTAAACCTTTATTTTTATGGTAACATTCATTAGAAGTATGATTAAATAATCCACAATTATAACAACGTATACGTACATCACTCTTATTAACATTAGCATCATAAAATTGATCTTTATTATGAAATCTATTATCAGAACACATATTTTTATTAGATGTAGGAAAATCATACTGCTTGACATTTGTACGCTTATTTTTAATATCAATACTATAAGAATTATTTTGCATAAAAACCTTTTCATATATTTTTAACTTTTCTTTAAATTCTGAAATACTTTTACATGCATATAATATCAATTTATTATGGTTAGAATCAGGTATACCAGTTATACAATACATAATCAGGCTTTGATCGTCTAAATGAAAGTGTGCTTTTGAAGCAATTTCACGCATGGCCAAAAAATATTCAAATAGAGATTCCGTAGGGCGTAATTTCCGTTTTTGCATTTCCTTGTGGACGTCGTAAGAAGAAAATAAATCTTCAAATTCTTCTATTAATGCAGCTTTAAGAGAACTATACGTTAATATGTTATGGAGAGTTTGGATACAAGTCTTTGCAGGACCTTGAAGCAAACGTTTAACACAAATAATTTTTTGCAAATCAGATATGTGTGGGATAAAAATAAAGTTTTCTTCTACGTCGCGAAAAAAAGCTTTAACGCTGTAATTATCATTTCCCGTAAACGACCTCATAGTTGAAAAAAGGTCCTTTAACAAAAATACATTCTCTTCGTTACCTCTTTGGCTTTGATTTCGTTGTGTTTGAGGGAGGGGAACAAAAACATCCTGCGGAGAGGGCAAGTGATAAATTGGCGGGGTGAGGGGTTGTTTATTCGCGTCGTTCGTAGATTCTAGCGAAAAGGGCGCCGAATCTTCGTCTTCGTCATCCGTCAATTGTTCGGTAAAATTATTTTTTAAAGATGCAAGATCTGATAAATTTTTAAATATATGCTCGCTTAATTCTTTGGCGCTTCCCGCGCAATTCAGTCCTAATATAGTGCAGACGGTAATAAGTTCAGTTTTCGTAAAGTCCTTTAAAATTTTATCCTTTCGTGCTTCAATGTCGTAATTCTGTGGGAAACCCGCGAATTTTTTTTAACTCTTTTCTAGAAGATTTACTGTAGGGTTCGTCATTAACAATTTTGTGCAGAAGTTGCACCGTTGAAGCAGGGGCCGTCTTTAATATATTCGCAATAGCAGCAATTTCCTCTAGACAGACCATCGTAAATAAATATCTTCAGAAGCAATAAAGGAGTAAATTGGAATGGACTCACCGTTGATGATTTCGTCGTTGTGGTTTTCGTTGTCGGTTTCGTCGTTGAAGCGTGCGTGGTCCACCAGTCTTGACTCGTTGTATTTTCTAGGGGTTTTTAATTTTAATTTAATTTGAGGCCGAGCTCCCAAATGTTATGTTGTTACTTGGGATGAATTCGTAAACTGGGATTTGCCAGAATAATCTGTTTATTTTTAAAACAAGAATAAATAAAAGGGAGAATAACAATTAATGAATGGAGTGAAACATTTAAACGCGCGTCGTAGCCTAATTGGCTTTCATTATTTTTTAAGAGTTATTACTGCTCAGCCGATGCGCGTCTGCCTCTCTTGCGGTCCAAACGGATTCTGTCTAGTTCTGATGTTCCTTCTTTCGTCTCTCCTTTCCCCCGTCGGGGACATTGCCCTCTCTAGGGGGATGCTAAGGGGCTTGCAATAGTGCCTTCAACTTCACATATTTATATGTCAATAATTTGTACTCAAATAAACTTAATTTTGTTAAATATGTGGAATTTTTTTTAGTATTCTTTAACATGAAATTCTTTTAGCACGAAAAAAAAATTCATACCCTCTCAGTTTTGTGTTAAACGATTTTCACTGCATGTAAATTTTCTATAAACAATTTTAATGATCCAAACTTTAAGATTCCTTAATGCTATTTGTTTATCTAAAAAATAAAAATGGATGTTTGTATGTATGACCTCGCTTCACTCCAACACTGTTCAACCGATCACTATGAAAATTGACATGTATATGTATTTTTATGGAGAAGAGTTTTGTTCGATCTTCTTCATTGCAGCTCCCCACCAGGTGGCGTTACAGCATATCGACTTCTGCACAGTTCAATCAATTGCCAACTTGACTCTATCGCCAACATTTTGCTATGTTTCCATTGAATCGCCGTTATAATTTAAGGAACGGCGTTGCTTGCGAATACTACAATTTCAACAGAATAACAATAGAAAGTAATATTAACGTATTACACTTCTAGATATAAATTATTTACACTCTTTTAAGCGTTCATTACACAAAATTTGTAACAATGTGTTACTTTTGTTGAGTAGAGATCAGCTTAGGACGGTGTTTTCAAAAATCGACCCACAAGAGTGTTACTGGGTTATTTTTCAATTCACCCATGCGAAGAACGAATATTTAACAGGTAGTTATGAGATAAAGAAATCACACAGTCTGCGTCTCCCCTCTCTATGTCTCATACATTTTTTATTTAAAGGCTTTTTCGTATCAATTCTTTGCCATAAAATGATTCTGCTGAATTTGCTTGCGTGTTGTTTGAGTACTCTAGGTAAAAAAAAACACCCTTTGTTAGATAAGAAGAAATCACATTTAAATAACTCCTGTTTATCGTTTAGTATTGAATGTAAATCAAAACAGTTGTGTAATACTTGTAAAATGAAATGTTATTCATTGCTGAATCGTGGGAAAAAATACTTCATAATTTTTAAAAGCAAAATTTACATTTCTTGATCCGGAGTTTGCGGGTATGGGAAGGCTCGAGACGGAAGTAGACATGTTCATAGAATAACTAATCTTATTCAACTTTTAACACTTTACGAAGTGCACTTTTATTAAACTTGAGGAGCAATAAGAAATCTTAACCCAAATTTAGATAACTAAACTATGGAAGGTACTTATATTGATTAAATATTCTTGTATGATCTGGCTCACAGCCTAATAGCCCATTCAGCTATAAGGTTGATACCTCTCAATATATTAGTGGATTCCAGTGACGCACACAAGGGGGTGTCCTAGTTGTCCGCCCCCCAAAGCCCTTGATTTTTTCCCGATTGATTATAATTCTAAGTATATAGTTCGTAACATTTAATGAAATATTTGTTATTAATAATTTATTTTATTAATTAATGCTAATTATTTATTCAATAATTAGTTTTTACTGTTTTTTGTTCCCGAAAATTGACAAAATCAAAGGAACATGATACAAGAATGGTGGACTTCTGACCCTGGAACTCCCTCCCCCTTGAAAAACCGTAATTTTTAAGATATTTTATCAATCTTTCAACAGATTAGGTATAATATCATTCTACACACGGAAAAAAAGTTCCGTGAGATTATTTTTATAAATAAAGAAGTTATTAAGTATTTAAATAAAATTTTGAGTATTTTTTTTAAAAAACGTAAAAAAAAAACAGTTTTTGACATTAAATTTTTTAAATGACTGATTCTAAAAGAGAAAAGCATGAATTTTTTTAGTGTAAAATAATTTTTTCATTAGCGCGAAAAAAATGCAAGTGGAGTGATTTAGAAATCATACTCTTAAAAACATATCGATTTTAACTCATTTAAAAAAAATCGTAAAAATATGAAATGTAATTATTTTGTAAAATAAATTATGCCCCCGTTTCGTGCCGAAGTAAATGATCTTCCGAATCTGTAATTATTTTTTGTCTGAGTCTCATGAAAAAATTAGATCGAGTTTTAAAAACGTCAGAAAAAAAGTCGAACTTGGCTCCTGGCGGTGAAAAATGACACTAATTATGCGTTTGAAGGTTTTTAATTAGTATCTTTTTAACTAATTGGAATATCGGAAAATAAAGGATCAAAACGGATTCCTCGGATCATTCCTGAAATTTTGGTACCTTCGGCTAGTTTCTGCGTTGTGTGGTTCGTGAGAAGATAGGGCATCATAGATCCATAGATAGATCGATAGATACGTTTGTCGTATTTTAATATTGTAGATTAACGTTAATAATGAACTTAAGCGAAATGTTTCAAGTTTCATAATTGTATCTTTAAGTAAAATACTCCATAAAATGTTACTGAAAAAGGCTTTCTGAGTACATTTCGAAACATTTATGAATAGATTTCAACTTTTTGTTACCAGCTGACTAAGTATTATTGGGATTAGCTCTCTGTCAACATTCTCATTACTGCTAACACCAAAGATGAAGCAAATTCCTTAGACCTCCCAGACCTTGCTTTAAGCATAATTAATTAATATTTTGTCTTTAAGAACAGAGTTTTCTATCAAATATAAAAAAAAGTTAAATATGAAACAAAATATCGAGAAGCAAAGGCAAAAAAAAAATCGAAAAATGGCAAAAATTTTACGAATTTATTTGCCAAATTTCACTTAAAACTAATATATAATTTTTTAAAAAAATATCTCCATATCCCGTCATTACCTTACCTAAGTTAATATTTTTTTAATAAATTCGATAAACACCAAAAAAGTGTAAAAAAGTATTAAAATGCAAACACACTTCCGGTTTTGATATCTAACTTTCGGTTCGTTTTTGCTGCTCTCTCTTGACATAAAAACTGTTATAACTTTGTAAATAATTGAAGTACAAATAAAGGTAAGGTATTTTTAAAAAGCAGAAAATTCAACTACATAAAATTTATAAAGTAAAAACAAATTCGTCATTTTCATCAAAATTAACGTTTTTGCACTAATCAGACACCTTAATAATATTCAATTCTATTAATGAATTAATTTAAGCAAAGAGATAGTAAGATAGGTAAGTTGTTTGGGAAGAGAGGAATCTAGGTCAAAACTTTTAAAAAGGGATTTAATCAGAAGGTTTATATCACATAATCTCTAACTTATACTTGGTCTTTTGTCATTGTATGGCAGTTTTGTACAAATATATCCTGCTGCAAGGAAAGTCTTCTTAATTATATTTTGCTTTCTTGTATTTAAATTATTTAATTTAACTTTTCTTAATACCTGTATACTTAATTTTGTTATTTTAAATTTTTAATTGTTTTAATTTTCTTTTTAGAATCAAAGTATATTTAAGTAATGTGATTAATAGAACAATTTATTCATAGTTATTCCGATTCGCTTAAAAAAATATTTTTTTATTCTTACGATCACTGCAATATTGCTAATGATAATTATACTATTTACTTAGTTCTATAAAAATTTGTCCTTTTTCTACATTTTATGTGAAACTCTAGTGTAAGATTTTTCTTTCTCTCTAAGCCTATTTTTGAAGTGATAACTTCTATTGGTGCGATTTGCCGGAGAGTGAACTTGAATGAACGTCACGCTCAGAAATGTAACGCTAATTCGGCTTTTTTTCGTGTTCATTGGGACATACATACCCCTAAAAAGGAAAGGAGGAACGTTTCCCCCCGCCACTCTGAAACCGGTAATTTGTCCCCCCTCCACACCAATAAAAGTAAAAGTAAAGTTCCTAGCTTCGATCTAAGTGGGTCTCCCCCTCCTTCACCTCTTTTTAGAGCAGGGGGCAACCCAAATGACCTCACGGGCCAGTTCGGAAAAACTTTACAATCCTGCGGATGCATGTAAAAATCTATATCTATATATTAGATTTGGATCCATTACAAACATTTGTTGGATGGAAAATTTAAAACAGACTGATATATTTTTATTGTTTTCATTGTTTTTCATGTATACAAACATAGATAGTATAATAATAATAATGCAATGGTCAAATAATGCTTAATTTATTTAATTAGTAAGATATCTGTTTCTCAACTCTTTCACTTAGTTTTTGCAAATCGATCTCAATTCATGTATGTTTGCGTATCGTAATTAATGTTGGAGATTTTCGTGCGTTAAGTTTGAGCACGATGTATGTTTGATAAACTTCAATTTAGAAAAAAAAAGAGAGAGAGGGAGAGATTCGCAGTAACAGAAGCAGCGTAATAAAATAATAACATGGGATTTTTTTTTTTACAAAAAAAACTCTTTTTAAACAAAAAATATTGTACAAAATAGTCGAATTTTGTAAAGTTGAAAAGAATCTCGCGGACCGCAAAATTATTCAAGGTGGACCACATGCGGCCTCCGCGCTGCGGATTGGACACCCCTGTTCTAGGGGAATGAATGCGGGATTCTTTCTAATCCTAGTTGAAGCATGAAAATGAAACGTAATATTTTTAAAAAATAGGCTTAAAGAGAAAAAGAAATCCTATACTAAAATTAAACATAAAATGTAGAAAAAGGACAAATTTTTATAGAACTAAGTAAAAAGTATTATTATCGTTAGGAATATTGCAGTGATCTAAGGAATAAATATCTATTTTTATAAGTGAATCGGAATAGCAATGAACAAATAGTATCTGTTAATCACATTACTTCAGTATACTTTGAGTCTAAGAAGCAAATTAAAACAATTAAAAAATTAAAATAACAAAGTTACGTATACAGGTATTAAGACAAAGTTACATTAAATAACTAAATACAAGAAAACAAAATATAATTAAGAAGACTTTCCTTGCATCAGCACCCGATATTTGTACAAAACTCTTATACAATGACAAAAGAGCTAGTGTAAGCTAGAGATTAGGTGATATAAACCTTCTGATTAAATCCTTTTTTAAAGGTTTTGACCTAGATTCCTCTCTTCCCAATCAACTACCTGTCATACTATCTATTCCTTTACTTAAATTAATTTATGGATAGAATTAAATATTGTTAAATTAGAACTAAAATTCACAAAGCCGGATCGGGTCTTCTGAACAAATTACCTATGATTTTAAGTGGGAATATTAAAGTAGAGTTTTCAAAAGACAAATCAAAACTTTTAGTTGGTTTTTTTTTAAATCAAAATTCAATTTAATTATGCTAAATGATCCAAATGAAGCACGAGGAAATACGGAACTACGCTTAACGGAGATTTTTTTATAGATATTTAAATAAAATTTTGAATCTAAAGAATTTATAACCTATTTCAGCTACCATAAACCTATTGTTTCCTTCTTAAAATACAATTAATTCCCAAATAGGATTGTATATTTCGCATAAAAATATTACTTTATGAGTACAGACTTATGAATAAATAATTTTATAGGACAATACTAACATCTTCTTGTTTTTTATTCACCTAACTAAACCCTGAAATAACATTATAAAATTTGTTGAAGTTATCACTTCTATCGTGTGGTCATAAGCACACACACTTTTTTTAAAAAAATATTACGTTTCATTTTCCTGCTTCGACTAGGATTAGATTTAATCCCACATTCATTTTTGTAGAAAGAGGTTGCGTGGGGGGGGGGGCACTTAGATCGAAGCGGAACTTTACTTTTACTGCATATTAGAGGGGGGGACAAAGCGCGTTTTAGAGTGGCGGGAGAAACGTCCTTCCTTTCCTTTTTAGGGGTGCGATGTCCGACTGAAGCCAAATTAGCGTTACATTCCCAAGCGTGACGTTCAGTCAAGTTTACTCTTTAGCAAAACGCGCCAATAAAAGTTATCACTTCAAAAACAAATTATAGTTAAAAAAAAAGTTTTTATGGTTAATCGAACAAAAAAGTAAAAAAATAATCCTTAATATAAGAATATAATTATTTACGAGAAAATTAATGTCATTGTGTCGTAAAAGCGTGGGGTGCTTTCTATTACATTATTACTCTAACTCAGCAATAGAACTAGTAAGAAATTATAACAATTAATATAGAGCACCCCACGCTTTTACCCTAATGACATTATTTTCTTCATTAATCATTTCATTCTTATATTAAGAATTAGTTTTTAGTTCGATTAACCATACAAAAGCGTGTTTTTAGTTTTTTTAAACTATAATTTGTTATTTCTCTTAACTGCTTTATATTTTCAAACTTTTAAGAACGTGAGAATCGCGTAGGGTTATAAATAAAATAATGTCTTTTCCACAGGGAAAAAGAAATAAACTACAAAAAATTTCCACAGCGTTATGAAACATTTTGATTAAAACCATTTTCAAAACTACAGCTATCTGTACTCCTTTTTGAGGGAGAGGGGGAAAGTTAATAAATCTCCCAAAAAATTTCGACCTTTCCACTTTCTCGTCGACCCAGAAAGACTTCCTCGTCTGGAAATGTAGGCCAAAAGAAATCACTCGTTTTTTGGGCGTCCTCGATCGTTGCTCCGTCCGACCAACAACACCCCAAAGGAGGTTGGATTTCGAAGGTCATTATTTCCAATGGGTTCTCGACCACTTTGCGTCTTCGGTTTTTTGAACATGATGAAAGCATTCCTTTTTTCAACACTTGGAAGGAAGTGAAATTTCTTTTCGACAGAACCGGTTCGTTGGCATCGGGTTTTATGGTTTTTTAACTTCAGATAAAACGCCAACGCATGGGAAAGGCTGTGTTTGTTAAAGCAATTAGAACTGTTTTTGCCGAATTTTTGAAAGTAAGAGGGAAGTTCGTAACTTTTTTATTTTCATACACAATTCACTGAGCATTTCCGATCGCAAGAAATAAGTGTAAATAACAGGGATGAAAAAGTCCCTGCAGAGATAGCAGAACCTACAATTGGATTGAAATATTTATACATGTATGTATATATATATATATATATATATATATATATATGTTACAAAAAAGTTGATATATTTTCTGAAATACTGTTGAGTATGAATTTGGTATTTCATTTATTGTATCTTACTACCTTATTTTGCACTGTATATGTTTAATGTCAGTTTTCTTTTATGTTGAACCTTAAGAGTTCGAAATAGTATATATTCAATCATGAAATTAGATAAGTTTACACATCTTTCACTAGTAATTTTCTCTCCATCCCGGAGTATGTCGCAAAAGACATGCCTTTCACCCATACGACTTCCAGTGTCAACTGCCCAAAAGGGAACAGGTACACTAAGAGTTTTTTGTAGATAAAGAGTCACATGAGATGTGTTTTATTTTTAGTCTCTAATATAGGTACTATATGGTAAAGTAAATTTTTGTGATCACCATCATCATCAGTAGACTCTTTTCAGAAGAAATTGGTATGCTGAAATGGGTGATTCCTACTCGTTCGAATTGATATATTCCTTAATTTCGAACTATTTTGTATTTAACTTAAAATTATATAATATTATGTTGTCTTTTTGTTTGTAAGGTTTATTCAAGTTTTTTTTTATAGGTTGTGATGTACCTCCCCTTGGAAATACATCCCTCGAAACATCAGCGTGAGCTAGAGGTGTAGGGTTATCGTAAGAACTAGAATCAAACATTATCTTAATATGACTTTATTAAGATATTCAACTTAAACTTTGAACAAATATATAAATTAAGGAATGAGAGAATCTACGATGACGCAATACGCAACACACAATATAATACAGACCTATCTCAATAATTGAACCGCCTAATCTTCAATTATAATAATAGTAAGTAATCAATCCTACCTTATATTATTCTGTAATAAACTTGTCTTTATCTACAGTGGTCTGTAGCTGTACATTTAACTTCTAATCGATCAACAATATGTTTATCCACGACACGTAGAACTTGAACGGCGAACTTCAATAATCATCCAATACCACAACGCACTTTAATTGTCGAACATTCCTTTACACTACCATTACATTGCCCTCACACTTACTCTAAGATCCTATATTATTTACATCTCTTCACTTCTCGTTTCTTGGATTTGGTTGGAAAAGAGTTGCCATTAATTCTGGCCCAAAGAACTTGTTAAAGAAGCGACGCGTAAGTCGTCACAAGGGGCGTATTGATGGGAGGCCGCCGAGATACAATTGCAGTTTTTGTATTTGCTCTGTTTACAGGAAATAGGGATTACACAGGAATGTGGGTGCGTCTAGGTTCAACGGACCTTATGGCCTGCAAGGTTGTGTTCTTGCGCGGACTGTTGAGTCCAACCAGGGTGGTAGATTTGACGGTAATGAATCCATAGCGGATTCTTTTCGAAGTGGTGCGGTCAGCTTTAAAACGCACGTACACGCCATTTCTCGTGGCCTTTTCCCTCTTACGTCTGCCAGAAAAACCTCCCGTCTGGAAAGCAAACTCCCTGCCCGGGGTCAACCCCTCGTCCACTCCTTTCCTCTCAGATAAGTACCACCCTTGTAAATTTTAACGTTGTGTTCAGTATGTTAATCAATAAATATAATTGTTTACCACTATACGATCGGACTATTAATTTAGTGTACAGTAATTTGTCTATAGAAGATTAGTGTTCAATTTTAACTTAAGTCATGATGCGATGTGAAATTAGGAAACTGTGTTCGAAGATATAATAATTTAAATAAAGTCAAATTAGCGTCGCATCAGTATCTTTGTGAATAATTTATCTATTTTAATTAAAAAATTTTGCTTTGGAGAAGAGAGGTGTGGCATTTCCCATTCTTGTCTGGGGTGAAAAAACTGCTAGAGCCGGCTCTACCTAGAGTTCTATGAGTTAAGATAAAGATTCAAAAAGAAAACTATAAACATGCATGTAAAATAGATTCCCGTTCTTTGTAGGTTTTGTATAACCAGAAGTATCTGAAGACGTGTTTCTCAACTCGGATTCCACTTCCTACGGAAAAAAAACTTAAACAATAAATCTGGTGAATGACAACTTTTTTTTCAAGCAATTTCCTGCATAACTTTTATTATAAATTAATAAAAGAATATTATGTAAAACATTTTTTTTTTCTATATATGTACTACCTATAGATTGTGAATAGGCTGTTGTTTGATCCTGGGTTCCATAAAATACTTGTATATTCTTGAGTACAATAGTAGGTAGAAAAAGCCGATTCTGCTGTAAAGGCGGTGCAGGCGGTGCAGGCGGTTGCAGGCGGTTGTAGGCGGTTGCAGGCGGTTGCAGGCGGTTGTAGGTGGTTGTAGGCGGTTGCAGGCGGTTGTAGGTGGTCGACGGCAGTGCAGAGTTGAGTTGTTTCGTTCCTACTGACGAGTTGAGTTGTTTCGTTCCTGCTGGCGAGTTGAGTTGTTTCGTTCCTGCTGCCGAGTTGAGTTGTTTCGTTCCTACTGACGAGTTGAGTTGTTTCGTTCCGTTCCTACTGGCGAGTTGAGTTGTTTCGTTCCTGCTGCCGAGTTGAGTTGTTTCGTTCCTGCTGCCGAGTGGAGTTGTTTCGTTCCTACTGACGAGTTGAGTTGTTTTTCTCCTGCATTGGCTTTGATTTTCGAGTTGAGGGGGCGAGTTGAATTTTTTTTTCTACAGCTAAGTTGAGTTGTTTTTAAAAAAATGTGCACAAAAAATGGAAGTATGGGAATGTTAAACGTGCTCATGGCGCCACCTATTGATTAAAATGTACACTAATTATAGATTTTAAAATGATGGAAGTAAATAACGCTCAAATTAAAAAAAAAAAAAAAATCCAGATTCAAACTCACGGCCTCAGATCAAAAAATGTCTCCACAGGACAATAGTTTTCAGTTACGCTAACCATTATCCTATGAAGGCATACAGACCTGAAGAAAACTTATGTTTATAATCTCATGAATTTAATTTTGCAGGCGAAGCAGACGGCGACCTGTTTTAAAATCATTTTCTTGATTAAAATGAAATAAAAAAAATATTTAATTTATATTATTTTAATAATGTGTAAATTTTAATTCAGTATAATGATTACATACACACACAGTAAAGATACAAAGTAAATTGATTATTCAGAAAAATGTGCCGTAGTATACTCGTCATCAGCGTGAACGGGTTATGATTTAACTTGTTTTAGCTTGTCTGATCTTGATTCTACAAGACGGCGACTGAATTCTACGTCAGAAATTATCTCAATGCTTAGAGCGGATGAATACATTGCTTTCAACCACTCAGCGAACGCCGCTCAAGTGTAATTCGGTTTATATGCGTTAGACACTTATCACATTTTAGTTCACAATTCATTTCGTTTGTTAGTATTGCGGTGGGCTGTATTCAACAAGAAAAAATATGGTGATGTCTGAAACACATAGTGAAAAACGAAAGTTTGGAAAAGCCGGGGAATCTTCTGTAAATAAGAAAGCCAGAAGAGAAGTTTCAAAAGTAAGTAACAACATTAAATAAATTTAATATGTAATTTTTATAATGTTTTTTACACATTTCTGATCTTTATTAATTTTGTTATATTATTTTCAGAAGTATGGAAAATTTACCGAGGATTGCATACCAGATGGAGTATTTCCAATTGAGATGATGTTTTTGTCTTTGCAAGCACCTATTATGATTCCGCATCAGTACACATAAGACGTTTCAAGAAATATGGCAAAACATACTACCCAACTCCCGAGGGAATAACATTAGACCCACGGTGGATCGAATATATCATGCGTAAAAAAGAAAGTGCCGGAATCACTGGAGGAATTACCAAGTGGACTTTTCCCTCCTGAACGACACATTCAAATAACTAGTGAGAACTTCATTGATTTTACTTTCAAGCGCATTAAATACAGTCCGGATAAAGAGCCCACTTTTAAAGAAATAACCATATCCCGAGAGCAGTGGGCTGAAATGATTAAAAAATATGGTGCTATTGAAAATGCTGCTATAGACAATATGTTTCAGTGTATGGACTTTTTAACTGCATATAAAACCTTCTGCGAAGGCCCCATAGAAAATACATTACCTTCTTCTTTGATGTTAGTCTGGGTCAACAATACTTGACGCAAATTTTGAAAAATCTATTTGTAGCCTCCTGAACGAAAAAGGATTGAAACAGCCTCAGACTTTCGCTGAGGAGTTATGGGGAATCGCGAAGAAACATTTAATTCACATGTTTCATCACTTGAAGCTAATGAGATAGCTGATTGTTTTTATCATAATCTTTTTTGAAAATGAACACTTTTTATTGTTAAAACCTGTACATTATGTAACTCAAGAATTTTTAAAAAATCTTCGCTTGGATATTATTTTAAGAGAAGTAAGAGACATGTTATGTCCACCTGATTGTTTTGAATACTATGAGGATTTTGTTTAAAGATTTTTATAAGATTCACACAATATATTTTGTTTTTATAAATTTGAATAAAATTCTTTTTTTTTTATATGCTGAATTTGAGTTCTTATTATTTTTATTGTTTGTTAGTTTAACTTATGTTGAAATCGTTTCACATCTTAAAAATAAATAAGAGTATTTTTAAAGAAATTATCAAAGTATGTACAAGTGATATTTTAAATGTATTTCATATGAAAGTGAGAAAATTTATGCTCATGTTTTTATACATAAACTTTTGCCTTTCCCAAAAAGTATATATAATAATATAACTATTCATTGTAATAGTCATTCAATCAAGTTCTTTTCATCGGTAACAATGCATCAAGATTTAGCAGCGTTTTACGAAAATCCTGAAGTTCCAAATAGCTTCGGGGGTGTGGAAGCATTACATCGCTCTGTAAAGGGAAATATAGTAAAAAGATGTGAAACATTGGTTATCGCAGAAAGATGCTTACACTCTTCATAAACCTGTTCGACATAAGTTTCAGCGGAATCGAGTGTTTGTAAGTGATATTGATCGTCAGTTTCAAGCGGATTTAGTCGATATGCAGTCTTTAGCAGAATTTAATAAAGGGTATAAGTATTTGTTAACTTGCATTGATTTATTTTCAAAATTTGCTTGGGCAGTTCCTCTGAAAGATAAATTTGGAAAAAGTGTAAAGTCTGGGCTAGAAATTATTTTTAAAGAAAGGAAGCCTAAAGTGTTGCAAACAGATGCCGGTAAGGAGTTTTTAAATAAAATAGTTCAAAATTATTTAAAAAATCTGAATGTAAATTTTTTTACAAATAACGAAACAAAAGCTAGCATTGTTGAAAGGTTTAATCGGACATTAAAAACAAAAATGTGGAAATATTTCACTGAATTTAACACTAAAAATTACATCGACGTCATTGATAAATTAATACACAGTTATAATCACTCGTATCACCGTTCAATTAAAATGGAACCTGTTTCTGTAAGTAGACATAACCGAAAGCAGGTATTAAAAAATTTATACGGTGGTCTAAGAAATGAGAAACCTAAAGCCCCTAGATTTAAAATTGGTGATGTTGTACGCATTAATAAACAAAAACTTCACTTTGAAAAAGGATACGAACAAAACTGGAGAAGAGAACTTTTCATAGTTTTTGAAATCGTGCAAAGAATTCCGATTGTTTATAGATTAAAAGATTTACAAGGTGAAGAGATTAAAGGTACTTATTACGAAGCAGAATTACAAAAAGTTGTCGACTCTGGTTTCTACCCTGTAGAGAATGTTATCAAACAAAGAAAAAGAGGAGGAATCACTGAATATTTTGTTAAATTTTTAGGCTATCCTGAAAAATTTAATGAATGGGTGACTGATATTCAAAAAGTATAAATAGTTAAACTTTTTATTGCCAACTCATTTTCAAAATGTCTTTCTACGTAACATTACCTTCTGATAGTTCTATGCATTTCTTTCCAGAAAACAAAATATCTCATTTCAAAACTCAATTACCCTCTCCTGTTTGTTTAAAGGGTGAATGGGAAGTGGGATTGTCTGAAATAATCTACCCTCATTCTTGGCTTAATGTAAATGAAACTAACAATTATTTTCTATACAAAGCTGGTGACGGCAATATCTCTTCAACTGTTAAGCGAACAATTGATGTGGGTTGTTATGAAACAATGTTAGATATTATATCAGCCGTACAACTTGCTTTACCCAAAAATCCTAATCGGTTCACAATAATTTACAATAAAGCAACAAAACGGGTGAAAATTAATGCAGTTCAAGGTAGCAGCCTTCACTTAGAGAATTTAGGCGAATTGTTAGGATTCAAACGCAATGCAATTATAATAGGTAACATGAAAAGCGAATTCGTTGCTGATGCATGGTCTAATTTTTCAGTTTTTTACGTTTACTCCGATCTAATTTCACCCCAAATTGTGGGGATACACAGGCTCCTTTATTGCGAATCGTTCGCACTAAAGGTAAAGACGGGGAAACGATTAGTCAATACTATGATAGACCTCAATACTTACCTTTGGTGAGACACTCGTTTCAAACTATTCAATCTGAACTGAGACTCAATTCTGGTGATTTTGTTCCCTTTGAAAGAGGTAAAGTGATCATAGTGCTTCATTTTCGCATGAGGCAAATACTATAAATAAAGCAATACATTTCTCATACCCTCATTTGGAGATAAAAGACCAAGATGAGTGTACCATACGTTTGCTGTACTAAAAGATTTGAAGACCATTATGCAGGTCAAATAGGTTCGGGTTTGACTCATTACAAGGGCATTAATTTTCAAAAGGGTTATGGAATCGGAGGAATATTTCGTCGATTGTTTAGAGCAGCTTTACCTTTTTAGTAAAAGGAGGTAAAACTATTGGAAAAAGAAGTATTAATGACAGGGAGTCGTGTTGCCTCTGATGTATTGTCAGGAGAAAATTTTAAAGAAGCTGTAAAAACAAGAAGCAAAGAAAGTGAAAAAAAAATTAGCTCAGAAAGCTATTGATAGAGTTCAGTCTATGGTAGGAAAAGGACAGTATAAAAGAAAGCGTAAGAAACAGAAAAAATTCATTTCATCCAAAGCACGTAAAGTGAGTGTACGTGACATTTTCGACTCGTAAAAATGGCATTTATTCTTAAAGATTCTCCTGAATGTGTTAAATCTGAATTGGAACTTTTCAACTTACCAGGAACTCAAACAGTTATTCAAGATGGGCAGTGGAAACAATTTCATCCTCTTTCTAACGTTTTCGATAATGCACCTGTAGAATTTCACATTTCCGGAAGTGCAGAAGATTACATAGATCTCAGTCAAACACAATTATACGTAAAAGCGAAAATAGTAAAAGTGGACAATACGCCTATTACTAAAGATGATACTATAGGACCTGTGAATTTATTTCTACATTCACTATTTTCTCAAGTAGATGTATCCTTAAATGATCGCGTGGTTTCCAATTCCAGTAATACATATCCCTATCGATCTTATATTGAAACTCTCTTAAACCATGGATATGACAGCAAAACTTCCCAGTTAACGGCTGAACTATTTTACAAGGATTCTGATGATGGTCTCAAGAAAAGAACCGAATTTTTTTTTAAAGAAAGTGCCACTGTAGACATGATTGGTTGTATACATTCGGATTTATTTCATCAAGATCGTCTTTTACTCAATTTAGTGGATTTGAAAATAAAATTAATACGAAGCAAGCCCGAATTTTGCTTACAAGGATCTGAGGGATTTAAAGTTGTTTTGGATCATGTTTCTTTATTCATACGAAAAGTTCGTGTGAATCCTGGAGTTATTCTTGGTCATGCGAAAGCACTGGAAAAAACTAGCGCAAAATACCCCATTAACCGAGTTCTGTGCAAGGTGTATTCGATTCCTAAAGGAAGCATGTCTTTTATTCAAGATAACATATTTTCAGGCCAAATGCCAAAAAAAACTTTTTGTAGGATGTGTAGATAATGAAGCTTTTCACGGAGCATTTTCAAAATCTCCTTATGAGTTTAAACATTTTAATTTAAATTTTATTGGAGTGTATGTGGATGGACAACCAGTGCCTCACAATCCATTAGAACTCGATTTTTCTAAAGATCAATACATACGGGCCTATCAAACTCTATTTGTTGGGACAGATCGAATGGGTCAAGACAGAGGTATATTTATTTCTAGAAAAGAATATAAAGATTCAAATACATTGTTTGGATTTAACCTCTCACCGGATTTATGTTCTTCAGGAGAACATTTAAGTCTGATAAAACATAGCAATTTGCGATTAGAATTAAAATTCAGCAAATCTTTAGAACAAACCGTATGTGTTATCGTTTTTGCCGAGTTTGAAAATTTAATCGAAATAAACAAATCGAGAAATATCTTGTATGATTTCGGAAATTAAAGAATGGATGGAATGCAAATGTATACAGTTTTATCTCAAGAGAAGACAACGTCCCCCTATTTTCAAGGTGTTTATTCTAGAGATACGCTCCCTCCTCTGGAAGAAAACATGTGTGCTATTGTGAATTCTGATGACTCATCACAACCTGGAACACACTGGTTAGCATTATTTGTAAATGATAAAAGAGAATTAGAATTTTATGACTCGTTTGGACAACCTCCTGTATTCTATAACATTAGTACTACTACCTATTTAGATGTATTATGGAATTCTAAAGTGTTTCAATCACCAACATCTAATGTTTGTGGGCAATACTGTATTTACTTTTTATTCAAACGCAGCCAAGGCTATTCTATGCATTATATTTTGAATCAATTGTATATAAATGATTTTCAAATGTATCAATTTGTAAAGAAACGATATGGTGTAAGATTTGTATTTAGAAAATAAAAAAATGGAATGAAACTAAATATGTGTGTGTCTTTTATTTTCTTTAATTTTTTTCTATTTTCTATTTATTTTCTTATGATAATTTTTTTTTCTTCTAAAAAAAAAAAAAAAAAATTAATATTTTTCTATGTTAAATTTCTTTTTCTCTCAAAAAAAAAATTTTTTTTTCTATGATAAATTTTTCACCCAAAAAGATTAATATAATTTTATTTAATTATATATTTGAAACTTTTAAATTTTATCAAATAAGTATATTTTCTTCAGCAAAAGAAAACTGTTCAAATCATAAAGAGACAACTGAGACAATTTTTTTTTTTTAATCAAATGAGTATCATTTATTTCAAAGTTTCAACCATGCATTTCTGCGAGCATACATTATTGGTTTCTTAATAATTTTGTTATTCTGATACAATTTTTTATTTACATCTAGATTTTTCGGTAAATTTACATCATTCAAAGCTCTTAAAAATACATATCTTCCTTCAGGTGCTGATTTTCGATTCCGTAGAAAATCATTCACGAGGAATGCAATATTGCTTCCTGGAATAACAGTGTTTTTGTAAATAATTTCACCATCAGAATTCCAACTGAAAGATTCTTGAAGCTTTAAAAACTGGAAAATATTTTTGCTTTTTCTTTATACCTAGCTGGAACAATTCTAAAAATTTCATCCTCAAACACTTCTTTTTCCGTCTTTACTACTGACTCTTTTAGATTTTCTTTTAATGATTCCGTTTCTTGATTTTCTGATAGAGATGCTGCATTTGGAACTGGTTCAGACTCTCTTCGATTTTCGTTAGAAAAGTGCGTATATTTTTGTAAAACTTGTAAATAGAGAATTGTTTTTTCTTCTTCCGTTAAATCCTTATTATGGAGAATGAATTTCATGCGTTGATCAAGTTCCGATAAGTGTTCCGTTACTTGAACTCTTTCTTCGGGTACCAGTACAAATTTTTGCTAAATTCCATTTTGAATTAAAGAACTGATGACTGAAATAGCTGCAGGCAATAAAATATTTAAGAATCCTTCTCCTTTTTGAATTAAAATTTTCTTTTTCTCGTAAAGAGGTGTTTTTTGTTAGAAAGTTTTCTTAAGCTTTCTTTATAGGGAGATAAACGATTTTTTTAATTTTAGTCAATGATATGTTACCACATAAAACATTCAGCACACACTCGCACAAAGTTTTTATTTCTTTCTTTGAACACTTTTTCAAAATAGATTTTGGGTGTTTTGTTTTAGAAATTAGTTTTAAGAGCTCTAAAGTTTGTTCAGAACACACCGGCATCTTGTGAACTATTGAATATTCATTGAACAATTTGAATCTATTTATATGCTTCAAAGTAATGGGTCATCGAGGTTGATATACATAAAAAACATCTCCAGGAAACATACCTGTGCGCACACGCAAGGATTCATCAGTTTCAGGTTTTAAATCAATAAGTAAGTATCCGTACGGTTTTGATGTGGCATCTGCGTAACATTCTTGAAAAATTTCACTTTACGAGGATACAATTGGCGACCTAAATGTGTAATTTGGGATTGATCTCTTCGATTCTTAAATAATACAAGATAATGAGCGTTTAAGGAAATTTCTCTAATTTCTTTCCCTTTATGAAAAATATTCTGTACCACAAAAATTATACTTAAATTTCTGTGATGCGAAAATTTTACAAATAATTTTGTTAATTGGGGATCATTTCCTAACTCTCCCATAAGATCGTCTATAACAATTAACGCATCCGAATACTGGTGCAAATTAGAGGGGATACCTTCATGAAAGGAAATATTCGGCATTTCTTCATACAACGCTTGGTAAACTCCATAACACCAAATTATATTTTTAGGAAAGGGTTTAATCATTTTATTTTCGATTAATTTTTTAACGAACTGACTTTTACCGCTACCAGATGGCCCAGCCAAGATTAAAGTAAATGGATGAACTAATTTGAGAGAATCCATGATTAAACTAAATAATTTTATGAATGATGTTGCTATTTATACTACAAGTCACTTAATTCTATAAATTTCATTTTGTGTGATACCGAAAGGAAAAGAAAGAGGGTAGATTATTTCAGACAATCCCACTTCCCATTCACCCTTTAAACAAACAGGAGAGGGTAATTGAGTTTTGAAATGAGATATTTTGTTTTCTGGAAAGAAATGCATAGAACTATCAGAAGGTAATGTTACGTAGAAAGACATTTTGAAAATGAGTTGGCAATAAAAAAGTTTAACTATTTATACTTTTGAATATCAGTCACCCATTCATTAAATTTTTCAGGATAGCCTAAAAATTTAACAAAATATTCAGTGATTCCTCCTCTTTTTCTTTGTTCGATAACATTCTCTACAGGGTAGAAACCAGAGTCGACAACTTTTTGTAATTCTGCTTCGTAATAAGTACCTTTAATCTCTTCACCTTGTAAATCTTTTAATCTATAAACAATCGGAATTCTTTGCACGATTTCAAAAACTATGAAAAGTTCTCTTCTCCAGTTTTGTTCGTATCCTTTTTCAAAGTGAAGTTTTTGTTTATTAATGCGTACAACATCACCAATTTTAAATCTAGGGGCTTTAGGTTTCTCATTTCTTAGACCACCGTATAAATTTTTTAATACCTGCTTTCGGTTATGTCTACTTACAGAAACAGGTTCCATTTTAATTGAACGGTGATACGAGTGATTATAACTGTGTATTAATTTATCAATGACGTCGATGTAATTTTTAGTGTTAAATTCAGTGAAATATTTCCACATTTTTGTTTTTAATGTCCGATTAAACCTTTCAACAATGCTAGCTTTTGTTTCGTTATTTGTAAAAAAAAAAATTTACATTCAGATTTTTTAAATAATTTTGAACTATTTTATTTAAAAACTCCTTACCGGCATCTGTTTGCAACACTTTAGGCTTCCTTTCTTTAAAAATAATTTCTAGCCCAGACTTTACACTTTTTCCAAATTTATCTTTCAGAGGAACTGCCCAAGCAAATTTTGAAAATAAATCAATGCAAGTTAACAAATACTTATACCCTTTATTAAATTCTGCTAAAGACTGCATATCGACTAAATCCGCTTGAAACTGACGATCAATATCACTTACAAACACTCGATTCCGCTGAAACTTATGTCGAACAGGTTTATGAAGAGTGTAAGCATCTTTCTGCGATAACCAATGTTTCACATCTTTTTTACTATATTTCCCTTTTACAGAGCGATGTAATGCTTCCACACCCCGAAGCTATTTGGAACTTCAGGATTTTCGTAAAACGCTGCTAAATCTTGATGCATTGTTACCGATGAAAAGAACTTGATTGAATGACTATTACAATGAATAGTTATATTATTATATATACTTTTTGGGAAAGGCAAAAAGTTTATGTATAAAAACATGAGCATAAATTTTCTCACTTTCATATGAAATACATTTAAAATATCACTTGTACATACTTTGATAATTTCTTTAAAAATACTCTTATTTATTTTTAAGATGTGAAACGATTTCAACATAAGTTAAACTAACAAACAATAAAAATAATAAGAACTCAAATTCAGCATATAAAAAAAAAAGAATTTTATTCAAATTTATAAAAACAAAATATATTGTGTGAATCTTATAAAAATCTTTAAACAAAATCCTCATAGTATTCAAAACAATCAGGTGGACATAACATGTCTCTTACTTCTCTTAAAATAATATCCAAGCGAAGATTTTTTAAAAATTCTTGAGTTACATAATGTACAGGTTTTAACAATAAAAAGTGTTCATTTTCAAAAAGATTATGATAAAAACAATCAGCTATCTCATTAGCTTCAAGTGATGAAACATGTGAATTAAATGTTTCTTCGCGATTCCCCATAACTCCTCAGCGAAAGTCTGAGGCTGTTTCAATCCTTTTTCGTTCAGGAGGCTACAAATAGATTTTTTCAAAATTTGCGTCAAGTATTGTTGACCCAGACTAACATCCAAAGAAGAAGGTAATGTATTTTCTATGGGGCCTTCGCAGAAGGTTTTATATGCAGTTAAAAAGTCCATACACTGAAACATATTGTCTATAGCAGCATTTTCAATAGCACCATATTTTTTAATCATTTCAGCCCACTGCTCTCGGGATATGGTTATTTCTTTAAAAGTGGGCTCTTTATCCGGACTGTATTTAATGCGCTTGAAAGTAAAATCAATGAAGTTCTCACTAGTTATTTGAATGTGTCGTTCAGGAGGGAAAAGTCCACTTGGTAATTCCTCCAGTGATTCCGGCACTTTCTTTTTACGCATGATATATTCGATCCACCGTGGGTCTAATGTTATTCCCTCGGGAGTTGGGTAGTATGTTTTGCCATATTTCTTGAAACGTCTTATGTGTACTGATGCGGAATCATAATAGGTGCTTGCAAAGACAAAAACATCATCTCCAATTGGAAATACTCCATCTGGTATGCAGTCCTCGGTAAATTTTCCATACTTCTGAAAATAATATAACAAAATTAATAAAGATCAGAAATGTGTAAAAACATTATAAAAATTACATATTAAATTTATTTAATGTTGTTACTTACTTTTGAAACTTCTCTTCTGGCTTTCTTATTTACAGAAGATTCCCCGGCTTTTTCCAAACTTTCGTTTTTCACTATGTGTTTCAGACATCACCATATTTTTTCTTGTTGAATACAGCCCACCGCAATACTAACAAACGAAATGAATTGTGAACTAAAATGTGATAAGTGTCTAACGCATATAAACCGAATTACACTTGAGCGGCGTTCGCTGAGTGGTTGAAAGCAATGTATTCATCCGCTCTAAGCATTGAGATAATTTCTGACGTAGAATTCAGTCGCCGTCTTGTAGAATCAAGATCAGACAAGCTAAAACAAGTTAAATCATAACCCGTTCACGCTGATGACGAGTATACTACGGCACATTTTTCTGAATAATCAATTTACTTTGTATCTTTACTGTGTGTGTATGTAATCATTATACTGAATTAAAATTTACACATTATTAAAATAATATAAATTAAATATTTTTTTTATTTCATTTTAATCAAGAAAATGATTTTAAAACAGGTCGCCGTCTGCTTCGCCTGCAAAATTAAATTCATGAGATTATAAACATAAGTTTTCTTCAGGTCTGTATGCCTTCATAGGATAATGGTTAGCGTAACTGAAAACTATTGTCCTGTGGAGACATTTTGATCTGAGGCCGTGAGTTTGAATCTGGATTTTTTTTTTTTTAATTTGAGCGTTATTTACTTCCATCATTTTAAAATCTATAATTAGTGTACATTTTAATCAATAGGTGGCGCCATGAGCACGTTTAACATTCCCATACTTCCATTTTTTGTGCACATTTTTTAAAAACAACTCAACTTAGCTGTAGAAAAAAAAACAATTCAACTCGCCCCCTCAACTCGAAAATCAAAGCCAATGCAGGAGAAAAACAACTCAACTCGTCAGTAGGAACGAAAAACAACTCAACTCGTCAGTAGGAACGAAACAACTCAACTCGGCAGCAGGAACGAAACAACTCAACTCGCCAGCAGGAACGAAACAACTCAACTCGTCAGTAGGAACGAAACAACTCAACTCTGCACTGCCGTCGACCACCTACAACCGCCTGCAACCGCCTACAACAACCGCCTACAACCGCCTGCAACCGCCTACGACCGCCTGCAACCGCCTGCAACCGCCTACAACCGCCTGCAAACCGCCTGCACCGCCTGCACCGCCTGCACCGCCTTTACAGCAGAATCGGCTTTTTCTACCTACTTACAATGCTTTTCAAAACTAAGTGCAATGGAAAGGAATGAATTGGATTTAGATAAAACAACGTGTTGAAAATTTTACAATATAGTATCATTTCTTCATTTGTTAATAGAAACCTGCCTATAAAAGAACAATTTTGAAAAATAATTAATTAATTAACTCCTGTGTGAAATATAATATTTCCTAGAGGATAAAACCAAGCGTGAATGGATAAATCAGAAGTTTTGCCAATGAAAGCTGAGGAACAACTTATTGGCATACGAACAGATTCAGTGTTAAAATCTAAATTTAAGTAGGAACAGCTCCTAAATTTTAGGCTACAAATTTGCAGGATACACAAAAGTTTCTCACGTAATTATAAACATTTTTGATGTAATTGTGAACCATGTATTTAAGTTTAAAATATTTCTTAAAGTGCGAGTCAAGAAAAAACAAATTAACGCAGAATAGGAAATGCGCGGCTGCGGATAGCTTCAATATGCCTAGACTTCGAAAAGACAAGAGTTTATGTATATAGCAAACACATATCCCAGTTATTAATTATAATGCATTGGCAAATGACACCCGGGGTACGAATTAATGAGTTAATTACATTAATATTATTTTAAACATTTTAAATAAAAACCTGTAACCTCTCTCTGTAATTTTATTAATACCTATACCGATTTAAATATTATTTTAAGATGTATGCTTCTAAGGCTTTTTTTTATGGGTTCCTCGGAAACACCTTATAATTTTAAGGGTTCCTTGACACTGATGTGAGCTAATTATTTGCACATGGATTGAATTTGGGTGCTTTATGAGCGATCTTTTTACCTGTTTGCATGTAATTTGGTTTTGAAAGGACAGTAACACCTCGACTTACGCTACCCTGACTTTTATGCGAACCCGAAATTACGCGTTTTTTACATCTCGCCGATTCGTCTGTTGTATGACGGGGGAGAAGAAGAAAAAATTGGGAAATTTGTCTTAGAATTGAAGAAATGGTTGATCTGTCCAGGTAAACAAATTTAGTGATAACGTTCAAGAACCGCTGGATTCCCCCAATCAGAAGCTGATAGTTGATGAGCATATAGAAATGTATGAGCAAGAGCAAGACGTTGAAAAACTGGAGTCTTTAGACTCAGTTCAATCAGAAGATCGGACGGCGGTCGGGGATTTTTCAGAAGACCCCAACTTAAGATAAATACTTTAAGATGTTACCAAAATTTGTCTTTATAAATACATAAAAGCAAAGCCTTTTGCCGAACTTATAATGATTATCTGTGCGTCTGAAAAATGGGGAAAATTTTAGAAGTTGTTAATAAATTAAAAGATTTCGAGAGGAAATCCAAAGCATTGAAAAAGAATTGTGAAATGCGCATGCTGACAGAAGCTCATGCCTACTTTCTTTTCCATTTAAATTTTATTAACCAAAAAGTTATGACCACGCGAAAACGTTGACCAGAAAAATTAGAAACAGGAACTTATTTGTTTAAAATTAATGCACGTGTAAGTGAATAATAATAATAATAATAATAAGCAGACTGCCTCCGCCCGAACTCATGGAGAAAAAAGATATACTTGAGCACGTAGACATACTCATTTTGAAATGAGTATGTTTGTATCAGATTTGACCGCATGCCTTGATCGAATTTGATTCCTTACATGTACTCAAAAAAACCCCGAAAATGTTAATTAATGCTCTCGGATAATTAAAAAAGATATTCAGGAGTACAGAAACTCTTTTAATATACCGGTTACATATTTTGAAAATTGGGATTTAACAACAAATTTAATTCTCTTAAATCTTCCGAACTATATTTCGTATCTACCACGCTACACGCGGAGGAACACATATTAAAATGAGTACTCGATTCTTTGTTGTTATTTTACTTCACTGATTTTCTCTTATTTGTAAAATTAAAAGTACATGATTTGTTTTTAATATAAGATAAGTTAAATATGTTGGTAAAATTATTAATTACACTCTCTATATGGTTGACTGCCAATTTCGCGATATGGTAAATGTTTACATTATTTTGGAGGATTATTTAAAAAGCAATTCACTTGATTCATAAGTCATATTGTTTGATTTAGTCAAGTCAAAACTAAATTCATGTGTAGGCAACATTCTTATTAAACCCACTCTAGGTTTCAGTGTAGAATGGGGGTCTTCGGCGAAGTTAATTTTTTAGCAACCGAAATTAGGCACCAGGCAACTTAATTTAGTGATAGGTGTTAAGAGAAATTACAAAGTGGAATTTTACAATGAAAATAAAGAAATATTAATTATGTGACGGATCTGTACGGCACTTAATCAGTAATACTCTTGTAAATTCGCGTATATTTCCAAACAACTCTAAAAGAAGAAATCGGGATATGCAAATTAGTCAAAGTATTTAAGGAGAGTGTTGTAAGTTAGTAGCAGGAGGTTATACGCCAACACAAAGGTTGACTGAGTTCTAAGAAGTTTCAAGTTGATTGTGCGATTAGCGTCTCGCTGATTATTAGGCTGTGATCTACAATTGGAAAGTAAGGAAGTAAAAGGCAGGTGATATTTAAATTTAGATTATCGGATCATAAGAGTAAATATATAATAAAGTTAGTGGGAAGTTAATGAATGCTAGTAATTAAAATTGCGTGTATCTCTCGGTCCTCTTATTCCGGTAGTCCCATTCGATATTGAGTTTAATATTTGATAAGTATCATATTTTGTGATTTAATTTAATAGTAAGGGTCAATCACATTGAAGTAGATATCTTGATAAATCTTTGTAATTATAGGTGGTTGATAACTGATTCAATTGAATAAATACAATTTGTTAATGTAAAAATGCCGTCTGGTCATTCTTTGCCTCAATTCAATCTTGGTGTCCAGGGTGGAATCCAGGGGGATTCCCACAATTAGAATAAAAAAAATATTTATAAAGTTATCAGTAATGAATTTAAATTAAGTTGTTTGTCGATCGATTCCGGTCGCCGAATCCAAAGAGCCCACTATTCCTTTAAGACCCGAATTATTTTTATCTTTAAATATTAAATTATTCTGGCTATTAATATTATACTGACCCCAATAACACTGGGAAAAATAATAAAAAAAAGTCCCGCTGCTCCCCTAGAACGGGGTCAAGGTAACAGACTCGTGGTTGGTGTTTCGTGAGTTCGAGCAGGAGGTACTGGCCTAGTGCTGCTGAAGACCCGCACTGCCGTGTTGGGGAGAGATGCACATAAAATTTGTCGAGAGCTCAAATGTCCTCCTGCTGCTGTGGTAGTTAGGATGAAAGGGATACTAGCACAGGTGTCGACTCATCACTTGACCATGGTTTAAGATTACGAGGTCTATCGCCAAAAGCCCTTATGTGGCTGAACAGTGCTATGTTAATACTCTCTCACTTAGCAAGACATGCCTTCACGTGTACTAGTTAGAAAATTGTATTTTTTAAAACCTTTTACCTTGTTTTTAAATAATGAATGCTTTATTTTTAATTTACATTAATTTCATTTCCACTTGAAAGCTAAATCTTCATTTTTAATATTTCAATTCATAATTTATTTTAAATTTTGCTCATAGTTCTGATTTTTTCTTTTTTTATATATTTTATGGATAAAAAAATAATTTGCAAATTTCATACATTTTGCATTTTCCGTCAAAGACCATTTGATTCCCATTGTAGTCTTTGTCGTCATATTCAAAACAGTCTTATGGGGGGAGCATGACACTAAATATGTTATGCTAAATTTTGTAGATAGTCGTTTAAAAAACTATGTAATTATGAACAAACAACATTTGAAGAGATTTTACTCTAATGAGGATACTCTTCAGATTCCTCTCAGAACCAGCTATCTATAAATTCGTCTGTATATAATTTAGATGACTCGTGTAACCTAACAAATAATTTATTTGAAACAACATTGTTTGAAAAGCATTTTTACTCATATTTAGTAACTCCCAAGACATGCTGTTGATTTGATAAAAGTAAAAAAATCTGCTTAATTATGTACCTTTACACATTAGAACTTTCTATATTTAAAATGTTAATGTATATTACATTAAAACATAAGCTAAGCTATGCTATACAAATAAGAATGGAGTTGACTATAATGTGGATTATATATATAGATAGTGTTTATAGAAAAATTCAATAAAAAATAACTCTTATGGATGAAGGAGTGTTGTTTCAAAAATCACACTCATATCCGTGTTGTTTTTTAATGTCTGATAGGCATGTGTACAATTTCCAGAATAAATATTGATGCGATACTAATTTAGCTTATTTAATTTCTATAACTTTAACCCAGATTTCCAATTTCACATCGCATCATGACTATTAATTAAGTTAACTAGTTCTAAATAATAAATTAATGAAACTCTCATCTCACAATAAATTATACACTGATCGTATAGTTTTTAAACATTATTAAATTTATTTCTTAACACGTATATTTGTGAATTTACTTTAATACAAAATCAAAATTTAACTTAGCTTGAGAGAGGTACACGGAGTGGGAGAATGGGCATGATCGACGCCAGGAGTCTCCGCGGATAGTCTATAGCTCAGGGATCGGCTCTTTGTGTCACAAAATCGTGGTCAGGGTCTGTCAAAATCGGGATGCATCCCGTTTTTATTCTACTACTCTTCACATAGAAATTCTAGAGTGGACTCTTTGTCTTGTCCACGTAATTATCGCTGATTGGTCCAGAACCAGCGCAGAGATACATCGTTCGAAACCCCGAGGGTTGTCGAACTTTGGAAACGCGGGAGATTTGTTGACGCACCCCACAATTTATGGGTCCAGTGATCCCCAGGCGCGGGAACCTTTTCGGCACACTCTTGCCGAGGAATTCTACCCCTCAGTGAGGGGAAAAGAAATGAATTCCACAAAACTGACTTCGAAATTTTGAAGTTCTGTTGAATAATACGCGCTTCCTATCACTATTTCAAAAATATGATTTGGTTTGTTTTATTTTTCTTGCTTACAGTGAATCATTTTAAAAAAAATGCTGTACACTAATAAAATGGCTAAATTAGGATTCGACTGGTCCTTAGATGTTATTTTTCTTCTAAATGGGTGCTGTTAACTTCTCTAAAAACTCTTTCCAGTTGGTTAAAAATTTGTGAATTTTAAATGTTTTGTAAATGTAAAAATCCACTGTTTTAGTTGTTTTTTCATTCTTCTAAGGACTAAACTTCTTAGATATTTAAATTTTTGATTTAAAAAAACATTAACTTAACTACAATATTTGTTCTCTTTGGTGATAGAGTATAAAATCAGTTAATATGAAAGTGAACTAGATTTGTTACATACATTACAATGCATTTTTATTTCCACCTGGATGGATTAAAAGGGAGTCCCAGTAGCTCGGTTGATCAGTTTTGAGAGCAGAGAATGTGTATGTATCGATTTAAACAAAACAATTGATAAAAAAAAAATACTTACTCACCTGGGCCTAATGAGGGTTATTTTAGACGGGTTTCTAACTTTTAGAAGTTTTGTTTTTTTCATGTTGCATAATAGTAAAGAAACTATTCCTTTCTTAATTTATGTTTAGAAATCTTTGCGGTGAAAAATCGGTTATTCATCATAATGTTTCCCAGAAACTTCTTAATGAATAATGTTTTCAAGATATTTATTGAAAGACTGATTTTAAATGAAAGTTAATTTTCTGTTTGTATAGGATTTTAAAGAAACAATACATTGCTTCTGGAAATATAAATATAACTTTTAATGAACCAAATTGCTTACACATTTTTTTAACTATTGCATCGAATCTATATATCAAAACTCGCCAACTTGGCAAATTATCTTGAACGTTGGCCCTTTTGCTATGATACGCAAGTACCTTTTTGTTACGCAGTAAATGCAAAAATAGTTTAGATTTTCGAAGTTAAGTGGTAAAAGCTTAATAAAATGTAAACTAAATAATATATAAGATGGAAAAAAATGAAATTTGCAACTTAGGTACCACATATTTAGATCCCTTTAAATTTGAATTGATATATATTTTTATGTTAAAAATTCGTATCAGATACAACATTATCGATAATAAATACCATACATACTCATATTTGACCCAGTATAAACTCATTATTAAGTGCATTACATACTCATTTCGTTGTTTTATTCTCAAAATTGATCCAATAACAGGTTCAAAAATGAGTATGTGCTTATTGCCAAAAATGAGCATGTGCGTTTCTCAAATTTGAGTAAGTTTGCATCGGAGCTATTTTGAGTCGTGACGTACTCAAAAGTGAGTATTTTGTACTCAGTTCTCAATACCGATTTTTCGCAGTGCTGTAAATTTTCCAAGCTACCTTTTTGGAATAAACATTCTTTTTAATTATGCTTCCGATTTTTCAAGGCAATTAATAAAAAAAGGGGGAAAATAAACAACAAATGGTGTCGATTTTCTCTAAATAGCTTCTTATGCTGACAGGCAATTTTATTTTTATTTGAGCATGCGTGCCTCGAAAAAAATACGAGACTTGAAACAGCTCTCAATAATAAAATAACGAAATCATTTAAAAAAAAAAGGCTTTTCTTGTTTTATTTTTTAAAATCTAAATTATCAAAGTATTTACCAGTTTGTAATTTGAAAAACACATCAATAACACGAAATAGTTTAAATTTTTCTTCGAAATTAATGCGTTTTTAACCTTGTAAAACTTATTAAAGTTTTTAATTACTTACACAAAACTAGTCTGAGCACACATAATACATTAATGTAATATTCGAGAAAATTTCTCCAACATGTTTCGTTATAAATGTTTTAAAATAACGAATGTATTTTAAGACAGTGATTCTCAAACTTTCAACATTTGCGACCCAATATTCAATCATAATTTTCATCGTGCCCCTCCCCTCTTCCATACAGTAACAATGTATTGAATTCAATTGTACTATACTTGATGCTAAAACTACAATACGACTTTTACCTCTTAAGAGCCACTAGCGTACACAACATCTCACTTCGCCAAAGCGTTAATTGTTCCAGACGTATATATACGTCTTTCCAAAGTACGATCTTTTCTCTGCACAGCTATCCATAAAAATACTCTGAAGGTCTTGGAAAGTTTGCAAAGCATTTATTTGCACCAGAAAAGTTTTTATTTACTTATTAATTTTCATCCCCCAATACATCGCATACGCACCCTTACGTGGAAAACGGTGGTATTAGAGAGCAAATCAAGTAACTTTTTTAAGCGGCAGTTAAGGGACTAATTATAAACCGCACAAATTATCAAGATAAGTGTTAATTTGTGTAAAATTTAAATATATGACAAGCCCATAGGGGCAATGCTAATTATTAAACTTGTTCTTATCTTAGTATTGTTAAATTAAATATAAAATACATTGTGCAGTACTGATACATTTATAAGCGTAGTATGTCAGTGCAAATGTGTATTTTATGTTTTATTTTATCAGAATGTATTTTGTTTGCTTACTTTCAGTAAAGTGATTTTTTTTTTATAAAAATAATCATTTTTTTCGATTTTTCAATATGTTTTCGCCCCCCCCCTTGTAGAGTTATTATGCCCACCTTGAGGGCACGCCCCACAGTTTTAGAAACGCTGTTTTAAAAAGTTACCTGAAATTACATTTAAAAAGGAATATAATTATTTTCTTTGAAACAAAGATATTGGCAGCAGTTTAACTAACAAAAATAAAAAAAAATACTGAAGATTGAAATATTTTTCTTCAGTCTTTTACAAACATTTCCATGCTTTATTCTAATAAAAATCATGCGATATTTCAGTACATTATGTTGTGGTTTTTAATATCGTTTTTTGAAAAAAACTAATATTGATTGGCATCATTCTTAAAGGAAGATATTTATATATTATTCTTTCTAGTCGATTTAATCTTATTATTCTTTTTATATAAGCACAGTTTAATTTTTTTACCGCTTAAAATTCTTGTTATACTTCAATTTGATTTTACTATTTCTTTCCCTACCTTCATGATTCAGTTGTTGAAATCAAACCGTCAAACTTTTTTTTATTTAGTAATGATGTAGAAAGTTAAAAAAAAGTGATGATTTTTGAATTTTTGGGGAAACTGTTTCTTAAAGATTTCGTAAAACAGTAAACATCTTGCCGTTTTATCAAATAGCGTATAATATGTTTTGAATACGTAAGTATGCTCAAATTAGTTTAAGAAGCTTGTTTTTATTTATCTAAAGAAACTTAATATTGTTCGGCATAATTTTTAAAGGAAAATACGTATTATTTTTATTATTCTTTTTGTATTTTAATATATTTTTAATATTTTTGGTTGTTTTTCTTAATTTAAATGTTGTAATCTGTCATTTCATTTGTTTTACCAATGAAGTGGAAAATTAAAAAGAAAAATAATGATTTTTTCGCATAGTTGCAAATAGTAAGCCTCTGAATCATTTTGAAAGCAATAAAATTATTTTTATTTTTATACTTTTAGTTTTAATTTTATACATTTTTCAACAGGATTAAACAACAAACAGGTATATGAAATAATATGAATACATTTAAATGCGTATTCAAATTAACTTCAAGATTACCTTCTTTCTAAAAAAATTATATTAAATAATAAAAGTCTAGGTGAGGGAACAAATTAAAAACTCCTAAAAAACAATGATTAAATGATGATGATAAATGATAAGTGTAATGATGTGTTAATTAACAAAGGTAAATTCCTATACAAAGGTTAAATATCTATACCAAAGTTGATAACACACATTTTCTAAAAGTATTCTTCAAACGATTGAAAAAATTCAATTAACTTCATTCCATATAATGAATGCACATAGTGTAGATACTTTCTACATAAAATTTCAGTAATCATAAGTTATTACAGAATCATAACTATATGAACATATTATATTACACAACAAAACTGCACATTTCTTACATAGTTACTGAAAAAGCGTAAATCTCAGTTAGCAGAATCTGTTGTTGTTTTTTTTTAAATTTATATTTTAGAATATTCATTTCATATGCATGCTGATGAAATATGGAAATAAAGAAATATAGCTTGATTGTTTCATTTTTCTTTCACGATGCAAAATTGCAATTCGAATAAGCCGTGCGTGCAGCATTTTACACTAATAAAAAATTGTTCGCGTAGAGTAAAAAAAATTGAAAAATGAGAATATTCTTCGCATTTTGTGTGAAAAGTAGAGGGTGAGCAAAAAATGGAGGGGGGGGGACAAGAATTAAGGAATTTTGAATTCGATATCATATTTTTTTAAAATAACATCGAAACGCTACTTTAGCTTATGATTGTTCCAAATATCAGCATACGTCTCATATTTTTCGTAGTTTAATTTTTTAAAAAAACCTTCTATTTTTTAAAAAAGGAACAGAATGGAAAGGATATATAGAGAGGAATGTACGGTATATCAGAGTAATTAATTTTAATTTTATTAATGCATAGTTTTAGTATTAAACGAACGAAATTGAAATAATCTATATCATTTTACCGACCTATTTAGTATCGAAAGTGAATTACAATCATTCGATTTGAATGTTGATTACAGTTCTTGAATGTAGGTTTTTCTTCCCGTTATTCACTCACATTTTTTTTTTTATTATTATTATTTAAAAACCATTCCTTTCTGAGATTACCAGTTAAAAATAATTCAACACATCTTAAGGTTTTAAATTAGATCTATTCCGGGTGATGAATTTGAAAACGTTAAAATTAAATTTAAGATAAGAAGATGTTAGAACAAATTTATATACCGACACTACGAAAAATAACTTTCACTTCAACTCCAAAATTTCTATGACGTCAGAAACGAGCCTCCAAAGTTTAGCCAATGAAAGTATGTATTAGGAATGAAGCGAAATGAGTTTAATGTTATTGTTTCGTTTTTCTCCTTTTCTCTCTCTCTTCTCTCTGTCACTTCTTGGGGCAGTTGGAGGAAAGGGAAAGTGAAAGTGTAGTTTTTTCCGCTCCGTTTCATGGTCATTTCGAGGTGGATTCGAATTTAGGATCGGAGGAAGGTGGTCGGTTGAAAGGTTGAAGGTGGTGTATTCATTTCCTCAAGTCTTAACAGGTTGTATCATTCTTTTTTATTTTTGGTTCCCTTTTCAGAGCAAAAGGGATTTTTTTTTCCTACTTTTGGTTCTGTTTTTGGTAATTTTCCAATTTCTATTCTCTGGTTTTTGATTTGAAAAAGACTCAAGCTGAGTCGCTCTAGATTCATCGTTTCTGATGTTGAACAACCCTTAATCGATAATAGTTTAACAATGGAAACAGGATTTTCGAAATTTTTCAGATCTTCTCTGAGGGACGCGGAAATTATTCTACGAGCTGGACAAAGAATTATATCCGAAATCAATATCTTGGTTGAAAATAGTCAAGGATCCTCTCAGATTCCCAAGTCTAACCCACAGCTTTTAAATGCAGAAATAAAGAAAAAATTGCTCGTCACGAAAACATAAAAAGTATGTCTTTTACTCGTAATGGAAAGATAAGGTTCTCTACGCTAGACCCAGTATGTGCAGCACAAATACTCTCTCTTGAGAAAATTTCCAATGTGTCTGTTAAAACGAATATTCTTTGGGAGGGGAATCACGTCAAGATTCCTTATTTTTGAAATACCACTTGATATATCTCTGAATGAGATAGCAAAAGAGCTCCAAGAAACTAATAATTTTGAAATAATAGAGATGAGAAGATTTATTAAAACTGGTTCACAGCAACAATTCTCACCAGTATTAATTACAATACTCGGGACCACTCTACCAGAAACTGTGAAACTGTGGTTCATCAATCATCGAATTCAAAATTTTATCGATAAACCCAGACAATGTACAACATGTTTTAGTTTTCTTCATTCTACTAGATTTTGCCAAAAACTGCAATATGTATCAACTGTGGTGATCCACATTCTGGACAATGCTCTAATAACTCAAGATGCATAAATTGCAAAGGCGATCACCCAGCTAACTCATTAAATTGCCCCGAATATATAAAAGAAAAAAGATATTAGAACTGAAATGTGAGCAACATCTTACATTGGGAGAAGCGCGCAGAAGGTTCCGGGACAATAAAAGGACATCTTATTCTGCAGTAATCCAGACTAATACAGTTAATCTAGATATGCAAGACTATCTGGAAAAAAAACTTGAAAACATGCTAACATCTTTTCAAGCAATATTAGAAAAGCAAACCACTTTAATTATGGAAGCTTTTCAGAAAACAATGGAGTCTGTACTTACTCAACTTAGCAAGATTTTTGAAATGGGGAAATCGAGTCACTCCCCATTGCGGAAAAAAAAAAAAAAGCTGTTGGTACTAAATCCTCAATCCGTAAAATACGCTTCTAGTGAAAGCGACGCATCCAATAACATGGACAGGGGGATAATTACGGAAGTAAGATGGGTTTTGTAAATATGTCTCTTTTCTTCAAGTTTTTTGTTTTGGGGGCTAATTATTGTCTTCATTAGTTTGGTTTTCTTTCCTCAAAGGGAGGATAGTTCGTTCTAGTTAATTTTTTTTTTCTTCAGTTTTTATGAATATAATTCAATGGAATTGTAGAGGCCTCAAAAATAAATTCATTTGGTTAAATATCCCTCCCTTTTCTGAAGCAGATATCTGGGTTTTCAAGAAACTTTTTTATCAATTCACGATAATATAAATCTTCCAAATAAAATCATTTTTAGAAAAGATAGAGAAGACAGATCAGGTGGTGGTTTTATTAATTGCTGTTCCTTCCAATATTTCTGCACAACAGATTCCTATACAGATTCAACAAACCAGAGAATTAGAAATCCTCGCAATTAAAATATATGTTCGAAATATTTCATTTTTATATTGTAAATATTTACGCTCCACGGGGATTTAATATTATATTAATCAAATCTTTTCTCGAATCCCTGATGGCTCCTATGATTATTTTTGGTGATTTTAACCTTCATCACCCGATGTGGGGATCGGATCACATTTCAAGGTATAGTGATGAATTCGTTGAATGGATTACTGATTCTAATTTGGTTCTTCTTAACACGACTGTTCCCACCTATAGAAGTTCAGCAGATGCAACATCATTGCTAGATCTCACAGTTTGTTCTTCAAGCATATCTGGATACTGCAATAGTTATGTTTTAG
Source organism: Trichonephila clavipes (assembly GCA_019973935.1). Lineage (NCBI taxonomy): Eukaryota > Metazoa > Arthropoda > Arachnida > Araneae > Nephilidae > Trichonephila > Trichonephila clavipes. The sequence goes on from BMAU01011497.1 coordinate 137,824, forward strand.
ATTGCTCCTTTGAAAGTGATCATAGTCCAATTATTACAGAGCTTTCTCTCCTCAATTCAAATAAACGAATTTTCAAAAAGTAAACTGGCAAGCAGTTATGACCCAAACGCATTTTATTTTTAATAATCCTGAGGTTGATTCTGAGAATCTTTCTGATAAGATATCGCACGTCATTGCTAATAATATTAGGGAAATTAAAGTCTCAAATAGATCCTTCCCACCATGGTGGAATAGTACGTGTTATAAATTCTATAAGCTTAAAAAATATTTAGGAAAAGAGCTATTAAAGAAATTTCATCTGAATTATGGATCAGATATAAACAATATGCGAGCAAGCTTAGATTCTACATTAAAAATGCCAAACGAATGTACTGGGACAAGATATGCAATAATATTTCTAATCCCAAGATGTTTTTAATATTCTGAAAAAATTTTCCACAGTTACTGACACGGATCAAAAACTTAATATTCTTCAGCTTAATAATAGGTTTATCACACATCCTCAATTGCAAGCAGATTTGTTTGCAGATTATTTTGCATCTAAAAATGCCTATCATGAACCGCTTCCTTTGGATTTTCTCTACGACAAAAATAACCTTCTTAATAAACCATTCCATATTCTTGAATTGCATAGTGCAATAAAAAATTCAAAAATACAACTCCTGGGGCGGATCATGTTACAGCAATTTTCTTTAAAAATCTTGATCAGGGTCAACGGGATGTAATTTTAAGATATTTCCAAAAATTATTTGATAATGCAATCGTTCCAGATTCTTGGAAGCATGCCATCCTTCTCCCGATTCCGAAACCTTGTAAAGATAAAACTAAGATATCTTCCTACAGACCAATAGCTCTGACTTCTGTATTTTCAAAAACTTTTGAGAGAATTTTGGCTAATAGGATTTCTTACTACTTAACTAAAGAAAGAAAACTTCATCCCCAACATTATGGTTTCGTTCCTTTCAAAAGATAGCAGAAGTGCTACTTATCTGGTACATAAAGCAATAATGAATGCAAAATTACAGAAAAAATTTTTTGTAGGAATAAGTTTAGACATTAAAAGTGCATACGACTCTGTTTATGTGGATGGTCTTATTTATAAATGTTTACAAATTGGTATTACAGGAAATATAGCAAATTGGATTCATAATTTTCTCACATCTCGATCCTTCCAAATAAAATGGAGGGGTTATTTTTCTCCCAGAAACTTGTTCCGCAAGGCCTAGCCCAAGGCAGTGTCCTATCTCTATTTTATATACTATCTACATGCATGATATTTTTGAAACCTTAGAATCGGAAGTTGAATGCCTGGTTTATGCTGACGACATTTTTATCTTTTGCTCTCATAAATCCCTTGCTATTATTTGCAAAAAACTACAAAATACTCTGGAAAGAATTTTCCAGTGGTGTAATTATTGGAAATTAAATTTAAGCCCAGAGAAATGTACAATAGCTGAATTATCAAATAAAAGAAATTATACTCTTCCTAATATTTTGTTGGCTGGATTTCCCCTACAATGGCAAACTTCTATTAAATATTTAGGAATTTTTTTTTCTAAACGTTGTCAAAATTTATATATTAAAAATCAACTAAGCAGTAAAGCCTTGAGAAGGATCAATGCACTAAAAGGTATGGCATATAAACACTATGGGCCGAGATCAAGAGATCTCATTAATTTAGTCAATAACAGCATATGCAGTGTTTTTTATTATATCTGTCACATAATAAATAAATGGTCTGAAAATCAATTAAAACCCTTTAATGTTATCCAAACAAAAGCCCTCCGAATAGCATTAGGTCTCCCTCAATGGACCCCAAATATTGTGCTACTAAAGTTGGCTGGTCAAGAGATTTTGTCAGATAAAATTAGAAGATTGGCAAACAAGTTCTTTATTACACAAATATCCAATAGTGATTTCTCTCCTCTTTATTGCAACAGCCCAGAGGCGATGAATCTTAATGTTTTGGAAGAAGATAAAAAATTATATCATTAGTGTGCTGCAAGATTTAAATATTGGTGGTGATCAAATTATTTCAATTCCCAGATTAATTACCTTTTCGACCTTCCATGTACAATTTATACCAATAGGTTTAAATTTCAAGATAAAAATCTACCGATTCCTGCCATAAGTGTTTTATTTGATGAAACGGTCGAACGGGAATTTCAGAAGTTTTTCATTATAGCTACTGATGCTTCAAAAAATGACCAAATTACATCGATAGCAGGTATATCAAATAAATCTTCATTTGCTTACAGGATCAACAATTATAATTCCATTTTTTCTGCAGAAACTTTGGCCATTTGTCAGGCTTTAGATGATCTGGTGGAATCTAATGTAAGTTTACTTGTTTTATCGGATAGTCTTTCGGTTCTTTCTGCACTTCAAAATTTCTCGATCAAATCCAATAAGGTAATTCATAGACTTGCTAACAAAATTTATATGCTATCTAACTGCGTTGATCAGTTAATTCTGCTTTGGACTCCGGGACACTCGAAAATTGTTTGGAATGAGCAGGCGGATAATCTCGCAAGATCGGTCACGGAGTCCAATGTTTACATTGACTGGATTGCTTCAGACGACATTCATAAAAATATATATCGAAATAGAATTCGAAAAATCAATGAAACATTTTACTCAAGCAAATATTTTGAAAATTGGGAAATATTCCAACCATTGATATCATTTCAAAGTGGACAGAGAATCGAAGAGAAGAAATCTTAAGCACTCGAATCTTCAGTAAAATGATTATTACTCCAGGCCTTCTACATAGATTTAATTTACAGGATAATGCAATGTGTATTACATGTAAACGTATAAATGATTTGGACCACATTATATTAAATTGTATTAGATATACTACGCATCGTAATAATCTCTGGTCTATTCTTCGTATTGATCCCCATACCACTATTACATTTAGAGATGTTTTGGAAAGGGCAATGAATAATAAATCAACTTTCAGAGTTTTTTTAAAGGAAATGAAATTTTTCAATATCTACTAATCTATTAGGATTTCTCTTGTCTTGTCTTTTTTTTTTTTTTTTTTTTTGAGGGATCATAGCCTGTGTTGCTCTATATCCCCTTCAACCTTTCAATCAATCAATCAATCAGTCACTTCTTGGGGCCTCGTTTTTCTGCTTGCGTCCTGATCTGCGTACAGGTGTTTTCCTCGGATCTAAAGGATAAAACCGGCACGTTTAGCAAACCTGATTCGTTTCTTGAGTCTTGCATTTATAGTGAACGTTGAACCTTTAGTGCTACCATGTGTGGTAAGTAAAACGTTTAGCAATTTTGCTTTTGAATTGACATACGAAAAGTGCTTTTTAAATTGCAATACTTGTCAAATGTTCATTTTCTTATGAATTACCACAATATTATGAAAAATGTTCGATTAATTTGTGAGAAAAAATTAGTTAAAAGAATATAAGGGTTCTCTTATTTTGGAAGCAGATGGCTTTTTGAATTTCCAATTATATTTGTGACAGAGGTTAATGAATGGTGAATTTTCATTCATAAAACATCGAACTTTAAATAAAAGTTACATTTTAAGAAGAATTTAATAATGTAGATACAAATTCTTTCTCGCCAAGTTTTTGATGTTATTTCGCTATTTACAGCAGTGTAGATTTAAATATTTAAACCAATATTTATTTGTGTGATATATTAATTTTATTTATATAACTCTTGTCATTTTTTTAAAGACGAAAAAATAATGGATTAATTTTAACCCAATTTAGGAAAACATAAGTTAATATAATGCAAAAAAAAATTTGTGTGTGTGTGTGTATGTTGTATTATATGTTATAAACTACATTAAATAATTTTTCAAATGAAGATTAATTTTTGAATTTAAAAGTTTATCATAACCATTAAAGTTTTTTCCAAGCAATTATTAAAAGTTTCAATTTAAACATTCTTTTTTCTCTCTCTCTCTTTTATGCTGAAATCTTTATTTTGTGACAGCTCATAGAAATAACTGAAAGTTTCATTTACATCTAACTTTCAAGTATTCCATTATTAATTTGTTTATTGTTATGTATTGAAACCTATTATCAAATTTATGAATATTATTTGTATAAATTATGTACAAGATAACATTTTTAGGAAGCTTTAAATGGTTGAAATGAGCCTTTTTAACGCTATGGTTTCTTACTTTAGTAATGCTTTACTTTTGAATTGCTCGGGTCAAAATTTTACTTTATGATGTTTAATTTTTTTGTTTATTTATTTTACCCTCCTTGTATACAAATCGACTGAAATTTTGAAGCATTTTATATCAGATTTTGGAGATTGTGAAATGGATTCAAAAGTATACTTCACTTTTTGGAATATGAATTTATTGAGCACTCAAGTTATTTACTGTGTGATGGAAGTACAAAATGGCAATTTTTATAAAAAAATTAGCACTCTTCTCTTATTTCTAGACAACTTTTCTCCTCTTTCAACACTGTAAACATTTAGAAATAAAATGATAGATGAATTTGTATTGAGAATTTGAAAGAAATTTTTCAATCCTAAGCTTTGAAACAATGAAAACTCTTCATTTATAATGTACTACCTTTCTAATTTAGAATTAACATTATAAATATATCTAATTATTATTAATGACATTAAAATACAATTTTTTTATGTTTTGGTAATTACTGATAAATAATCAGCTGTATCTTTTGAGGAGAAATTACCTTTCAAAGTTACTTATATTGGCAAGTTTATGGACAGTAGAAATATTTTTAGTGAATAACCAAATAGCTTCAGTTATTACGTATTTACTTTTGAAAGTAAAAAATATATATTTGAAACTTTAAGATTATTATTTTATTTTGTGTTATTTTGACTTCAATTTTTTAGTAGAAGTAATGCTTCAATGTCTTATGCAACTTTCAATTTTTTTAAACTGAGAATATGATAAATGAAATAAATTGAAGTTCATAAATGAATTTAAGTGTTTTTTTCTTGGAGTAGAAATGCTAAACTAACTGGGTTTTTTTTCACAAATGTTTTGCAAGCTATTTTTCCTTCCTGAGATTATTAAAAAATCTAATTTTTAAAGTTCTTTCCTACTTATGTTATAAACTTACATTTGTAAAAATTGAATAATTGATAATAAGGTAATAATTGAATTCTAATAACTTTCAAAAATAGTTTGTAACTAAGAGTAAAAAAATTGAACTAAACTTGGATGCATAGTTGGGTACAGGAACAAGGCCTATTGTATCCAACTCAGTTTTCGTGTCCTTGGGCACTAGGTTGAATGTGCTGATGATTCCGTCTGGTGGTCAGACTGATGCATAAAACCCCAGTGTTTAGTTCCCAAGCAAGCTTGATACTCGTTTATTGACCCATTGAAGGGATAAAAGACTGAGTTGACCTTATCTAGCCCAGGATTTGAACCCCTGACATGTGGTGTGGAAGCACAATACACTACCACTGGGCTTCCACAACTAAGAATAACTTTATGTAAAAAAAAAAAAAAAATTAAGTGTCTGTTTATATGAATGAAATGTGAAAAAAATTAGAATCAATGGTTTTTGATTTAGAATTTTAGTGACACAGATTTCATATTCCTACTACTGTGCAAAATGAAAGAAACAATTCAAATAATAATTCATCAGCTTTTTGGGTACTTCTCCATTAAGGGGGGCCTTTAAATTGTTTTTCTTGTCAAATTAAACATCAGTGCAAAATAAGAGGGTTTTTTCTTTAAACTTTGCCATAAGCAAATTTCTTAATTGTGTGGTAGGTTACCACAATTCATAAATTTTTACTGGCATTTGGAGATTTTTTTATTGCATTTTTTACCTCCTCTCCTAAAAAAAAATGTAAAAATACAGTTTTTCGTTATTTATAGCATTTGAAGGACTTAAATGTTTTTAACATTTTATTGAGTAGTTAAAAGTTAATACTTTTGTTATAAATTACTTGTTACTAATTCATGTTGTTTAAAAAATATATATGTTCATTTTTCTTTTACTTAATATTTTTCTTTGAGGGAAAACAGAATAAAAAAAGAATTTCAGTTAGAAAATCTAACTTTTTATCATGTTTGGGAGCATGATGCTCACAAGTTTGGGATTGGGGGTTCAAACTCATCCCATACACCAAGAGATTTTTAATTTTTAGCATAAAGATTAAACTTTAGCCTTTCATCTATGTGTTTTTTAAAATGTAAATCCTTCTCATTCAATGCCACTAATTTGTGATATATTTTAAAATAAAGAATCATAATTTCTTAGCTCTTTTACTTAGTCTATGACTAGTTTATGTAAATAATATAACTATAACTTTTTTAGTTATTTTTTGTTTTAAAAATATATAGCTATTTTGAATTGTAACTCAGCTGGGAAATTAAAAAATATACATTTTACTGAATTTCTTTAAAATTTTAAATGTTATGTATTCATATAAGTGTAAAATAAAAAAAAGACATGTATGTTTAAAGTAACAAAGGCTATATATATTTTCTTTTATTTATCATGTATTCATTCTTTATTTAGTTGTACTAAAATGAAATGAGCTGAAACATTCTTGAATGGAAAGTTTTAATACTAAGAATATTTCATTATAACAAACAAGAAGGGTACTTATATATTTTACTGTCTATTAATTTTTTCAAATAAAAGTATGGTACCAAATTCATTAACATATGACCAATAGTGAAAACCATACCAGCATATGCTCCAAAACAATGACAGCATTTGGCCACATCTTTTGTTTTGGCAATGTCTTTTTATAAGGCTTAATTGGTGGGACAGTATAATGCATAAGTACCAAAAGAAAATAAAGTTAATACAATTATAAGTATATGTTATCGGCAAAGTATGAAATGCCGGCATTCTATAGAATGCCTGACGTTTATAGGCAAAGTATGAAATAGGAGAATTATTACATACTTTGCCTAGGCATTGTATAGAATGCCAAATGCTATTTAGGCAAAGTATGAAAAAAGATCCTAATAAAGCTATTTTATAAATGACGTGCATTCCTATGAAACACAAATATCATACTAGAAAAATAATAACAGTGCCATTAAAAAAATTTATTCAAAATACGTAAAGGAAAATGAAAGTTCTACTGAACCAGATTCTTGCCTTTCTTATTAAGAGGACTTGGCATATTTTTAACAATTATTTTTTATTTATGTATTTAAACATTTTATTTTAGCATTACATATAATGTTTTTATTCAAGAAAATAATACGAGGTGAAATTTTGTGTAAATTATTCACACAATTTAGAAAAATTGAAAGTTTTTAAAAAAAATATGGAGCATTTTAAAATGATACTCCTTTTGTATTTACTAATTATTTGACCTGAAATTTTTTTAACTTTCCTAAGAATGTCTTAAGCAAATTTATGAATCGATTTTACAATAACTTAATTAATGTTAGAGAAAAAAAATAAAATGTAGATATGCATGCTAAAATTCAACGAAAATTCCAAAATCTCCAACATTAAAATTTTTTTTGAAAAAAACAGTATTAAGTTTACAGCTCAAACTGGATGCCTAATTTTGTTACATGCATTATACATAAAACTCAGGGAAAAAATAAAATTAATTGCATAAGAAAACTCAAGGAAAATGTTAAAAAGAATTTTTCTACAATTGCACAAGTTTTAAAGTTTTTTTTTTGTCTCCACATAATATTGAAATATTATATTTTTATGGAAAACATATATGATGAATAGGAACTGAAATAATAAAAAAAAAAAAATTAAAAGCCTTTATGAAAAAATTTCACTTGCACACATTTCTAAAGAAATACAAATTACATTAATGTAATATTTAAGAAATATCCTGCTTTATTTATATAAGTTTCTTTTTTTAGTTATTATTTCACTTTTTACAATAGCTTTTATTTCTCTCTCTCATTTTTTTTATCTATAAAGGGATGTTTGTTTATATTTTTCAATTGAAGTTTTTCCAACTAATTTTCAGGCATGCAAAAATGATGTATCAATCGAAAGATAATAATGCAGAGAATATAACTAAATAAAAATAAACAAACAATATTTTGATCATTTTTAGAGTGCCAAGTCCTTTTAAGGGAAATAAAACCTGGCTCATTCGATCCCTCTCTAACTGCTCTTCCAGTTATTATAATTTCATGCTCATAGGGCTATTCCTTATATAGTTTTTAATTGTTTTAAACTTTTAAAATTTATTTAAATCCACAATATCTTGGCTTCTGTTTGAGTCTCGAACTTGGGATTTGAACCAACTGTTTCACTCTTCGAGACCCATCCAGTCATATACTTGACTCCCATTGTGTAGGCAGGAGGAGGGCTTAAGCACTAAAATATCATGTTCTCATGTTAATCCTATGGGGTCTTAAAAAATTTCACCCCCTCCCCCCAGGATTTGAGCTTGGGACTTGATTTTTGGATGCACGCCATAATTTCCTGTATACGCGAGCCTTACGTGGAATTGGCCCCCTCCGGTTCTCCCCCGCTACAGGGCTTCCCCATTAATAACTCGAATCCTATACTACCTTGGTCGACCGCACCGGCTGGATTCGATTGTTCTCCCTATGAGCTCTTCAAATATGTAATTTTATCCCAATAGCCCCATTCCTTCCTCCCATTTCACGTTTTTAAATAATTTTAAAAATTTTTAAATTCCTCATAGCTCCGAGGATTTTTGACCTGTATGGTTCGGAAGTACAAGGACTCGACCTCCCAGGCGTCTCCCCCCGCCCCCCTGGACAGCATTTTGCCAATGCAAATCCTGACTAACTCATTTCATCATTTCACTGAAACAGTTCAGGGTGTAATAAAATCACCATCATCATGGACTTGACATTGAAGAGACGTTATTTTAAAATATTGGCAAAATGCTGTCCAGGGGAGGGGAGACACTTGGGAGGTCGGGGAGGCTTAAGAAGTCCTGTAGGGGGGGGAACCGGAGGGGGCCAATTCCACGTAAGGCGCGTGCATACACGAAAATATGGCGTACCTCCAAAAATCAAGTCCCAAGCTCTAATCCTGAGGGGGGGTTAAATTTTTTCAGACCCCATATGATTAACATGGGAACATGATATTTTAGTGCTTAAGCCCTCCTCATGCCTACACAATGGGAGTCAAGTATACGACTAGATGGGTCTCGACGAGTGGAACAGTTGGTTCAAATCTCAAGTCCGAGACTCAAGCCAAGATATTGTGGATTTAAATAAATTTTAAAAGTTTAAAACAATTAAAAACTATATAAGGAATAGCCCTATGAGCATGAAATTATAATAACTGGATGAGCAGTTAGAGAGGGATCGAATGGACTGAGAGTTTTGGGTACCGAGATATTGGCCAAAAAGCTGTAGAGAGGGTGAGAATGCACCGGAGGGGGGATGTGTCCCAGCAAATCTTAACCATAACAAAAGTTATTACAATCTCCCAAATATCTGTCCCCTAGCACCAAAAAAGTGGCATATTTTTTTCACTAAAACAGTTTGGGGATTTAACTAATTCACTTACAACAGGGAAAAGACAAAAGAGAATTTATTTTAACATCTTGCGTGAATGGATCATCTCCTTTAAGGATTTGATGAAAGCCCTAATTTCATCGTTTCCCTGTGACATATAGGCGGTAACCTTCAGGGGTGAAATCATGAGATTCTTTCTCCCCTGTCAAAGGGTTGCACACAAGTCATTCCTCTCGCTCTCCTCCCTCACTAACGACTCAGAGTTACTGCTGTATTTCGTACTTTGCCGGTTTCTCATTTGGCATTCCATAGAATGCCTAGGCAATGTATAAAATAAAAATCATTTCATACATTGCTGGCTAGTTTTAGGCATTCTATAGAATGCCGGATTTCATACTTTGCCGGTAACATATACATAGAGAAAGAGAGAAATAAGTATATATTGGATTATATTTTAAGAAAAGTTTTTTGTGGAATTTGTTTCTGAAAATATTATTTGATTGACATGATACATAAGTTTTCTTATAGCTTTGCATGCATTATTGGCTTGTAATGTTAATTAATTGATTATATCTTGCTTGATTTCTATCATTTTAGGTATTTTTGCTTATTTGAATTATTTGGAACCTCGCTCGAGAAGAGAAATTCTTGAATGTTTAATCAAAGGTTTACAACGCTTAGAATACAGAGGCTATGACTCAGCTGGTAATTATGATTATAAATATGAATATTTTAATTTAATTAATGATAGAAACTTTTAATTTGAAACAATAAATTATTTTTATGCATTAAAAACTGTAATTAACATTAACTAATTAATGAATTATTTAGGGTAAATGCTTTTACTCCTGTTTTTTACAGGTTCAGAAATCATTTTTCTATTTTTGTTTCCAATGTGTAAAACTAAAAAACATAAAATAATATTTAATTTAATTAAGTGGTAATTTACTGGTTATGTTTGAAAATATTGTATTTAATTATCATAAACTTTAAAAAAAAAATAAATTTATAATAATTCCTTGGCATTCATGTACTATTAGCAACACTTTTGATTTCTCTTTAGCACTTTCTCATTTTTCAGATTTTACTTTTATTTCAAATTTAATTCAAACTGATTAAAGAGTTTGTATGTGTTAAAAGTTAATTTAATATATTGATAATTTTTAAATTGGGGTTAACTTTCTTTTTAACTATAGATTTTAGAAAAAAAATTGTTTTTATTTTACTAGATTATATTACTTACTGCAATTGGGATAATCACCCAAAACATAACACATTTGATTGGTGAGAATTTATTGTAATTAAGTAAAAAGTTATTAAAATATATGGTATTTTTAAATCTTGTGTTATTTTAATTCAGAATTTTACTTGATTAATCTTTTGTGTGATTTATATAAGACATGAAATTTTTATTTATAAAATAATGTGTTTGAAAATCACACATGTATTAACATAATGAATTTTTTTATACTATATTATATTTTTATATATTTATAGTAATTTATTAGTGTTTCATGAATAGAATGTAACTTTTATTTTTATTTTATCAGAATTCATCTCTTCACATTTAGATAATTTATATTTTTTGGTAGATTTAATCATAATTGTCAATATTTAACCTTAAATGAATGCATGTTTTCTACCTATATATTAACTGCATCGAAATTTTAGGAGTTGCTGTTGATGCAGATTCAGATGGAAATGAAATACAAATTATTCGTAGAAGTGGTAAAGTGAAAATGCTTGAAAATGAAATTTTTGGTAAACTTGATACTTATATCTTTTGAAAAACTTTAAACTATAGCTCACGTTTCAGTCACATGCAAATGATTGTTACAGTTTTTATTTTATTATTAAATAAGTGTATATGTATAACAACTTGGCAGAACTTGGTCAGTATGCACCAATAAAATTAACCAACCAATCCTTATTTGTTTTTTTTTTTTTTGCAAGAAATTAAATTTTGAAATATTTAAATCTGGTACATTAATTCTTTCAAAAAAAAAAGTTTTGCATGTAATGTTACAAATTGTAAAAAAATATAGCTGTTTTTCTCATTTCTAATTTTTTAAAAACATTTCAACCTGTTTATTTTAATTTTTATCTCTTTTATCGTAAATTAGGTTAAGGAATTCTTGAAGACTGGAAAAACATCTTGTTTAAACAAGTTAAAGGGCCTTGGCTGGACATAAGAATATAAATAATAGAATTCAATCTTGTGTATTTAAAATAATGATTTGGGAAATGGTTTGATATTTTAAAATTGAAGAGTAAGACCTTAGGTATACTAGAATTAATATTTATTAGAAATATTTAATTCTATGTTTTATTTTCTGCTGATCTTTACATGAAATAGTTGAACTGAAATTATATTCAAACTTTTTGTATTAGTGACATTAATTTAAATTTTACATGAATTTCTTAACATTTATAAAAAATTTGAAAATTTTTTTTAATGTACCAGATCAGCATTTTCTCAACTTTATTTTTATTATTATTATTTATGTACTCCTTGATTCATCCTCATTGTTCCATGTACCTCTCCCTATTATGTATAGTTATTGAAAATGACATGTACAGCTGCAATTATAACACTATAATATAGAAGCATTGTTTACCAGTTAGAAAAAAAGGGTGCAACCTGGTAATTATGCACATATAATTAACTCTTACAAAAAGTATTAAGCTATAACACTATTTATTTTTAGAGCGAGTTAAGAACTTTTTAAAAAGTATTATGATGATGAAAATAGAACATCACAGACAAAGTAATGTTGCTAATCTTTTGAAGCCTGTTACAGTATGACTGCTGAATTAAAGCACTTATTACAAAATAATGGTACAATTGAATCTTCTTGATTCACATATAATAAACGTGGTGGAGAGATATTAGTAGTAGCTCTCAGGGAAAAAAGTCATATGAGAAATGAAACCCAAATTGCATAAAGATAAAGAACAATTGACATCTTAATTCACCTCCACTAAGATCCTTCAACTATTGTAAAATGCATCCCTTTTTACAATTGTAAAAAAAAAATTATTATTATTATTATTTTGTATTTTTAATGTGAATCTAGCTTAACTGACAAAAATATAACTGTAATAAATAGTACTGTATTTTCCTGTATATAATCCGCAGATTATGTCTTTAAAAAGTTTCAAATTTCGTCGTGCATGTTATACGCTGCCCGCGGATTATCTGAGAAAAAGCATTCTCCATCAGAAAAGCGAACAATAAAGTTTTGAAAGAAATGCCGTTTATGTTTTATAAAATAAATAATAGATGGCTCTTTAATGACTCAGATGACATATTTCAGCTATAACTAGTTTTTGTCCAATTACATTCAAAAACGAATTCGATTCCTCGGAAGGAAAAATAGTTATTAGTTGCTGGCGCCATTTCCAATTTTCTCTTGACTAGAGCTATTACGTCTTTCGAAAGTTTTCATCATGTTGAAGCGAAAGTATTAAGTTACACTGCAAACTTCAAGTTAAAAGTTATAGAGAAGGCTACCAAAAATCGGAAAGCTGCAAGGTTTTCAACATTGATAAATTGAATATTCGTTTGTGGAGAAAAACAAGACAAACTTCAAAAATTGTGATCGACCTTAAAGTGCAAATCATCGTGGTAAACCTCACTGGCCAGAATTAGAGGAAGAAATAAATAAAAGGATTTTAAAAGAAAGAGACACAGTGGGAAAGCAGTCTCGAACTTAATTTTTTTGCTGTTAACTTGCTAAATTAAAAAAAAGAAAGGTTTTTCCGCATGGAATGTTTTGTTTAACAACTCAAAACATAAATGGCAGTAGCAAAGAATTTTTTTGTTTTATTGAGATTATCGTAAAAAATATTATCATACATATTTAAAAAGACGTTTCATAATAATTTTTTTTCCTGTACAATTTCTTACTTCTATTATCAATTATATTGTGTATTTTTTGTCTTATATGACACTCATTATTGGCAGTTTATATTTTGAATTATTGGGCCTAAAAACTGCTGCAGATTATGCGCTGCTGCGGATTATACAATGTTTTTTTTTTACTTGAAAAAAAAAGACTTTGCGGATAATACGTCGTTGCAGATTATATACAGGAAAATACGGTACGTAGAATATAATTTATTTTAAATGCAGGAAAATTAAATGAAAATTCAATCTCGCATTTTGTAAGGAAATTAGAAAAAAAAATGAAAACTACTGTGAGAGAATTTAAGAATGATTTGAAGTAGAACTGAAATCAATTGACTACTTCAGTAGAAAAATTATCTTTAATACAAACAATTATGTAAAAAAATTCTCATTTCCGAAATTTTAAGAAAAAATTAGTTCTTTGTGTGAACAGCACCGAAATCAAATTGATTTAATAGGCTTAAGTTATTTAAATATATGTATTTAGGTTTTCATTTTATGTTTGTTTTTTTTAAAGACTGTACAAATATGGATTTTGATCAACAATTTGATGTGCATGTTGGAATCAGTCATACTAGATGGGCCACTCATGGTGCACCTAGTGCATTAAACAGTCATCCCCAAAGATCTGATCCAACAAATGGTAAGGCTAAATTTCTGAATTCACAATGCCTTAATAGTAGATATTTAGAGTATATATATATATATATATGAAGTTCTGTAGGATTTTTTTTTTATGAGTGTTGAAAATTGTTGTTTAAATGTTTCCTCAAAGAATAAAAAAATATTTAAAAAAATTTAGGAATCAGATTCATGTCTTCATTTACTTATGAAGAAAATAAAAATAACATATAAATCTTTAAAACTATTGTTTACACTGAATGCATTTTTCTACATCTTTTTTATTTATGTATACAAAATTTTGGGTAATTTCAAATTATCTACAAATGTGTGATCCTTGATGAATTTTAACAAATTTTTGTTTGCCTAGAATATGTTTTGCAATTGACCAAACAGCATCAAATATATTTTTTCATTTGCAACCGGTTTTTTCTCTAGGTAAAGCTGGTTGTCATAAATCATAAAAGCTTTGGTAGTTAATAACTGGCATACAGTTAATATGAAACCACCAAACTTTGTTTTTGTTTTTATATATATTTAAATCAAAGTATGTTTCTTCTTAAATTCAAATATATTCTTTAATGTTGTAAAATTAAAATATAACTTAGTAAAAAATTTTGATATCGAAACACTATGCATATGTGTGTGCAGTTATTTTTACAAAATAAATGTAAAAATTTTTTTATCCGATAGCTTTCTCAAATTATTTTATGAAACATGCATTTGTATGTGCATGCATGTCATTAATTTTGTGTTTTACATTTTTGTAAGTAATGATGAGAGAAAGAAAGTATTTTGTCTTGAGTTAATAAAATTCATTCTTTTTTGTCATTTTTATTTTTCATGTAATTTTTGATGCTGTTACAGTATTTTGCACTAGGAAGTAGGTTTTTTAACATATTTTGCTGTAGAAATCTGTTTATTTTAAAATATATCTTTAAAAACCACATTAGTGAGATATAAAGTTCAAAAAGGATATTTTACTGTACACATTTATTGAAGGAAACAATAAAGGCAATTATTTTTATTTTTTTGTCACAAAAATGAATTTTTATGGAAACTGTTACTTTACTATTTAATTGAACAAATAAAATTTACTCTTGTTGTTGTTTGTACTAACATTTTGATTAAATGTATACTTCTTAATAAGTATTTTTCAAATTGCATTTACACATATAGTATACATTTTCGAAATGAGATGAAATATTTCTCATCCAGTATAATATAATTGTTTTTCTAAGACTTGAAAAATATTTTAATTTCATCAGATCCTCTCTTTTTCTGTCACATGATTAACATTCAGAGGAATAAAAAACATATATGCATTTAAGCTACAGTAATGTATTTCGAAAGTAATATAAATATTTCAAGCTTTTTTTTTCAATGCTTATAATATTTTGTCTTCCGCATAGTTTTTAAACATTTTAATCTATTTTACAAATGTTGATGTCTTAATTTTCTCTTTTTTTTTTAAATTTAGAATTTGTTGTTGTACATAATGGTATCATCACAAACTACCAAGATGTGAAGAAATTTTTGGTAATATACCAATTAATTATATTATTATTTATTGCATTTAATATACTTAACAATAAACTTGTTTTTAACAGTTTTAATTGATTTAATATTTCATGATTTTAGGTTACACATATGATTAAATTGTTTAAATGCTTTCCTTTATAATGAAGTCAACTAAAGTGCTGATATGTCTTATTCTTGTTAGGTGTGCAAATATGAGAAATTTAGATGACACATTATAATTTAAAACACTAAACTAAAGTAAGATTTCATAGAAACATTTCTGTGAAAAAAAAATAGTGTTTTTATGTGTAATTTTCATTTAAAATTTTAGCTTAAATATTTTAACCCTAGAACCATAGCAGTTTTGGTATACTTAAAACTGTGGGCTGGGTTAATTGATCCCAATTAATAAAAACCTTTGTCGTTACGCTAAAAGTTTACTGGAACTATTTGTTAATGACATTTATTCATTTTTAACATTAAATAGTTCAAACAAGTGATAAAAAATTAGATTACAATATGGAATATTGTATACAGTTAGTAAAATATACAGACAACTTTAATAGAAATATTTAGTTTCTTACCAGTCAAGATTTTCTACACAGTTCATGTGTACATTTTGGGAAACTTTATTTATATTTTGTACACTTTCCACATATCGGTATTGTACGGTGAGAACAAATATCTACAGCTTTGTTTCTACACTTGAAAGCTTAGCAATGAATGAATGAATGAATGAGATTCTTCAGTAATATCCACTTTTGTCTGTGTATCTGACTTGTATTTTCTTTTGTGAATATACGCACTACATAACTCCTCAGTGAATTGTTGAAGATATTCTCTCCTCATAAGTTTTTTTTTCAGTAACTTCTTTGTATAAAATCCATGAATTAATCCCTGAAAGGTCAATAATATTGTAGAATACATGAACTGGCCACCTCCTTGATCCTGCCTTCACAGAATATTTCTGAGCCATTTAGTTGGCAGTGTCGACACCTAATTTTTTGTTGAGTTATAAAATGATATTGTTTCTGAAAGCCTTTTTGGGTGATTATTGTCGATATCATCTGTGGGATGAAGGGAGCTCAATAAGACATTTTTGCTGGTTTTTCCCTGATAAACTGTCAAAATTATATCATCATGCTCCACTATCAATGTATCGTATGACGGCATCTCTACTTTTTTCACAAATTCAGGTGCTTTCTGATTTCGTTTCATTGTTCCAGTTAAACTAGTGTTCTTCGTTTTTAACATTTGGGGCAGATTTAGTGTAGTGATTTTTTTATAAAATTATCTGTAGTAATATTTCTTCCTTTATTTTCGAAATTTTCTATCAAACACAAAATGATGCATTTGGAAAGAGATAAGTTTTCAGGACATTCCTCATCATTAGCCAAATAGGGAAACCAATTAGTACATATTTACTTTTAACATTAGCGGCAAGAAAGAGCTTGAAACCAAATTTATTTGGTCCACTTGATATATATCGCAGGAAACGACATCTGGCTTAAGACAGAAACAGCTGTTCATCAATAGTTACATATGGTCCTCGTTTAATGCAAGTTATCGAATTTTCAATAAATTTCTTCCAAACTTCAGAAGTGAAACAGAATGTATCTGTTTGAAGGCGTTCAGATTGAGTAGTTTTTTATCGAATCTCGGAAATTTCATGTTCTCTGAATCTATCTCTCGCTATAGTATCGCAGAAAAAAGGTGGACCCCAAACAAAAGACCACAGACTATCAAGTTCTAGATTATTTGCGCCGTATATACCTTGAACATACACAATTGATATAAAAGCATCTAGTTCATCTAAAGTTGTTGACCACTTTTTCCCAGTTGCCGGTGAGTTTCTTCCTCTGTACAGTTTTTGATATGACAAAGCGTAAGCTCATCTATAAACCGCCTCCTTGAACTAATTGCATATCCATTTTCAATATTTTGCTTTGCATAGCTGGTTGGGTCACTGTTTTCTATGAAAATATTATGTTCAGCAATTCTTCCATGCATACAACTGCCAGAGGTGAGGCTTTCCCAACACGTTTCATCATTTCAACAAAAGTTCTAAAGTTCATTTCCTTTCGATTTGAATCTGATAACATTTTACGTTTTTTTACACGTTGTTTTTTCTTCAAGAAGTGATTTTTCTGCTAGCATATTGCACAGAAAAATAAGATACGGTATCTTCATCCGAGGAAATATTTTCATCTGGAGGCACATATTCATCATCGCTGAAAACAATTTCTTCATCGTTATCGTTTTAGGATTAATTTTCCGATAATTGTCGCATAAATTCGAGGGCCTTATTAACTGTTAATTTATGCATATTTCTTTCAGCCATTTTCACCTAAGATCAATTTTACCTCTGTGTAAACAAGGTGTCAATTGAACAGACTGGTACACTTAAACTATCTCCAAGGCATTGCAAACAACCAGTTGTGCAGTCATAAAGAACCAGATGTGTGCTTGTTAGACTACCACATTGGCTATGTTAGTATTGCAATGCATTCCATTCAATAGGCCAAAACAGAAAACATCGGAGAAAAAACATTCCTTGAATACGCTAACAAGAGGCATTTTCCCCATATGGAATGGTAATAATGGGTCTGCAATACTGGCTACTACTACAACAAAATTTTCATCTGCTCTTCTGTTAACAGTAACAATCTACTGACCTTGAAGTATTTTTCTTCTTATATCTGGGACATGGAAAGAATCTCAAAAAGCTTTTCCCATTCCAGGAAATGTTGAATTACAAATTTAGTATTTGTGATTCCAATTGGGTCAAAATGAGCCATTCTGTGATTTTAGGTTTAAGTATTAAAAAAAATAAGTATTTAACATATCATATTTTCACATATTATTATTGATATAAAAATAGGAAAAATCAAGAAATTTGTTTCAATTCTGTTGGTAACTTTTTGAGAAAATAAACAAAATTGCTTTTGGATCAAAATGATCCCATCCATGTTTCTAGTGTTAATAAACCTTATATTTAAGAGATAATAGAACTGTTAATAAATTAATATGCTTGTTTTGTTACGCAGATGATAAATTGCTTTATTCTGGTACTTATTGGCTTTTTAAATGTTTTTATACTTGTTTTTCTACCCTGAGATTGGTCTATGCTCTTATATAAAAATGTTCTTTAAAATTTAACAATATAACAGATGTGAAGGTTTTTGGGATTATTTATTGTAAGCCATTATGTCAAATTTATGTTAACTATGCCATCTTTAAGTTATTCTAGCGATTGTATTGATGCCTTATGAAAATTATAATGTTGTATGCGATTGAATATTACACATCAGAAGTTATGAAGATCAGAAGTTATCGTAACTAAGATTCAACAGAATCAAACTGAAAATCGTACAGTTTTTATTAATTTCCTTAATTTTAATTTAATAAATGTACAATTTAAGAAAGTTTCTTTGTATAATATGCTGTATATTTTTAGAAACAAAAATTCTTTTAGTAAATTTTGTATTTTTTTAAGGTAAATCATGGCTTTGAGTTTGAGTCACAAACAGATACTGAAGTTATCTCAAAATTGATTAAGCATATTCATTCCAACAATCCTCATTTGTCTTTTCGAGAACTTGTTGAGCAAGTAATTCAACAACTGGTAAAGTTATGATTTGATTTTGTTTTCTTCTTTTACTCCTTAAAGCTCTTTGTACAAGAATATATATATATATATATTTTTTTTTTTTCAGGAAGGTGCATTTGCTTTGGTTTTCAAGAGCAGAAAATATCCAAATGAGTGTATTGCTACAAGGCAAGTTCTTTAAAATAAATTAAGTTTATATTTATGCACATTGGGGTTTTTTTGTGAATTATTTAATGGCACACTGGTAATAATTTAGACTGAAATGTATTACTCAATATGAAAAGCACACACATAACTGTAGACCTTGCATTGAAGTTTCAAATTACGTGTGTCTTACTTTTTATTCCTGAAGATAATGCTCCTTAAAATGTTAAAAGTTATATTCCCTCCTTCTATGTATATATATATATTGATCTAAGTTCTTTATTTGAAAGTTTTGTGAAATAATTACAGAATTTTACTGTACGTAAATTCTTCCATTAATGTCTTTTTTCATTAATTTAAACATTATTTATTTTAATTTATTTTTGCCTATGTAGTTTATATTCAAAGACATTAATATTTTTAAATTAACAAATCAGGAAAACTTGGTTTTAAGGATTTTAATACTTAACTGCGTAGTAATATCTTGATTTTTGTTTGGTGATCATTTTTTTTATGTAGGATTGTTCTAACTTTATATTTTTCATGATACATACATTTCATAATTTTTTAAATCTGTATAAAATGAGTCGGGGGCAATCAAGAATGTCTAAGTGTTTTTTATATGAATTTTTTTTAAAAAAATATTGTGCATATCTGGATCAAGGTTTAATTTTCTTTTTAGACGAGGTAGTCCTTTACTTGTTGGAATTAAAAGCAAGACCCATTTAGCCACTGATTATATACCAGTTTTGTACAGCAAAGGTAAATCATTTGATGTGTACTAGATGAGTCTGAAAAACTTTGAACGCTTTCTCTAACATTACGAATTTGTATAATTTTTTATTTCTTACTGTAAATTTTTTTAAATATATAAATTTATATAATAATTTGTTGATCCATTAATGTTTATTATGAATGCATTTTTGATTCTTATTGATTTGTTTGTGTAAGAATATAATATTCAAGCATGAATTTTTCTTATTGTAATTTAAAAAATTTATTACTTTCATTGAAGCTGTTCATTTAAAGTATTTCTTAACAAAACCTTATGTTTCTTGTGTGTAGTGAATCTGTTTATTTCTGTATGTCTTGTTTAAATGTTCTTTTGCATCTACCCTGTATGTTTTCCTAATCATGTGTGTGATCTTTATTTTTCCATGCATGCCTTTTTCTACAACTTTGCACACAACTTCAGATTTGGAAAAACAAAACAAGCAAGGTACTAAGAAACTGTTTTTAATTCCTAAGTACTGAAATTTTAAAAAAAATATATGTAAGGTATTCATTATCTAATCAATTAAAAGAAATATCTACTCGAATTAAATACATTTATACATAAATCAAAATTATAATATTCATAAAGTTTGTATATATTAGCATAACTTTGAGAAATGTTTTCCTTTATAATATTTCCTAAGTTATCAACTACAAAAAAAACTTTTGAAATAATTGTATTTAAAAAATATTTATTCACAAAAATTTTTTTTATCTTATAAATTTTCTAGCTAGGCAAAATGAATAATTGTTGAAATACTTTTAAATTCTTAAGCATATATTGGCATATCCATTATTTCTATTGGGATCTTTTATGGGATTAAAAAGTGTTTTTATTTTAATAAGCAATTAGATGTATAATTTCCTTTTATATAAATCCTAATTTTTAAATACATATTTTTAAAAAGTCATTTAAAATATTTTTATTTTAAATGATGACTTTTTAATCCTTTATAGTATTGAATGATTACTTCAAATAAAATTAATCATTAATCCTTTTAAATCAATTTTTTAAAATATATCTGATAACAACATTTATTATTTAATTCTCTAAAAATAAAATCTTTTTAAAAAACTGTCATAAGTTAGTTAAGCTTATGATTTAATCTGAACAAAATTATACTCTGAAATCTCAACAGATTAACAGTAACTCTTAACAAACAAATCAGATTACAGAAGGAATATTTATCCCTATTTTAATCGGGGTATTTTTTAACCAATTTATATTTCAGTAAAACAAATTTATTTTTAAACAATTTTTAAAACATTTTTATCAAAAAATTATAAATATTTTCTGTGCTGCATCTTTTGTATTGTCCTTTTGTGAATTCATTTATGTTTCTTTTTTAAACAATTTCTTATTTTTCCTTTTTGATTTCTTACTTTTCCCCTTTTGCATGTTGACAATCCTTGGTTGCACATTTATCTAGATGACAATGAGGGAACAGGTACTTATGGTTTTTTTTCCCTTTATCACCTTTAAAATGAAATACTGCTTTTAATTTAAGGCATTTATCACAACCTATGCAATATATATCAATAAACTGAAAAGTAGAAGCAACATTAATTTAAATGAACATTTTGTTGAATCTAGCAATGTATGGGAATAAATATATTAATAATGCAGAGAGAGAGACTAATGCAATTATATTTGGAAGTTTGAATTTTAAATAAAGTATTTACATGACATTTCATTGACATGTCTTTTTAATTTATCAAACTTCTCTGATAATTTATTTTCTGTAACTATAACTTAGGGATTTAAGAAAAATGCTTGAGAATATGAAAACTATTTACAAAATATATGCTTTGAATTTTGAAGAAAGTAAATCTTCTAAAATTATTTTTTTTAATCGTATCTAAATTGTTGATCCATTTATTGTAATTTAATTCATCAGGGTTTAATAATTGATGTTTTGATAAACTTTAAAAAATATCTTAGGTAATTTTGTTTGGACCTTTTTGTTTTTTAATCATGCATAAAAAAAATTATTTTATTCGTTTCTTTTTAAACATGAAACATCTTGAGATAAATTTTAAATTTTGCAGAATTTCATTTATTTTCGTTGTTACCTAGTCTTTTGTGTATGCATTTCTAATTATTGTCCCCTTAATACTTATAATTATGGACTCTTGCATTGGCTCAAATCCTGTGTACTAAATTTCTGTTTGTGAGTTTAATTATTTTTTGTTTGTTTTGTTTCCCATTAACTCTATCACTATAACTAACATTATTAATTTATTAAAATAGTTTTTGTATTAACTTTGTTTTTTAAAACATACTACACTTTTTGCCTACATTTTAAATTTCAAAGGTTTTGCCTTACATTTCATAACTCATTCATGAAATAAATGTTAACTATAGTGTTGCTAATTAGGCTATTCATCTATTCAAAATTTCATTTGTATATTTTATGATTTATATTGTGAATTTTTATTTGGCAATAAAGTTTTTAATTATGAGTATACTTTTGATGATCTTTGTAATTAAATTTAGTGAAAAAAAAACTGTTTACTGACTTTTATGATTTACACTTTTCACGTTTTTGTATGTAAATTGTGTTTGTGATTTTATTTTTATCGTGAAGATAAATTTTTTTTGACATTCAAATTCTAAGCTTTAAACTTGTTTACATTGAGATTTTTTTTATTAAAAGATTTACGTGCTTCTCCCATGACTGCTAGTACAGTACAAGCTCAAGGTATGCATCGATCGGATTCAACTACAGAATTTCATCCTGCTGGTGAGGACAAGCAAGTTGAGTACTTCTTTGCGTCTGATGCAAGTGCTGTTATTGAACATACAAATAGAGTAATATTTTTGGAAGACGATGATGTAGCAGCTGTGAAAGATGGAAGTAAGTGTTTACTTATTTTTGTCTTTTTAGAGTGAATTCTTGATTTCTTGAACATAATATTTTTACTTTGTTACTTTTCAGATTTAACTATTCATCGTGTTAAGCGTACTCCTGATGAATCACTTTCTCGTGAAATTATTACTTTAAAACTGGCTATTCAAGAAATAATGAAAGGTACATTTTTATTGCAATATTTTGCATTAAAAGATTTAAAATTGTAGATACCTTAAATAAATTTCCTGATTCTCATCTAAATAATGATTACTTATTTTTTAAAAGTGAATTTTGTTGTTTTATTATTATTAGTTTTTTGTATCGTGCATTTAACAAAATTGAATTTTAATTGAGTATTGAATTAGAAATTTAGTATTTTTAAAGTTTGACATTTTTCAAAGAATATTTCTATAAAAAAGAGTTTGAATGTAGCTAATTTTATACAATTTTTTTCCCAACAAAATGAGTTAGCTTATAACAAACTATAATTTAAAACAATTACTGGAAATAATTTAAATTAAAAGAAATGTATATGTTCAGAAGGAAATATTAATGTTATGGGAACATTTTTCCAGGAAGTTACAGTTCATTCATGCAAAAGGAGATTTTTGAACAGCCTGAATCAGTCATAAATACCATGCGAGGTAGAGTAAATTTGAGTGATGAAACTGTTGTACTTGGTGGCATAAAGGATTATATTCCTGAAATTAAACGTTGTCGGCGATTACTTCTAATTGGATGTGGCACTAGTTATCACAGTGCTGTTGCTGTAAGTATTTCATTTTCTCTGAATTTTATAAGAAAATTATATATGGTTTGTAAAATTTTTAAAAGATGTCAAATATTTTTCATTTTCTAAATTCATCTAATAAATCTATTGGTTAATTTAGAGTATTTATTTTTAAAATAAAGATTATGTCAAATATAAACAGTTGACAATAAACAGTTGCTAAAAGAAACATTAATTTGTGAGAACTAATGAAGCTTTAATTTCTTTTTTATTAATGATGAATATTTTTTAATGTTATTATGATTAGTTTATAATAAAAGAAAAGTTTTAAAATTGAGACAGATTGCTTTTATTCATTTTTTATATATTTTGAAATTATATTTTTCCTTGATTTTTTTCTATCTTTAATACTGCTTCTAACTTTGATCTTTTTAGACTCGGCAAATTCTAGAGGAGTTGACTGAGCTGCCTGTAATGGTTGAGCTTGCTAGTGATTTCTTGGATCGTAATACTCCTATTTTCAGAGATGATGTATGCTTCTTCATATCTCAATCTGGTAAGTAACACAGATTGCAACTTTTTGGTAATGTACTGAATAACTATTAAAGATAAGCTTTTGTTTATTATGCTTAAATATATAAAATACTTCAATATTTTTGTTTTCTATGTTCTTTTCTTAGATTTTCTATCTGTATTTGGCATTTTCATTCATATAAGTATTTATTTATGTAAAAGACTAAGTGTGTACATATGGTTTTAATGTTAAAATATTTTCTTGTGCTCTTTTTTTTATGGATCATTTTTTAAAAAAACAAGCAGTGCAAAGATTTTTTACATAAATACATATATTTGAAATTCTCATTCAAAAATCCTTAATAATATATCTGTATTTGAATACTGCTGATAAATATCACTGGATGGGTGGTTATTTTGAGTACTGATTGACTAATTGGAAGCAGTATCAATTAGTTTCATCAGTGAAACTCATTCGAATTAATACCATATAAAATAATAAAGAAGTTATGTGAAACATGTGTTTATGTGAATTTATGCCCCAATACTATAGGTAGAGTAAAGTAATAATATGTTTGCATCATTTTTATAATTTTATATTTAAAATGAAATAAAACATTATGCAAAGAAAGATGTTAACTTATATTTACATTTCTTGAACACATTTGTCACACAAATTTTTTACATTAAAAAGAATCATTCTATTTGCTCCTTTTTTATATGTACTGTAAACTGGTTGTTGCCACTCATGTTATATTTCACACTTCCTGTTATCTTTTCTATTTATTTAACTTGTTATTGAGCGAGCGGAATTGTCAACGGAGGAAGAATTACAATAAAGGCAGAATTTCATCCATGTTTACGTTTTTTGACATAGTTCGCCATACATAATGTAAATAAAATAGTATATAGATAGAAGATCGTCTTCAGTCATAATACTGGTTTTAGTGTTTCATATTTCCTCTAAATAGTTAATATTGAAATTCTATTTGTATTATCAAATATATAAGCCACAGCCTTCATAAAAGCTAGTACTTGTATTAATTAATTAATATTTAATTATATTGATTACAACAATTTTCAAATCAATTAAATAAAGTAAAAAAACCCGGCATGAATGTATGTTTCAATGACTACTTGTGGGAATGGCCAATTGTACATTTCAAATGTCACCTAGTGCAACATGACAATACTACCACTCCTATTATATGATCTCTACACAAAAACTATTTTCTTCTATTATTGTTGGGACTGATTCCATGTACGTTAAAACGTATTTCTTTGCATGAATGGCATTTAAATATTGATGAAGTATTATAAGTTTTGGTTGACTGATATATGACAATTATGTACTAAAAAGACCCTTGAGGCTTATCTAATGTAAATCTAGTAATGTACTGGTAACAAACTTGTTTCCTATTGCTAATGACCATTGTGAAAATCTAGATATTGTTTTATTTGTTCTGTGGTTTTGTTATTACTTTTGTGTTATTGTATCTTTAGAAAGTATACGCTTTCATAGAGAAATTGTTCAATATTTGTTCCTTATGTAAATACAAAACTATCCTATATTGTAACTTTTTCTGTCAAATAATAAATAAATAAGAATTCAATTTTTTATAATATTTCTATATAGTGTACCAAATATTATTAAAATTGTACGAAAACTGTAATTTCATGAAATTCATATTTATAGGTGTTTGGCCTCCTTTATTACTTCCTAATTTACATGTGGCTTCTAATGGTTAAAATCCTCCCCACCTCTGATATAAGCTATTATTAAACTAATTTTTACAATAAGTTTTACAATTTTAATGTTTATAATTCTATTTAGGTGAAACAGCAGACACACTTATTGCTCTGAGATACTGCAAGAATCATGGGGCATTGATTGTTGGAGTAACAAATACTGTTGGCAGCAGTATTTGCAGGGAATCTCACTGTGGTATTCATATCAATGCTGGTCCTGAGATTGGAGTAGCCAGTACCAAGGTATGATTGGCAATGCATTAATATATCAATTATGAATTTGTTTTATTGGATTAGTTTTTAAGCAGCAACCATTAAATGCCTGTGTTAATTTTCTATTTCAATAGACCTCCAATCTACAAAAAAAAAAAAAAAAAAAAAAAAAAACTTTTGAATAACATGCCTTAAAAATACAATTATGTTTTGCTGTATATTGTGTTTATGCACTATGTTTTAAAATGTAACAATATTTTAGTTCATTATAAATTTAATTTTCATGCAATTATATTATTCATTTCGATTTTAAATGCCTTAATTATTATATAAAGAAATATAAATGCTTCTGTTTGATATACTATTGCTTAAAATATCTAAAGGTGTATGATCTTCATTTTATCTAATCTTGATTTGAAAATCAATTACGTAGCTGTTTCATTAGAATGGGCTTTCCACATAACTATTGAATTAGCCAATAATAAAACTTAAATTGGATAATCCATTATAAAGCTTAATTTCCATCTTGCAGTTTTATTTCTAAAAAGGTGCTATAAATTTTTCTTAAAAGGAAATTCCCATTTGGTTTTTTGAGTCTCATAAATTATTTATGTATATTAAAATTAACAGAAAAAGAGTATTTGAAAGAAATTTAAATTCAGACAGTGCAATAAATTTCTAAATAATTTTTGCAATTTGAGTTGCTGCAATGACTCTTGAACACTTTGGAGCTAAATGGCCAGTATCTAATCAAAATCTAGTGAATGCCTTTTGAGCATAATTTTTTTTCAGAGGAGAATGTTAAAATCGACTTTGATCTTAGATGATCAGTGAAAATTGTTGAACTATAAATGTTTTCTTCTAAAATGTGAATTCATTTTAATTTTAGATATTTTCTTAGCATATTATCAATTATTGTCATATGACTATATCAGTTTTTAGCAAGCTCTGAAAACTCTTGAATGTTTCAGGCCACAAATAATATTTTCTTATAAATTTACAAATGAAAATTGTTAACAATAATAACAACAACCCCTGTAGTGAGAGTAACTTTCATTGTGTAAGCCTTAAAAATAATTCAATTTAGTATGTTTCATATTTAAACTAGAGGGCTCTCATTATAGTATATTCCACTGCATTATCAATATTATCTCTGTAAGATCCCTGTCATATAATTATTACAGCCATATAAATAATTTATTTTTGTAATAATTTTGCTGTAGCTTTGGGGGAATAGTTTTGAACCATGGATGTCACAAAAGAACACATAAAGTATTTGTAAATCATTCTGTTGGACACTTTTAAAAAATTGTAACTCAATTCTTCATTATGTTTATCATGGCCTTGGTAGCTGAGTGGTCGTAATTGCAAACTTATCATTGGCGTTAGTTCTGTCATATTAACAGGTTCAAATCCTTGTGTTACTAAAGATTTGCTGTGGAAATAGCCTATGTGTTAAATCTGTTGAGACGTAAAATCTTCATGTTAGGATGGTGTGGAAGTATGGGTAGTGGGATGCTAGCTTAGGTGTTACTCTCATCACTTGCTCAAAATTCAAAATTGCGAGGTGTATCCCTAATAGCTCTCATGTAACTTTAAAGTGTGTTGTTAATAAATAATTAATCCTTAAGTTTATCACAATTCTATCTGGCGAGTTATTACTCATTCACCTCCTTGTCATGTTGAGACTATTTTAAAAGATATAAACTCTTTCTTCTTGAATTCTGCCTCACAAGAAGGGTAATAAATAATATTTAATGGTGATATGTTATTGCATGGTTTTTGATTTTAAAAAAGGGGTAAACTCCAAATAATTTTATTAGTAATCGTCATATTCTCTTTTTAATTCCAGGCATATACAAGTCAATTTCTATCGCTAGCCATGTTTGCTTTAGTTATGTCTGAGGATCGAATTTCCATGCAGTCCAGGCGCAGTGAGATCATTAGAGGTCTCAAAGCTCTTCCTGAACAGATAAAAGAAGTTTTGAAATTGGACTCTGAAGTTTTAAAATTATCAGAAGAAATGTACCATCAAAAATCTGTTCTGGTCATGGGAAGAGGTTATAACCATGCTACTTGCCTAGAAGGAGCTCTGGTAAGTTAGAATAGTTTCATAGAATAATTATATTTAAATGTTTAAATAAATATCTTTGAATAGATTCAGTGAATAACAGATTTTTTTTTAAATATAAATATACATAAGCACAATATTCAAAATTTTAATTTTAACTTGTCATATAATTTGTTTAAAGTATTAACATCAATTATTGCAGAGGAATCATCTCATTTGTTAAATAATAAATCTTAAATATATTTTGTAAAGAAGCCTTTTTCCCCTTATAACATGCGTAAAATGTTAATAAAATTTGGAAAAAATTGAATTCATCTTTTTAACGTTAGTTTTGATTTTTATAGCATATTCAATTAGAAAAAAAAAGTAATGTTAAATAATAAAACTTTGATTTTTGTAGAATTTTGTAGAATAAAAATATTTAGACATTTAGTTACTTATAACAGTTCTAGGCCTTACTTATAGTATAAATTGCTATTTAAAATGAAAGCATTGTGGAACATGGTTCATTATCATTTCTTAAATAAGTTACACTAACAATGATATCCTATTAAGGATGCTATAAATATTTATATTACAACTAAATAGCTCCTTTATATTGGATTCCAAAACTACTATTTGGATCAGTGTATTACACTTTTTGGAATATGTGACAATCATTTGTAGATGCAAATTATTTTAAGGAAATCCAATTTTTACAGTTTTACAGAGAAGTATTCATGAATTATATGAATAGAAAAAGTTCCAATCTCATAGCTAAATGTAACCCTTATTTTAATCAACTTGGGAATAAGCAAAAGGTTTGGATGCACAATAAGTTCATTGCAAAACAGGAAACCATTTGACTGGTTATGTTTTCCTGAATACATGAAAAAGTATCTAGAACCATCTTTTAATCTGTTACTTGTGATGAAAAGTAAATTCTTTTTAAGGGGAAAGAAACTTTACATGATTTTAATGGAAAAACAAGTGCCTATCTACATTGTGAAACTGGGTTTGCTTTCATGCAAGATCATGCTGTCATTTTGATGGATTGTATTATGTTCTGTTAAGAGTCATGTACATATTTTCTATTGTAGTGTTTTTGAAAAATACAAGTGTCTCACATTTTTTAAAACTTTATTTATTTATATGTTGAAAAAATGACTGTATTGCAATTTTATGATGGGACATAAACATTGAGTCAAAGTGTACTCTTTAGAGAAAATATTCTTTGATAAATGATTTCAAATATAGTCTTAAAACTAAAGTGTTATAGTCCAAATATTTTTTAAAAATTTTTTTGTTTGCTTGGCACATCAAAAATAAATAGGAATGTGCCTAAGAAGACTGCCTATAGAGAGGGCCAGATGAATTATTTTATAAAATATCTCTCAAAGTAATTATTGTTATAGAATTATATATATATATATATATATATATATATATATATATATATATATATATATATATATATATATATATATATAAATTAAAAAAAAACAATTATATTTCAGAAAATAAAAGAACTTACCTATATGCATTCTGAAGGCATTTTGGCTGGTGAACTAAAACATGGACCCCTTGCCCTAATAGATGATGCAATGCCTGTCATTATGATCGTGACAAAAGATCCAGTATATTCCAAATGTATGAATGCTCTACAACAGGTAAATCTAATTTTGATTCTTTGTGCAGTATATAATATTAAAAATTGTGGTGGAAATCTTCAATGGGAGCTTTCAAATTATTTTTAATACATATTTTAAAGAAGTCCATGTTCTTAATCACAATAAGTTATTCAGTAATGGCCCTCAGCAAGAATAGATTTACTCAGGTAGCAGACTAGTAGAAATGTGCATTTCAAGTTCCAGACTTTTTCAACTAAGCAAATATTTTAATTAAAATAGTGTTTCTTAACTTGTTAAGTATTCTTTTTCCAATCCATATTGGTTCAAACCACATTCAAAAGTACAAATAGCTATTTTGAATATAACTCCAATAATTTAAAAAACTGATTGCAGCAAAACTGTTTTAATATGTTTAAATACTTAGATAATTTTATTTTGTTAGGTTACTGCAAGAGGGGGTCGACCAATTATCATTTGCGAGAAAGGAGATGTGGAAACTCAGAAGTTTGCAAATAAGTTTTTGGAAATACCACATACAGTAGATTGTCTTCAGGGTATTCTTACTGTCATTCCATTGCAGTTGCTCTCTTATCACATTGCTGTTCTTAGAGGATGTAATGTAAGTATTCTTTAACCCTTTATTATTTACTGCATTTTGATTTATTGCAGTTTTTTTCATGCAATATTTTTTTTTGAGTCACTACATTGAAAACTAAGGGATATACATAACCAAAATGGTCAACTTTGGGAAATTTAATTAGTTATAGCTAATTAATTAAATATATTCAACTGTAAAATTAATTATACACACTGTCCACTTAAAATAAATAGCCAAATCGTTTTCTAAGGTCTTTATTAACATACAAAATAATAAGACACTTACCTGTTGACCTTAACTATTTTTTCGGAACAAAAATGACAATCGTCGCAATCCGCTGAAAATGCAATTTCTGCTTAAAACTATTCTTCTTCCCTGCTAAAATACTCATCATTGAATCCTTGCTGCAATATATCTGGGAAGAGTGGATTTCAGAGAATATTCCTGATAAGTATCGTCAGAATATTTGTAAAAATGGTTATTCTATGTAATTTTAAAAAGAGAGTAGTACTTATAAGTACCGTTGATAGATAAAGGGTTAATTTTGTTTTATATCATTGCCTGTAAATAATCACAGAAAGGGGTTTTTTTTATACATTTCTTTAAAACTCGATCCAAGTGATTCATAAATCAAATGTATTTTTTTAATCTTATATAATTTGGTATTAATTTGCATAAACATTACTATGACTGTAGTAACCAGTGGTCATATTCATGAACTTGTGGCTAACGTGTTTCTTCTGAGTCATGTGTTTGAGTCCTAGAGAACACTTAAGACCTGTTGTGTAGAGGAGTTGATGCACCCTAAATCTATCAAGGCTCAAAGTTCTCGTGTTAATGGGGTATGGAAGTTTGGAGAGTAAGTTGACAGCTCAGATATTGTCCTTCTCATTTAACCAGGATTTAAAATTATATATATATATATAAGTCTGTCACTAATGGCTATTGTGTTGCTTTATCCTACAATGTTAGTAATCAATTGGTCAAACCCCCTCAAAAAGCTTTGAAAGCATGTTGCTGTCTTGCCATTTCAGAACATACTATCATGGCTTGTTTGGGCTTTGTTAGAATGTTGCTTATTTGCTGAAGTTTGGACTTCCATTCATTTGGCAAAGATTTTGTGGTTAATTGATGTGGAAACTTCCTCTATCTAATTCTGGTATAATATTTCTCGAGTTCCTG
This sequence comes from Trichonephila clavipes, assembly GCA_019973935.1. NCBI lineage: Eukaryota > Metazoa > Arthropoda > Arachnida > Araneae > Nephilidae > Trichonephila > Trichonephila clavipes. The sequence goes on from BMAU01011497.1 coordinate 169,337, forward strand.
CAGCTTCTGATTAGTAAGCTCTTCCCTGTTCCTCTCTACTTATTCATCCATGTCATTGCCCGCATACAAATCCATGAACCTGCTGAGAGAAGAGATACTAGTTAGTCTCAAAATCCCTTTCAGCTGCTATTTCTCTCCTCAAATTCCTCCAAGCAAAATTCAATAGTCTAACAATCAAGTTCAATCAGGGTTTGTTAATAAAAGATATATGCAATTGTGAAGATATTCCAAAACTCACTCAGGAATAGTTCCATGTAAAAATTGAATTATTGGGAATTTTTGAGAGAAAGATCCTATGCTGCTTTCTTGGTAGGATCTAAGTGAATGGATCATGGAGAAGAATATCTAACCTAGAACTCTACAAAATTTACGAACAACCTGATATTGTAAAATTTGTCGAATTACAGAGACTTAAATAGGCTGGTTATCTGGCTAGAGTGAATGAAGATATTGTTACTGCAAAAAAATCTTTCTGGCAAAGCCCATGGGAAATAGACCTTGGGCAGGCTCCCGTTAAAATGGATTGACTGTGTCGAAAAAGACCTAAATATTTTAAAGGTCAAAAACTGGAAAACAGTTGCCAAAAGTAGAAATGCCTGGAGAAAACTTCTGGAGAAGGCCAGGGCTGTCAAGCCATTGAAGAAGAAAAATTTAATTCTATCAACTAAGGATATAAACATGCACATTGGATGCATGCGACTTAATTTCAAAAGAAACATTTTGGAGTTTTCTAACTTTTAGTTTTGCTTCGAATGATCTTTTAAGAATGTTATGCTTTTAAAATATTTCATTGTCTGCTTAGAACTTTGTATATGTTTTGTGACATTATAACTTTGTTGCATAAAATATTTTTAAATTATATATTATACAAATAACTTATTCTAAGACTTAATAAAACAATGATATTTTTAAGGAAAATCTGGTACATTAGTGAACCACTGTTTTTTTTTTAAAAAATTAGTGAGCTTTGGAGAATGTAAGCATTTTTAGTATTTCAATTTTTTTTATGTATCCCGATCGAATTTTCAGCCACTTAGGGTGTTATTATTTTAGTCATTGTATTAAATTGTAACCAAATCCTTTTTCAAAATTTAGTCATTACAATTTAATGTTTATATTTTAAAAATAATCTAGATGATAGAAAAATATTAATAGTATAGAAAGGAAAAACTTAAAATGGATAGTTTTTAAGTTGGTTATTTATCCTCTCGCTACATATCCCGCAATTTCCACGGGTATGCATTTTTTCTGACTATTTAGCTGTGCTATTCCTGTTTATGTTCATATTTTTATGATCCAATTCTATATTTTAAAATAAAAACTCTTTTACAAAATTTTTTTGTAAATTATATTTTGACTAAAATGTAGGTTTAATATATAGATTTGAAATACGTAATTAAACAATGCACAATTTTTGAACATACTTTGATAAAGTAACTATGTAGCAAGAGGGTTAAAGAGATGGATGGTGCAATAGTTATAAGCATAAAAGACTAAGGACTGCTTTATGGAACTAAAAACAGTTTTATGTTTAGTCAACCTTCTACTAAGCAAAGTATCCCAAGTAATATATTGCATAGATATTTATATATATTTTTTTCTTATTTTAGATATAAAGATAAATATAAAAATAAAGAATATAATGGATGTATATATATAGATATATATTTATATATATGTGGTGTGTGTTTATACATGCACATATGTGTGTATATACATATGAATTTTATAACATAACACCTTGGTGGCTAAAATTGTTTTTTTTATAAACAACTTTTATAAGCCAGAACTTTTTTAAGTTTCAAGTTCATTCACTGTTGAAGAGCAAGAATAATTGTTTTTTTTTATTTGCTTGAATAGAAGCACATATAATTTGTGTGTATTTTTTAAGGAGAAAATATTTTATCACATTTTTGTTTTTCTTTTTAGGTTGATTGTCCTCGAAACTTGGCAAAATCAGTGACTGTTGAATAAATTGTTAGAAAACATTCCGACAGTTCACTTGTAGCTGTAAATTTTTATATCTGTAATTTCTATTCAAGGAGCTTAACATTTTAAAATTTCGTAAAACTGTTACATTTTGAATTTTTTTTTTAAAAATCTTGTTCATGTTTTTATTTTTTTATTAAATATTTTTTTTAGAAATTGTTATTAAAATTTTATATTATCTCAAAATATTTATTCTACTAAAAATCGAGACTATTTTTGTTAATCAAAAATGACATTTCACGTAGAAAATGTATGGTAAATCTTTTATTTGTAGTCAAAATTATTAGTTAATTCATATAAAGTCTATAGTTATGATTTTTTTTCATGCACAATTTCTTAAACATACTGTATAGATTTGATACAATAAAATAATTTTTTGAGTTTGGTGGTTGTTCTTGATTATATTTGTTTCTGTGTGATGCTATAAAAATGTGCAAAAGTCTCCATTTTTTTAAAACATAAATGCTAAAAAAAATCTGCATGAAAATTATTGGTATGTGCTAAATGAATCATATCTTTTATCTTTCATCTAAATAATTTTAACCAATGAGTACTTATTCAGTTTTAAATTATTTATCAATTTGACTTTTTATCTTTCTCATAATTGCAAGCTAATTTTATGTTTCCTCTCTAATTAGAATGAAATGTTATTTTACATTTCTACATCTCTTAACATCAAAAGATAAGTTTAAAAAACCTGTAAATTTTATGTTTTTTTTTAACTGTAGTTTGTTAAATGACTTGAACAGGAGCTTAACTCCAATTGTAAAGAAAATATTACTAATAAAAGTTTGAAATCTGTTATATCTTCGACTGCTAGAATCAAAAATGAAAGATCTTTTTATTAACATTGAAATGACTTCAATCGAGAAACTATGTCCTCAATAATTTAAAAAAATATTCTGGTTAATAACATAAAGATTAACCAACTTAAAGTTTTTCATAAACATGCTACAATTTGTTTAAAATTTCATATTTTTTTAATTAAGTTGATTAGAAGATTTTTTTATTTGGCATTAATTCCAAACAAATCATGTTGCCATCGTCTTTCTATGGAATTCAATTTGCTTGGTTCTAGAATGTTTGAATTGTTCACTAAAAGAGAACAAACTGTGTGACAGAAAAACTTTGTTTCTGCATTTTTTTTTCTAAATTTATTTTCACATTTAAGTTTAAATTTATCCCTTATTTATCATTAAAATTTCCTTGAAAAGGTAGACAAAACAAGATTTATACTTTGATATAGTTTTGCTAGATGTTTGGTTATTACTTAAATGGTCTGTACGTAAAATTATTATTTTAGAAAAAATCCAAATGATTTAGTTTCAATCAATTTCTTTTATTAATGCGACTTCTGACATGAAGTCTCGAACAATCTGAAATATTTATTAATGCGACTTCTGACATGAAGTCTTGAACAATCAAATATTTTTTACACAAACATTCTCGTTGATACAAAACACATTGCTGCGGCAACCATATGCGTTGCTATTATTTGCTTACAATTCAACAGTTCTAAAATCCGCCAATATGCCAAAGTAGACGTTTACATGAGCATTAACATCATCCGACCTTGAAATCTTCCGAATTTCAAGTAATAATTTTTCTAGCCCCCAATAATAATAAATCCTATTAATACAAGAAAAATGCTAATTAAACATCAGATACAAATACATTACACAGAATATTTTTGACATATAGACATTTCAAACAAATTTTAAAACAAAGCATGCATTTCAAGTATTGGGAATTGGTAAAAGACAAATTAGAAATCCCTCGAAAGGTTTTTACCATAACAACTTGAACCTTTCCCTGTTACTACATCTTAGATTCTACCCATTGGCCATGTACAACTAGAAACATTTTCTTTTAATAGAACAAGGCTATTTTTTTTTTTTTTTTTTTTTTTTTTTTTTTGTATATTACTTTTTCAAATTTCCGTTTTCTTCATTGTTCGAGATTGTTTAAATAATCCCTTTTTCTAAATAATTTGATTAATTTTTTGAACTTGTTGCCATCTAGAGAGTCAATTATTTTAGATTCAGGAATGGAATTAATTGGACGACCGATTAAAAAAATGTCCAGGTGTTTAAGAGCTAAAATCATTGGGATCAGAAGATAAGGGAATCAGTGGTCAACTATTTAATATACTTTCAACTTAGACAATAACTGTTAAGGATTCTTCAATGGTTAAATTATAATTACCTATTATTCTTTTCAAGTGATACTTAAATGATTTTACGCCTGCCTCCCAGAGTCCACTAAAATTTGGAGATCTAGGAGGCAAAAATTTCCAGGAGATTGATTTCACATTCAAATAAAATGCCAAATTATCCGGGGGAGTTTCCACGTATGTATAGCTGTTTTAATTCTGAATGAACACCAACGAAATTAGTGCCATCATCAGAAAATATTATGCTTGACGAGCAAAAAAAATCTTTTTAATATTTCAATTAAGGCATCAGAATATAAATCGCTTAAAATTCTAAGTGAACTGCTCGGATCGAGAAGCAAACTAATATTCCTACATAAATTTTGCTTAAAGCTCCCTTACGTCGATTTTTATATTTAATATAAAAAGGACCGCAAAGATCGATTCCGGTATTAGTAAAGGGGAATTACTGTCACTCTTTCTTTTGGCAATGATGCCATTAATTGCTCTTCTATTTTAGGTTTGGCATTTAATACATTGATGAACTATTCTCCTAGCATTATTTCTCCCATTTAACGGCCAATATTTTTCTCTAACAAGATGAAGTAACGTTTGAAGACCTACATGTAAATTATTTAGATGTAAAGGTTCCCTTATAATATTAGTAAGTTTATGATCTCTCGGCAAGAGTATTGGGTGTAATAAGAATCGTAGATTCGTTCTGTTAAAATGAAATTTCCAAAAGAATATCCAGTCACAATAAAGTCTGTCTATAGTGGATCAAGATTTATTTTCGAGTTAAAGCCACAAACATAAAATGAAACTAAGTATGACACATTTAATTAGTTAACACTACTCTCTTCTATACTCGTGAAAATCACCGCCATTTTTCAGTCCCACCATCGTTCCAAGTCTTCCTATCCCTCGCTCATTCCGCCATGTTCACTTTCTCTCTTGCTCCTTCTATCCGTTTTCCTCTCCCACTCTATATCGATGGCCGCGCCACCTATAAAGCTTTTAAACTGCCGGGCAAATCTTACATGCCCCACCAACGGAAGCACATGCGTCATCTTAAATGACCAGGTGCCACAAGAAAGATGTTACTCACACACACACAAATAATGTCCAAACCTTAGTTGTGGAGAGTACACTATCTTACCATGAATATCGAGCTTCTCAAATAACCTTTTTGAATTAGTTCTAAGAGTACACAGGTAAACAATTACTACATAAATCAATCAATAATAGAAGTTTTCCAAGTAAACTACAAAAATTTCACTTTTAACTGAATATGACGGTTACCATATATGTGTGGCGTGCCTCGGCACCCACCTAATTCCTCTTAACTGGAACCAACTTACGAGCAGAGAGAAGTGAACTGATACGAACGGACACTCAAAATCCTGTCTACTTTAGGACTCGTTCCCCACTTCTCTCTCAAAAGCGCCCTAGAGCGCTTCTTGATCATGAATTTATAAATTTTCCCCAAACCAAAAGGCTTAGGGCTTAATTTAACTTATTTTTCATTGGGAATTTAAAATTAATTTTAATCTTAAACTTTCTTCTTAAAGCTAAAAGCTCTCACCATAGCATGTAAATACTAGCTCCGCGCCGAGAGTCGTGGATTTAATATTGTTACTGAAGCGATGTTCCCTGCGGTCGGAAACCGAGAGGGTGACCTCTTCGGATTCACTTTTGCGGCTGATCTCGTTTCTGCTTTCCTTTCCGGCCACCCGATGGAGACACGGTACCTTCTATCTAGCAATACTTTTAAAATTCGTTTCACATCCAGCAATCAGTAAGTGGCCGCGGTAGCCAAGTGGTATGGGTATCGGACCGTGGCTTGCCCTGTCACGAGTTCGAGCCCAGTACCACTAAAGACCCGCCGTGTAGGGCAGCGATGCACGTTAAATCTGTCGAGAGCTGAAACGTCCTCCCGTTGGTGTGGTGTGGTAGTTAGGAGAGGGGGTGCCAGCTCAGGTGTCGTCCACGTCACTTGACCATGGTTCAAAATTACGTGGTCCGTCGCCAAAAGCCCTCGTGTAGCTAAACAGGGCGACGTTAATAAGAAATCAAGTCAATCAACCAGCAATCATTAATTAAATCGCTCCCTGGAATGATCGTTATATTTTTGAGAGCTGGATATTCCTTGTTTCCTTTTATCAATTATCATCATGTTATATCACTTATATGACTTAATTGCGTTATATAAATTCTTATACCGTGATCAGTCCTATATTCCCTTGTTTTTTTTTGTTCCTCCCCCCCATTTTAATACAGGCAATGTGCAAGTTGGTTCATTTTAAATTTTTATTCAAAATTTATTTTCTGCCCCTTCTTTTCTATGGGATCTTGGAAACATTCATCTCCAAGATCTCCTTGTTTCGGGTCGTTTATTTTCGGATCGACCCAATCCATTTCCACGCCCACTTTCTGCGTTGATCGGCTACGGCCAATCAAATCGCAGTAAGCTGGGCAATTCTTCCTTCGCTGAGCGGACTCCGTCCGCCACTGTTTTTTGGCAGATTTGGTCTGCCCATTTAATTTTCTCTTTTATTTTTTAAAATTTTTTCTTTTTCACTATGTCACCCCATTAATTCGGCTCTAAATTTATCAATTCTGAAGAGAAGGTACGTCCCCTACAGGGACAGGAACTCCGTAAATTACATGCCACTTGCTTGCTCCCCACTTCTCTCTCTGACTCGCACGAGGAAAGACGTGCTTTCCGTTTACTCAATTCCCGTGTTTCAACCTAAGTAATTCTTATAATATTCTATAATGTTGTAAATTAAAAATATGTTTAACCTTTACTATTTATGTGGCGTGGAATAAATCTTTAATAGATTCTTACTTCACGCCATAATATGCACATACATTAACAAAAAAAAAAGAATAAGGATACATTATACTCTCTCTCTCGAAAATAGCTAATACATAAATCAATAATAGATGTCTTCCGAGTAAACTACAAAAACTTCACTTTTAAACACACGCATATATACAACGCTACAAAAAGAAAATAATACGAATAAGGATGCATTATGATTATGTCTCTGCTACTCCTCTTTCCTCGGTCCCAGAATGCGCGAGGCTTCACTCCCCAAATAGTCACTTTCGGTTTGGCACGTCGTTTAAAACGTTTCTGAAATTCTATTTCACTCTTCCTCAATTTACATATAACTCCTTTCTTCATCCACGCTAAATCAACGACCTTAAAGTATAGGGGTCAGGTTTCACCCCTAAACTTCCCGTCCCGGTAAATGTTGCCGTGTGTTCTCAATTTAAGTCGAACTCGTTTCTTTGTCCTTCGATTTTCCCGTGGTGATCGTCGTATCTTCACAGAACCATCTTGCTTGATAAAATCCCTCAGTTTCCACGCAAGTTTTCACATTCCACTTTTATCCTGCGAATATTCGCGTCTAAAACTCCAGTGCTGGGGTATAAGTACCATGTTGCTTGAGGCTTTTAAATTCACCTTTTGTTGTGATTCGGCAACTGTCATTCTGCTTAAATTTTTGCGTTTTCTTTTAGGCAATTTTGACTTTTCTTCTTCAATTTCATCCTCATCAAAGTCAATTCGCTCTTTACTAAGGATTACGGGATTAAAATCTCCTTTATCTTTTATCACATCGACTGATATTTCTTCCTTTTCTTTCTCCACAGCAACAGATTGTGCTACGGCATATTGATCCGCACTACGCGTCTGAACTTGTTCACCCTTAAACACCAGAATCTTCTCGATTGCTTGGGGTACCTCCATATCTTCATCTGAAAATTTTTCCGGCTCTTCATTTAACAATTTATTTTGCTCGTTCATCGTTCTTTTACATCTTTCTGGTAAACACTTCTGTTCTTCTTTCATGCTCGTTTTACGCTCCTCTTGAACATGCCGAATCTGCTCTTCCACAAGCCATCTTTCTTTTTTCAATCTCATTTCTTCTTCCTAAGCTATTCTTTCGTTTATTCTTTTTTCTTCTTCCGTCCTTCCCCCACTGCTTTTGCTTCCTCCTCAGCCTTGAGTCTGATCTCACTGCTAAGATTGGATATCAATTCGTTTCCAATGTTGCCTCTATCTGTCGACACTTCTATGTCTAGGCATGCTCTTGCGAAATGACCTTCTCCTTCCAACTCTATTTTTTTCTGGAGTTCGAACCCCATTTCGACATTCCTCGTCCTCTGCTCAAAATCGGCCCATCTCTTCCTTTCCGCTATTTCCATTTTTTTTCTTTTCTTTTTCTCTCAGCCAATTCCATCTCTTTTTTTTCTCTTAGTCAATTCTATCTCTTCTTTCCTTTTCCTCTCATCCAATTCTATTTCTTCCTTTCTCTTGCGTTCCTCTATAATAATATTTAAATATTCTCTACAAAACTCCTCGTCAAAGTATTTACTATTCAAAAGATAGCCTCTCTCAACTCAACCACTTTCAAACCAAGGACATCTTCAACCCCCATTTTCGTAGCCATAACTTGCAAGTCTACTTTTGATCCCTTTCCTAAAAATGCCATCTCGCTCCTTACTATAGTTGTCCTAAATTAAATCAAGTAACACTCTAATTTCAAAACGCAAAAAGGTATGCTTAATTAATCAAAGTGGGACTTATATTTTTAAGAAATAAATGTGTGTGTGTTTTTTTATTTCTTTAGCATAAAATTTGCAAGTTTATACCTTGGATGCTAAATTTTGTACATATGGTAGACCAAAATTGAATTCAACACATTATTACTACAATAATAATACAGATTTCTACTGCATAAAAATAATATCTCAATTTCTCGAAATTTGTAATCCTAAAGATTTTCATACATCACAGCAATTAAAGAAAAATAAACCTACCTGCGTTCACATCCCTTTCACAAAATATATCAAAATAACAATAAAATAAAATCAACCTTTTATCCAAAATAAAAAAATCATCAGTAATCTAAAAAATTATTTGATATATCTGACACTTAAAAAAAAATCACATACTCCTAAACACAAGCTCTACTTGGCAGACGATATTCTTTAGTATTCAAAAAGAAAAATAAGTTATATTACGCTTAATCTAATAAAAAAATGCACAACACAGAGTTGCAAAGAAAGTTCTGCTTATGACCATGAACAATCACTCTCACTTTTATTTATTTTTTGCGTTCTCAGCAATGGTTAAAAATCCTGTTTTTATAAATGAGACATACGCGTATAGAAAAGGAAATGAATATATGATAAATGTTCTTTTTTTAAAAAAAAACAACCAAATATTATGTTATTGAGTGAAATAATGAACAAATATTTCAACAAATAATGCACATTTCACATAATAAAAGAAATACACCCTTTACTTAAATGTTCTGCTTACCGACATTTGATTTTAATTCAGTAATATTTTAATACCATAAATATCTGAACTGATGTTCAATAGAAATACATATATCTAATATTTCATAACGTTTCTGATGAAACCCAATAGATATCTGAACTGATGCTCAATGGAATAACATATCTAATTTTTTATAATGTTTCTGATGAAACAATAAATATCTGAACTGATGTTCAATAGAATAATATATCTAATATGCACTAATGTTTCTGATGAAACCCAAATAATACTTTTAAAATCTTGGAATAGATGATATCATTAATTAATTCTCAATTTAAATCAAAATGAAAAATGTTTTCTATAACAGAAAACTAAATATTTTCCAAAGTAACCATTTAATTTTTATAATGAGTCACACCGAACAATCTTTTCTCTAACAGAAAACTAAAATATTTCTCAATTTAAATCAAAAGAAAAATAAATCACCACCATTCCGCTCTTTCACCATTTTTCTGTCCCACAATCGTTCCAAGTCTTCCTATCCCTCGCTCATTCCGCCATGTTGTTCACTTTCTCTCTTCCTCCTTCTGTCCGTTTTTCCTCTCCCACTCTATATCGATGGCCGCGCCACCTATAAAGCTTTTAAACTGCCGGGCGAATCTCACAGGTGTTTCTGGTCAAATGATAAGTCCGAATAATCTATTCTCCCTCCAACACGAATTAATTCAAATTCATCCACAAAATATTTAAATTACGACTCCTTTGACAATTTCTTTTTTCTTAAACTATTTATCTATATATATAAAGGAGAAAAGCGACTCACTAACTGACTGACTAATCACTATATCTCCGGAACTATTAAACCTACAGATTTGAAATTTGGTAGGCAGGTTCCCTTCATGGAGTAGACACCAGCTAAGAACGGATTGTGCAAAGATCAAACCCCAAGGGGCATTACGGGGGTTTAAGGGGCTTTATAGATAATTATTTCCATTACTAAACTATTAGACGTAGTCTTGAAAAAAACTTGGTACACAGATTTCTTTCATAAAGTAGAGATTCCCTACAAAATGATTGTTACAAAAATCGACCTCCAAGGGGCGTTGAGGGCGCTTAAGGGGCATTATGCATAATTTTTTCCATTTTTAAACTATTAGACGACAGTCTTGAAATTTGGTAAATAGATCCCTTTCATAGAGTAGAGATCCGTCACAAAATGGGTTTTGTCAAAATCGACTCCCAAGTGGCGTTGTAGAGAATTAAGGGTCGTTACAGGCAATTAAGGTATCCGACTATCCTAAAACCATGATTTTTTTCAAAAATTGGCAAAATTTTTATGATTTTATTTTATAGACCATTTCCTAATACCAAGTACTTTATTTTCCCTCCACTAGAACAAAAACTACAAGCGTTTTAGTAAAAGCAAATGCCATAACTTTACACAAGATGTCAAACTTTAAAATGCGTTTTACTCGAAATGTGTTTTTTTCGAAAAACTCAAACGGGGACCGCGATTGCTCAAAAAGTTTTGAAAATGATTAGGTTGAAATTTTTTTGCTTATGTTCTGCATAACAGTAGAAGTGTTTTGATTTTCAGATTTATCAATCACTGTTTTATTTCAAAATTTGCTGTTCTTTATGTGAATATAGTCAATGTTTTTTAAGCAATTTCGTATAATGACTTAGATAAAGTGCTCTAATTTTTGTAAAAATTAAAATATCTCTTATCGTGAAGGTCACTTCAAACAGGAATAACAAAGTAACACATCAAAATTGAAAAATTGTGAATTTCTTCCTAAAATCTTTGTACAGAGCGGGTCCCGTTTATAAAATTTTTGGTACATTTTTACTAGTTTTTTGCCATTTTAATAATAATAATTTTTTTTCTTTTACCAATTTTAGGATTTTTTCCTTAAAATATACAAAATAAATATAAAAATCACAAAAAGATCTCCATATCTCCTTTTTTTTCAAAAAAAAAGTTGTCGCAAGTAGTCGGATACCTTAACTCCTTTTTTAAACTATTAGACGTAAAATCTTGAAATTGAGTAAGCTGATTCCATTCATTGATTTAAGATGGATGATAAGATGGGTTTTGTGAAAATCGCTTCCTAAGTGGCGTTGCGGGGTCTTAAGGGGAGGTAATGCATAATTATTTCCATTTTTAAACTATTAGACGTGCAGTCTTGAAATTTGATAAGCGGATTCCTTTCATAGAGTAGAGATCCGCTGCAAAATGGTTTTGGTGAAACTAGATCACCAAGTGGCGTCGTGGAGAATTAAGGGTCGTTATAGACTATTAACTCCTTTTTTAAACTATTAGACGTATAATCTTGAAATTGAGTAAGCTGATTCCATTCATTGAGCAGCGATCCGCTATAAGAGGGGTTTTGTGAAAATCGCTTCCTAAGGGGCGTTGCAGGGGCTTAAGCGGCGTTATAGATAATTATTTCCATTTTTAAACTATTAGACGTACAGTCTTAAAATTTGGTAAGCGGATTCCTTTCAGGGTGTAGAGATCCGCTACAAAATAGTTTGGGGGAAAATTGATCCTTAAAGGTCATTGAAGGGGATTAAGGGGCGTAATAGATAAATATTTCCGCTTTTCAACTAATAGACCCACCTGCTTGTAAATTAGAAGGTATGTTCCGTTCATGGAATAGAGTTCCTTTTACAAAGAGTTTTGCGAAAACGGACCCCCAAAGGAGTGAGGTTGCGAGGGATTACGGCGTGTTATAGAAAAATTCCTGTTTTTGAATTTAACTCACTTACTTGAAATTTGTTGAGCACTTTTCGTTAGTTGAATAGAGTTCCACTAAGAATGGATTTTACGGAAATCAACTCCAGGGGGAAGCGGGGAGAGTTATTGGGGTGTATTGATAGATAAAATTCCCGTTTTCGAACTGCTAAGACTATAATAATAAAATTTGGTTTGCATGCTTTTTTTGTTGAATTGGAATCCGCTAAGAGTGCTCACAACGAGATATTGATGATAAAAATTCCGTTTTTGCTCTGTTAGATTTAGACTTGAAATTTAGCACGCATGTTTATTTTATGGAATAGAGATCCACTGAAAGTTGCTTTGGTGGAAATCCACTTGATTATTAGGTTAAGTGAGCGCAAAAAATCTTTCTACTCTATTTTAGATGTAAATAAAAATTACATATTGTAATTTCTGTCATTTTTATATCAAGAGGCGAGAGTTGCAGCTATAAATATAGTTTTCAATAAATTGAATTCTTAATGCTAGATATCAATAATAACGGCTAGTTTCTTTATAAAATATCATTGAATGTACTCTTTTATTGAGAAATCTTAGGGAATTTTCGAATTCTTGGACAGTCAAACGACCACTCTGTTGGTCTTTGTTTCTGCAATTGAACACAAATCTGAAAGTAAAATTAAGAATTCCAAATATTTTATGAAAATTATTACTCAGAGGATTTGATTTATAAAACTATTGTCTATCGAAAGAATTAAATTTGTAGAAGTCCCAGTTTTAAGTTCAGTCAAATATAGTTCCTTTTCAGAGGAATTCAAGTCATTTTGGAGTGAATCATGAATAATTTCTTCCATGGTAGAAGATGGTCCTGACCACCAGAGTTCCAGGAGCTCGAGATAAGAAGGACTGACTCCACGGGAAAAGAGATCAGCAGGAATATCAAGAGATGAAATATGTTTCCACTGATAGTTAGCTGTATGGTAGTGACTTGGTCTGTTATTTTTTGTGTCTTTTGTGTTTAAGTTAACACCAGCGGATAACATAAAACACAAACACATTTATTAATCTCGAGAATGGCAATACCCTCTGTGGTTCATAGCCTCGGAGTAACTGCTCGAAACTGAATCAGTAGGGTTGTCAGATACAATATAAAATATTTACAAAGAAATTCTACAGAGGCAGCTGTCACAGTATCCCCTCCCAGTGTCCAAAACTGATGCAGAAGGTTTTACAACAATCAGGTTGACACGTATCTTTGTGGAAAATGCACTCGACGACCTGAGAGGGTGGTTTGGGTAGCAGGAACCTCTTGTGTTTTAGGAATAACAGATGGTTGGTTAGAATCTAATGGGTCAGACAATAAAAATGCAGGTTTGACTCTGTCAGTGGAAACGCATATTTCTTTGCCTTGTCGCTGCCGAGTTATGAGTTTCTCAGAACGTTTAACTACAGCAAAAGGTTCATCGTAGAGAGGTTGTAGGTTTTCTGATAGCATCATGTCGTAAAAATACGCGAGTACATTGGGAGAGTTCTGGATGTACTAAAACAGTTTTACGTCTATGTGAAGATGTAGAACCAGTAAAACGTTCTCCTCTTGTTGATAATTTTGTCAAGGGATCTATAAGACGCTTATTTTTTATGTCGATTATTAATCCGTACTTATAAAAAAAATCAGAAACAATAATCTCTGTGTTAACATCTGCCATTATGAAATTCCGAGGAAATGATCGCAATAAATTTAAGTTTAGTTTAAGTAATTTTTGACCGTAAGTTTTGATTTTAGAATCATTGGCAGCAAAAAGTTCAAATTTATTTGGTTTAATATATTTGTTTGGTTTTAGAATAATTCTGACGTCTGAGCCTGAAACAACTAAATAGCGTTGATTGGCATGTTTGTCAAAGACAAATAGGCGACATTTTTTAGCGAGCGCATTCCTAGCTTTCCGACTGAGAGCTAGGTCTATCACTAGACTGGCGATGTAAGAAGTCGCAAGGTGGGTTACAGTTATGGGCGTTCTCACGAAAACGTTTATGATAATAACAAATAGACTCATGATTTGTAGTTCTATTCATATTTCGTGAGCGTGATGATGACTTCCGACGGAAGAATTGTCCATTTCAGGGCCGCGACGTACGAGATATTTGAAGCTTCAATTCTACAATCTGTTTGGCTAATTCTTGAATTTCAGCGGATGTGTTGCGTTCAAGTGCAGACGTGGCGGAATAAACCGCGGTGGGCAAAGCAACGTCTGCTTCCTTGCCTGCGATTTCGGCTAATTTATTCAAAGTTTCCGAGGAAACTGAAAGAACAGCCTGAATTTGGGATGGGAGACGCTGTAACCATAGATTTTCCAGAAATTCACCACCGGATAGTTCCTTCATGTTTCGTAGCAAGGGACTTTGTATATCATCGCTTAATTGTAATTCGGTTAAAAGTTTTATTTTTTTAGTGTTCCGAATCCACAAATTTGCTAATCATTTGCTGCCGCAGATGAAAGAATAATATCGGAAACATGGGAAAGGGTTTCCAAATCCAACATATAGAAATGAGTGCTGCATATTTTGTTTCATCTTGAGTAATTTGACTCAAACCGAAAGCACTGTCACATTGTCGAATCCAAAGCTCGACATTATTTCGCCAAAATACTGGAAGGCTTAATGCGATCCTTCCAACATTAGAAGAATCTTCCCCCGTAGGTGACGTCATGTTTGTAAACAAAACAGCGAACGAGAGGGATCAGAAAGAAAGAACGGGGTTAAAAAAAATGAACTGAAACCACTTGACTACGAAGGAGTGCTCGCGAATTGAGATGCAATATATCATATATCATACACAAATAAAATATAAATGCATATTACATGTAAATGATACAACATACTATAAATGTGAAAGGTACAAGAAGCTGAAAGATATTATCGCGAAAGAGATAGCTAAAGTATATTTAGAATGATTATATGGAGGAGTTTATCACAGATGTGTGTGACTAAAAACGAAATTACTTGTGATTTCTTTGCCATCCGAAACTTTTAGGGATGAATTAAAGCGCAGAAGGTGCTCAGGTCTGCTTCAGTCACCATTTTAGTAATGACTGGGTCTGTTATTTTTAGTGTCTTTTGTGTTTAAGTTAACACCAGTGGACAACATAAAACACCCACATTTATAACTTTTGAGAATGGAAAGATCCTCTGTGGTTCATAGCCTCGGAGTAACTGCTAGAAACTGAACCAGTAGGGTTGCCAGATACAATATAAAATATTTACAAAGAAATTCTACAGAGCCAGCCACCACAGCTGTAAGAGCTTGAATTTTCGAGACCCTGTTTGCAACAAAGGGTTTTAATTGATGAGGAGATGAATTAATCTAAGCGATAGCTATAGTAGAGTCTAAAAAAAGCAATATCTTGTCAAAGTTCAGTTTCAAGGAAAGCACAACTTTGTTGACTAACTGTGAAAGCAAAAGACAGGAACACAATTCTAGTCGAGGAATAGAAATAGTCTTTAAAAGGGGTATCTCGTGATTTTCTGGCAAGCAATTTTGTTGGAGTATAATTTTCCCAATAACTACGCAGATAAACCATTGCCACATAAGCAGCAATTGAAGCATGACAATATCCTAGCACAATTATGCGCTTAGAATTATCAGTCAACAAATATCTATTGATGGAAATATTTTCAATTTTCTTTAAAGTGGAAACAAAATTATTCCACTCGATGCACAATATTTCAGGAGGCGAGACATCCCAGTTAATTTTCTCCAACCAAAGTTTCTGAAGGAATATTTTTGATTTGGTTTTACAGGTCCAAATAGTCCGAAAGGGTCATATAATTTGGCTATAGTGGATAGAACTTCTCTTTTGGTGTAAATATTTTTTTCTTTTACTGATACTTTAAAATTAAGTGTGTCTGACTTTGGATTCCCCACTATTCCCTATGTTTTGGTTAGGCATTCTTCAAGCTGAGGAAATAAATGTTTTTCGGAGATTGAATATTCTATATCTAAAAGTTAATTTCTATTAGAATTCCACTTATGTAAAGTCATATCACACGTTTTAAACATTTTAATTAGTTGATTTTTGAGAATTTTAGCTATTTGAATGTTTTGACAACTAGTAACAATATCATCCATGTAAATATCAGATAGAGTAATTTCAGCTGCTAATAGAAAAGCGTCCGATTCATCTAAGCATAATTGCTTAATGATTCGTGTGGTTAGAAATGGTGCACTTTTGTGACAGGATTAATTCTTATATTCTATTGGTTTTTCCAAATAGATTTATTTTTCCATAATATTCTAAGTAAATTTCTTTGGGTTGGGTCAATTAAAATAGTGTTAAAAGAAAATCTACTGTAATAGAAACTAATACATTGTCAAATAACTGTAATGTAGATACTGTATATTTAATGTCTTTATTTGTGAAAATGAAAATACAAGCGAACAGTAAATCAGTTGTACTTAGAGCCTTGATAGATAGCGGATCTCAGTATTCTTATATATCTGAACGAGCAATGGAAAACTTAGGCATTAAATCAAATAAGACAATAAAAATGCTACATATGTTATTCGGAGGAAAGAAAACGAAATCTCAATTTCATGATGTGTTCAGTTGTTTTCTTTGCAAGACTTCATTCCGTCTAATTATTAATCCCCCCCCCGCCATGCAAGCTCAGATTTTTGCACGCGTTTAGTGTGGCAACTTCACCCCCTCATAAACTTCTCTACCTTCTCTTACTTTCTTCCAAGTGGTTATTTGAAATTTCCTTTCAATAACCGCACGCAGTTATTTAAGAGGTAACGCGTAACGGACTTAAAAATAATATTCTCTTTAATCTTCGATATTAAATAAATTCATCTCATCTTTTCTCGTTCCGTCGAGATGCGGCAGCCGGTTGAAAAATGGGCTTGGTTGTTATGAAGATCATGTCATGGTGATGTCATTTTATCTTCACTCTCCTTCGAATGTGAAAGAAACTTAATCAACTGGGAGAGTGGTTTCCCATTCACCCCTCCACCTGCGTTGCTGCGCTGCACTCAATGTGTGGACTGCTATCTATTTTTATGTAACTTCCGAAAATTATTCTTTTTTCAACTAATTCTAATAAGTGGATAAAAGAGCTTTCTCTAAGGTTCCACTTAAATATATAACCGTTGCCATGTCGCATGATACTGATTCTCCCTCTGATGCAGGGGTGTAGCTACCGCCTTATCAATGATACGGGGCCCCAAGCTTCAGGGGCCCCAAAATGTGTAACTGCAGCCCCACTAACAGAGATCCCATATCTAAAAAGGCCCCGAAGGAATTTTGTTACGGGGCCCTCTATGCGCTGGCTACGCCAGTGTTCTGATGATGAATCCAGACATTGATGTTAGGGCTGGCTCTAGCAATTTTGCCACTCCAGATAAAAATGGAAAATGCTGCCCCACCTTCCAAACTAAAAATAATAAAAAAAGATAAATTGTTCACATAGATACACACCTATAAAACTTAAATAATTCTTGCGAACGAAAAGGCAACATAGCAGTATATATATATATATATATATATATATATATATATATATATATATATATATATATATATATATATATATATATATATATATATATATATATATATATATATATATATATATATATATATATGTGTGTGTGTGTGTGTGTAAGGCTAATTAAATTAGATTAAAAATTAAATTCCCTATCTCGCACTTAACTCATATTTTTCATTTCATCTTCAAGTATCAAACTAATCCCCCATTTATTTCTGCCGAACATATGGCCTAGACAATAAACATGTTTAATTCCAGATCGTTATGTTTAATAGTTTTTTATGTCAGCATTAACTTTCAAGAACACTCATAAAATCCACGATACTTACCACATCTGTATTTTAAGTACTAACCCACTTAAAACACACGGTGGCGTTCTTTTTTTCTCTCCTCTCAGCGACAGAACTTGCATAGATTTCATCAAAAAAAGATCCTTTAAAACTATGTCTGATTCTGGCTCAAAAAACATGTCATATATATATCTTTATATATAAAAATCTTCTGTGCGTGTGTTTGTCACTAAACTCCTTCTAAACGGCTGGACCGATTTTGATGAAATTTTTTGTGTGGGTTCAAGTAAATTCGAGAATGGCTTAGATTCACAATTCGGTTCGATATCGCACACACAATTAAATAAAAAGATTTTAATTAAAAACATTCAAAAAATACAACTCAGCATTCACCTGCATTGTTGTAACAACGCTATTGTTGTAAACAAGTAATATAAAAATTATTTTTAATCAATTCCTACTTAGATCAACCAAGAAAAAATTTATTTTAGCTACTTTTTATTAAATAGTTGCAATTAATGTAAATATGTATATACATATGACAGAATCACAACATTAAGTGGTAATTAATTTTTATTAATTATCATTAAAGTATCGTTTTGTCATCCAAAACAATCGTGTCTATAAATTTCCTTTCAACTGAATGCTTTAACACGTGAGAAGAAAACCTTTTCAAATTTTGACATAAGTCGCCAACGTGGCTGTATTTGTAATTTTTAAGTAATTAGTTTTAATCAATAATTTTTATTAATTATAATTAAATTATTGTATTGTCATCCAAAATAATCATACACATTACACTTCAGCTCAATTCTGCGCTTTAAAATGTATTTTATTAACGATTGAAAATTCCACCAAGATAAATAAATAAACAAATAAAATATGTATAGAGATCATGAACTAATAGTGGGAATTGAAAAAGACGTAAGTTGGCGTCAAAAATTGATTTTCAGCCAAACTGGCTAAACCCGGTCTTTATTGTTACGAAAATGCAGACGAGATCCACGGTTTTTAATTAATATCTTTTCAAATAATCTTTATAATATATGTAATTCTTCTGTGCGCGTGTATGTAACTGAACTCCTCCTAAACGGCTGGACCGATTTTGATGAAAGTTTTTGTCTGTTCCAGTGGACCCGAGAATGGTTTAGATTTATAATTCGGTTTAGAAATGTTTATTTAATTTTTTTTAAATAAATTGTTGATCTTTGAATATTTTACATTGGATCCGGCAGACTGCGCTACGATCGCAGTATCGAATATTCAAAATTTTTTATTATAATTCAATTTGGTCCCGACAGTTGGTGCTGTGATCATTTCAGGAAAATATTTTGTCACTTCGTGTTATTATTTTGTTGAAATAAATCGTGTGTAAATTAAATTATTACATTCAGATGTAATTAGTGTTTGAAATTTTACTCAATGTTACTCAAATTTTACTCAAAACAGTCCAGTTTGTTAAAGCCTATTCATAAAAATTTTGAATTTAAGATCTGTGTACAGGACAACGTCTGTCGGGTACTCTAGTATATATATACAAATGTATGAAGTCTTAAAAAGTACAAAATATTTCGAAATTAAGCACATATTTACCGGACATTTCAAACAAGTAAAATGTAAGAGAAGGAATAGCCCATTGAAGAAGGTAAAGGAAGAAAAATAGTTCACTGATGGTGGGGATCACAAGTGTTTATTTTAACCAACAGTAACTACATTCAAGACTAAAATAAAATATCTCCTCAGCTCTCGATCTACTATAAACACTTATTACCCTTGTTCCCTTTTGGATAGCTGACACCGGACATCGTATGGGTGAAAGAAATGTTCGTTGTGTCCCTACTCCTGGATGAGGAGAACGTTACTATAGTGAAAAATGTGTAAACATTAAATTTTCTTATTCAATGTATACTTCTGCTTTGACACATTTAAGTTTCAATATAAAAGAAAACTGGCATTAAACATACAGAGTACAAAATAAGGAAATAAGATACATAAAATGAAATACCTAATTCACATCCAATAATATTTCGGAAAATAAATCATTTTTTAACACAATTTTTTTCCCTTTTCGATCCAAATGCCTTTGTTAAAATTTGCCTTCCCGGGCAGGGTTCTGGTTTGTCCGGCCCTAGAGCCACCCCTTTTGATGTACGTAATTGCTCGTGAATTTGCATCGTATAATTTTCGTGCTGTGGAATATTTTGGATTCAGTAAATGAATATATTTATAAATTCTTTAATTTGGTTCCATTCTCAACCAATTAGATTTGCATCACTTTTAGCAAGACACAGTGAATTGAAGTGAAATTATTATGTATGCTCGCATTTATATCTTTCCGGCATTTGTATTGCGCCATTTTATTTACTGTTTGGAAAACAGCCTCGGTTATTCCGATCCTAAAACCTGGGAAAGACCCTACTCTCCCAGATAGTTTCCGCCCCATTTCATTATTACCTGTTCTCAGTAAAATTACTGAGAAAATTATTCAAAAAAGACTTTGTCAACATCTCAACGATAACGACATATTAATTCCCCAACAACACGGCTTCCGAGCCGGACTCTCCACATCACACCAGCTTCTGCGGGTGGTGGAGTACATTAAGACAGGATTTCGCGACCGGAAATCAACCGGAGCTGTTTTCCTAGATATTCAGAAAGCGTTTGATAGAGTATGGCATGTGGGGCTACTCTACAAATTAATCAAAATTAACACCCCTCCCCACTTAATTAAATTAATTTCTTCCTTCCTTACTAACAGATCCTTCGCGGTCAAAGTAAATAATATACATTCGACTAATAGGAAAATTAACGCTGGAACGCCTCAGGGCAGTTCCATCTCACCAATATTATTTAACATATATGTAAATGACATCCCTAGAACCAGCCAATCCACGATTTGCATGTTTGCCGACGACACGGCGATCCTGGCACAAAGTAACGAATTACAACTCGTTACTCACTTTTTACACAAACATATAGCCAAACTAGAAGACTGGTTCTCTACTTGGAAAATTGCTTTAAATGTAGCAAAAAGAGAGGCCGTCTTCTTCTCACACCACATTAAAAAAGAATCACCAAAATTATATCTACACAACACACACGTACCCTGGTCCAAAAGCACCAAATACCTAGGAGTAATCCTAGATAAAAGACTCACTTTTAAACAACACATTATACAAATACGTAGAAAATTCAATATTTCCGTCGCTAAAGTTTTCCCCTTAATTGCACGGAAATCATGTTTATCTTTAAGAAATAAAATGCTGATTTATAAACTCGTTCTCAGACCTATTCTACAATATGCAAGTCCAATCTGGGGCCACGCAGCCTATTCTAACATCAAGATGCTGGAATCAGCTCAAAATAAAATTATTAAAATTATCACGGATTCTCCGTGGTATGTTAGGAATGAAGATATTAGATTCGCTATCAAACTTAAAACCTTAAAATGTTTCTTCAAAAAAATAGCTACAAAATTCTTCAATAATATAGATAATCATACAAACCGAGCAATTGCTCGAATAGAAAAATATGTAATTAATCCTTCATTTAACAGACCGCGCAATATTTTAATTTAATCGCTTAAATTCTTAAAATTCTTCAGATAAAACTTAACAATTATACTAGACTTACTCTCGACCAATAGGAACAGAGCAAGCCGGCCAATAGCGAAGCGAGCACTGGGATGGCCTCGGCACCCAAACTCAATTCCTCATTCCAGCCCTGAACCTCGTACGAGCAGGTCGCAAAATGGAACAGCTGGTCGAAGACCAAAGCGTAATAATGGAGGACAATGAGTCCTTCCCCCCTCTACTCACTGATGATGAACGATGCTTGAACATTCATGCACTAGACAAGGAAATTAATGCCTTCAATACAAGGAAAAGCTACGTCACGGGAATGATCGATGTTGAAAAGAACTCCATCAATACGGAGGAGATTGTTAAAAGCTTCTGAAGCTGAACAACTCAGCCTGGAGGATACTTTGCAGACCCTGGAGGGTAAGTTAACTAAACTTTTACCTTGCCCAAAGCCCATGTGTATGCATAATACTAAATCTAAGGCAGTCAAAAGATCTGCCGCCCCCATAATTAGACCAGCAAAAATTTACGGCGAAAGCCAATAAAAATATACTAAACCTAACGAAGTTGCTAAAGATTTTGTTTTCCCTAAGAAAACTGCAAAAAATAATTTCAACTCAGGAGAAAAATGAGCAACTAATAGTCAAAAATAGCTTTGCAGCTCTCAACACTGCAAACAACGACGCCGAGGACGTCACCCAGCCCCAACCTAAAATTAAACCTATTTTTTATGAAAATCACCCTGATTACAATCTTTTTACCCTACAAGAAATCCATCGAACCCACCCCACGGCTAAAAATACCCACATGAAAGGGTACTTCAAAATTGAAGCGGAAACCGAGGATCACCATAGAGAAATTACCGCGTATCTTACCGGAAAGCGTAGGTTACTACGTCATAAACCCCGAAAATAGACCTCTCAAGTTGGTCATCAAGGGTCTTCCCGAAGATGTCGAACCGAGGATGTTAAAAAAAGATCTAATTTCAAAAGGCATCAACGTAGAAAAAGTTGCGCAATTAAAGAAGTTCGCAACAAAAAAGCTAGACTCCCGCTCTTTCTTAATAGAGATCACCCGTGACGATAATGTCAACGACATTTATCAAATACGGAGTGTTCTCTACATGCAGATCAAACTGGACCCCTTCCGTAAAAGTAACAGAGTAACCCAGTGTTACAATTGCAACAACTTTCACCATGCGAGCCAAAATTGCTTTATGAAAAACGCGTTGCCTTGAAATGTGGGTGAAAACCACAGGACAGGTGAATGCAGTATTAAAGAAAAATTGAAAACCCACTGTGCATTAATTGCAACGCCAATGGCCACATGGCCTCTTCCACCGAATGTCCTCTCTTCCCTAAACCCAGAAAGGGTGCAGGAAAACCGCCGCAGAAAACCGTAAACGAAACGAAACCAACAAAATTTCTCAAGTTATCCCCGGTTTAAGCTTCTCGCGCAAGTTTTAAACCCAATAAAGCCAACAGATGGCGACACGAGGGAATGCCTCCTCGGCGTCTAACCAGAACATTGAAACTAATCAAACCAACAATAATGATAAAAATAAAAATAGTAAAAAAGTAACAGTAAATAATAATCAAAATGGATCCAATGAGTTTGGTTTTCCCAAGCTATTTTGGAAATGCAAACTATTTTTAATCTTTTCCCATCGCTCTTGAGCGAAATGGAAAAATCTTTAACTGCACAAATCCAGCAGACAAACTCAACTGTCTGCTTAAAGGAGTTTGCTCCTCCCTCTCATCTCTAACTGTTCATGATGGATAAGTCTTTTTCGACTCTCAATTTTCTCCTGGAACGCGGATGGTGGGGATCGCGTATTGTTGAGATACGCGATTTCATTGATAAGCACTCCCTGATATTTTTCTCTTACAAGAAACACATCTGAGACCAGAGCATTCTTTTAAAATTCTTAATTATACTTGTTACAGGAACGACAGGACCCACCCAGCCCCCGGCAGAGAGTGGAACTGCGATCCTAATTAAAAATTTTATTTCCCACTATCATGTCCCCACTCATCCTCCTTACAGGTGTCGAGGGAACTCTGATCACTATCACCCCCATAGATTACGATCCTATTCTTGTGGGCTCGATTTACATCCCGCCTATCAATAATTATTTTAGGAAACCTGGTGCCGCCCTCGACACCATTTTTAACTTAAATAATAAAACTATACTTGTGGGAGATTTTAATGCAAAGCACACTCGTGGGGTTGCCACTGTAGCGACACCAGAGGTAATAGACTGTACAACTATATCGTTAATAATAGCATTGATGTTCTAGCACCCCTACCCCTACTAGATTTGGATTAAATTCCGCTTCTATTATTGATTATGCTCTTATCAAAACCTTAACTGGCCATGTAATATCAGTTCTATCCCTGAGCTCAGCTCGGACCATAACCCGATTAAACTTCACTTTCCTCGAACTTCTAAATTTGAATTACCCTCCCCAATTAAATACAACTTGGAGCAAATTTACTTAATTTAGCGAAAACTGAAAATCTCTATCTTCACAAGGCCCGCTCCACCTCTGAAATCGAAAAACGAAGTTAGAGAACTCACTAGCGAGATTCTCACAGCTCATGGAAATGCCTCTAAGCCAGTGACCCATTCGGAAGTCCCATTTGTGCAGGGTGAGCTAAAACACCTCTTCAAGGAGAGGAACCGGAGCCAGAAAAATCTGGCAATTCACTAGACACCCACAAGATAAAACTACTTTAAATAGACTACAAACACCATTAAAAGAAAAGTTAATCTCTACAGACAACAAGTATGGGAGAACACCTTACCTCTCTGGATACTGAGGACGGATCCCTTTGGGGAACCGCCAAAAAGCGTTCAGAAGGAAGGCCGCCCCGATCTCAGCCCCCAATGGCCCTTGCTGGTACTGCTCTCAGCGACACACACAAAACAGAACTTATTGCTCAGTCGCTAGAGAGTCAATTTCACTAAATGACATTCAGAACCCACACAAAAAGACGAATACATTACAAACACTGTTGATGCATACTTCACTGCAAATACTAACAATACTGATCAAATACTCTCCCGCTCTTCCTTCGGAAGTGATTTTCTACATTAAAAAAGATTAAAGTACGTAAATGTCCTGGGAGAGACGGAATTACTAACAAAATGCTCAAACACCTCCCACTCATTACTATTTTCAAAATTACTAACATAATTAATAACATGCTTAACCTCAGATACTTCCCGAGTGCCTGGAAGACTGCGGTGGTGGTCCCGATTCTCAAACCTGGGAAAGATCCCACGTTAGCGGAATCCCACCGACCTATTTCCTTACTCCCTATCCTAAGCAAACTGGCGGAAAAAATCATTTCCACCAGACTAAACGACTTTCTTGAAACTAATAAGATCCTCATACCGGAGCAGCACGGGTTCCGCCCTCGTCTCTCCACTACTCATCAATTACTCAGAGTTGTCGAGTACATCAAAGAAGGAAATAATATGGGTCAGTGCACAGCTGCAGTTTTCCTAGACATTCAGAAAGCATTTGACAGAGTATGGCATACTGGCCTACTCTTCAAACTAATTAACTATAACATTCCTACTCCGCTAATCTTACTTTTAAATTCTACATCAGTAATAGAAGTTTCACTGTAAAAATTAATCGTACTTATTCTCAAACTAGATCCATCAGTGCCGGAGTTGCCCAAGGGTCAATTCTAGGTCCTGTTCTTTTTCAATCTCTACGTAAACGATATACTAAAAGTACTAAAACTATGCTCTCTGTATGTATGCAGATGATATAGCTATACTTAGTAGACATAAAAACCTCAACACTCTCGTTGAAAACATAAATGAACACCTCGCTCACCTTGAGATTTGGTTCTCCGTTTGGAAAATCGCTCTCAACAGCACAAAACTGAGGCAGTATTCTTTTCACAAAGAGTCCCACCCCTGAAATTACCCTCCAAAACCAAAGGATCCCCTGGTCTCATCACACCAAATATCTTGGTGTATATCTTGATAAAACTCTCACTTTCCGACAACACATCACACAAATTAGAACTAAATTTAAAAAATGTAACGCATAAATACTACTCCCTTATCTGTCGCAAGTCTAATTTAAGTAGGCGTAATAAACGCTTATCTACACTCTGATCTTAAAACCTCTCTTAACGTATGCTGCACCAGTCTGGGGTCATGCAGCAAGAACCAATATTAATTTACTTGAAAGCTCTCAAAATTTAATTATTCGACAGATTCTCGATGCCCATTGGTATATGAGAAATGTCGATCTTAGAAGAAACCTTAACATTCCTACTATTAGACAGACTATCCGTAAAATCTCCACTAACTTTTATACAGTAGATGCGCATGACTGCCCATCTATTCAAGATATTCCAAATTATTACTCCCACTTTTCTGTTAGAAGACCAAGAGATGTCTTGGTCAACCCCGATTTTGATTAATTTCTCTAATTTTTCGTTTTATCTTAATTTCTCTCTCAATCTTTTCGTACTCTGCGATCCAACTCTGTTGAATCGTAGAAGCGCTCTGATTGGTTCCACTTTTCTGTAACTACTTATACCAAATTAGCTGAACTTTTGGCTCGGCCAATAGGAATGCTCCCTTTTACTCACTGTTCATTCTTCCATCTCAAGATATTTTTTCCTGCACTTTTCTGATCATGGTTCTTCGCTGCAACCCGATTGGCCAGCTCTGCTCCGCCCACTTTGGGCTCTCATTGGCTCAGATTTGCTAGCTCTTAAAAGAGCTATTTGTCTTATTTTTCTTGTATAATTTTAATTTAAAAGTCATACACAAGTTTTAATTCTAAACATATATTAATAATCTTTTTAAAATGGGCATTGGTAACTTGTTACAGTCACTTACATTCCAGGACAGGAGGTTAGAGTCCGGAAGGACTATGCACTCCAATAAAAACGTGCAACGAACTCAATTCCTATTGACACACCCACTCCCTAAGAGCCACCATAGGCTGTCCCCTGATTGGACCACACATCCTCAAGCTAATTCACTCAAATACCCGCTCTTTTTGGGCGAAAATCAGACGAGGCGGTCCTTCCGACGGTGCGGGTAACCCTGTGCCGAAAGATATATTCTCCGACCTCCATTTTCTTAAAGTCCGCTATAAGTGGACAAGCTTTAAATTAATTAATCAATCACACTTAACAAACAACACAAATGCATTTAATCAATCACATCACACTTAAATTCTCATTTGTTACTACACAAAAGTAAATTATTAATTTTTTCATGTTAACACTTTAATTCTCCACACAATATTTCTATAATAAAGCAGCAAAGGGCTAAGTGAAAGCTGAACTCATGCAACTCATCCAGTTAAATCCTGATTGGAGATTGAGCTTCCCTGCGGGAAGCAGGTTCTCCTATTAATCCATCAACTCTTTTTTATTTACTGTAGAATATTCTAGATTGTGAGTTTGTTCGAATGATGAGAAAGCTCCACCCACAGAAAATTTGAATAGTATTCGTATTTATGTTAAAAGCAAAGAATGAAATGATGGTAAAGAAATAGTTTTGTTGTATTGTCTTTGCTAAGAGACGACGAAATGGTGTTTATAATCGATTTCCATAGACTGATCATGAATTTCGATTGACAGTTTCAATACATTTTTGATTTATTCCAGGAGTTTTGTGTGCTTTATAAACTTTCAATAGCAGATATCACTGGATCTAAAAGTCTTATTTGTTGAAATGAATGAACTAACTACGTGAAATATGCACATGTTGTATACATATAGCTTTGAAATATGTGCAATTTTTAAAATTTGCTTGCCAAGTAAGATATTTTATTTCTTACCGCTTACGTTGAGTCCGTCGAATTTTATTTAAAAGTAAATGAAAAGAGACTAATGAAAATCAATGTATAAATTGTGATTGGGAGATATGAACAATTTTGATATCTCAACGTAGGATTGGAAAAGCTAATAAATATTAAAGAACTCTAGTATTTATATTACAGAGGACTACTTTTTAAAGGTATTGGTGAAACTTTCCACAAGAAAATGTGCATTAAACGAAATTTATTTACTTAAAATACTATTGATATGAATGGATGAAGCAATGCATGCGATTTTTGTGATAAAATAATTGATGTATTTATTTCGGCAGAGAATTTAATCTACTAGCATCGAGAACTGAGTTTCAGGCATGAAACAAGCATGTATGACCTGGAATGATGTTGAAACTTGAGTTTTGAAGAACATTCAATGGATTAAAAGATAGACAGCCAGTTGCAATGTAAAACCCACTTACTCAAATACTAGTGTTGATATTGTTATTTGACATTGTATTTATTCAAAAGCAGTTCTTTTTAGTAAGCTGGAATTACAAAAGTGTTAGTTATCTCTCGTGTACCTTATGATCTGTCATTATAAATTTGTTTTAGATAATGTTATTTCCTTAACGTGACACCTAAAAATATCGCATAGCTTATAAAATTTGAAGTTATGTTGAAAACTGATAAATAGTTAATATTCTTTTAAGTGTCAAAAGACTTATGAAGGCTTTGAGATGTAACTTATACCAAATTATAAATGGATACTGTGCCACAAAAATATTATCCATGGAGGAAGATAACGAAAACACCAGAAACTGTTATGCTTTTTAATTGAGTATACTAGTGAATCCTTTTATCTCATAATTGCATTCAGGATAATTTTGAAAATTTTTGTGTGCATTTAGGAGGAATAGTCAAAATAGCATGTAGAGAGAGAGAGAGAGACAGAGAGAGAAGTTTAAACATAAGTATTGTATTCACTGATAAATTGTGATTTTAAGGAAATTTTATTACATTAGTATCCAGAAGGACAATATGAAAAATTCTGATTTTAATTTCCATCATATGCAACATACGTACTGATAATTTTTGAGTGACTAAAGGCTAACAGAAGAAATTAAGAGCATTAATAAATGGTATTATTCATTGGAACAACCTTGGATGCTGGCTGCACAATAGCTGGACATAGAAAAAGGACATATCTAGGGGTACACAGTATCAAACATGAATAAGTGCTTTCCATAGTTGTGTTAGTGGTTCTGGTTTCATGTTTAACTCTTCCCTGACTTATTAAGTTTCACAGGTTTTCAATTAGTCTGAAATCTGGACTATTATCTGATCATTGCAAGGAGTGATGCTACAATTCCGCAGTTAATTTTTTACCTGTAGGTATGGGAATCGAAAATGAAACCAAAGATAGATATGAGAGATGGTGCAGATATGAGAAATGAAAATGGAACCAAAATATGAAATATAATTGATTCATATTGTGCCTGTGATGTGTATAACTTAATCTGTGTGTGTGGGGGGGGTCGAATTATTCTTAAAGATACTCTGAGCTATATCCATTATATGTAGAAAATCTTTGGCAAATAGATGCCACTCAATTCTTTTTGTATGCACATTTAACTACTTGGGTGGAGCTGATTTTTTTACCTAATTGTAGAAAAGGAAATCAAATGTTTTTAAAATGACATCTGTGAAAAAAAACAATATGCAGTTTTCTCCCCAATACCATTTTAAAAGTAAAATACATGTTTTATGTAAACTTGGATAACTATGCTTAAGTTTTAAATATTTATATATATAATCCATTTTGAAAATAGCTTGCCTAATTTTAAAGAGTCATCTGGTAGTAAAAAAATTTTACTGCCAGACTTGCAATGACCCATAGGTAGTTTTTGAATGTTTCATTATCCTATAAATTATTCTGAATCCATCAAAATGTGTATTCTACTGGATGTGCATTGAAGTTTCCCTTCATACGAGAAGAGTTAATTTTTGAGAAGCCTTTTTACGTTAGATCATGTTCCTTCAATCGAATAGGTGTGGGTAGCAACCTCGGCACCCTTTAAAGTCAAACTGACCCAGATAAGCTGCGCTTAAGGTAACTGGGACTTCCTTAACAAGCAAAAATGAGCTTATTTTACATGAAATGTAAATTGTTCTCATTTACTTAAACTAAAAGTAATGAATGTAATATTTTTACAATGAATTATATCAGTACATTTATATGTACATGTTAATGTGAAGAAATCTCATTTTTAAATATAAATCTGTATGAGCAATTAATAACCAATAACTATTTTTTTATTTTCGATACATGTGTTACCTTTAGGTACACTTCGCATAAAATCCACTCAATATATAGCTTTAAAATTTTGTATAGTGCTTGCAAACACTATGCAAAATTCTATAAAATGAAATTTTAAAACTAGTATCGTATATGCCTGGCAGGCGCAATCTTGGATTTTTTTTGGCGAATTTACAATTCTGCCACGTTAAGCCTAACGTTTAACTCATAATGATGATCTGAAAAATGTAAACAGAAATCTTAGAATCGGAAATAATGCCCCAAATTCTTAAGTTAAGGGGACACGGTACCCTGTACACAATTTCTTTTACTTAGATAGTTATAAGAATAAAATTCCATGCATTGTATTCGAACACATCTGTAATAAACATTTAATAAGCAAAATACTATTTTTAAACAATAATTTTAAATTTTTAAAATTATTTAAAGTTATTAAAATTCCTACTACTTTTACAAATTTGAATATTTTTGATCCATTTTTTTTCTGATATTCCTGGAAGTATTTCCCACAATTCTGTGCATGGGATTAGTATTACAAGTGATACTTTTATTTTTAGAATTTTTTTTCTCTTAGACACTATAAAAAACAGTAAAAAAACAGCTATATCTAACTTTAATAGATTTCTAAAAAAATAACTGTTCCTCTAAATACTTATTCCATGCACAGAAGTATCAAACATATTATTTTAAACAACCAGAAAAAGTTTCAAAATTTTATAGTGAATATAAAAAAAAGCCTTAGCATTCAAACACATGATCATCATGAAAAATAAGAAGCTGAGAAGTGTGTTAGTGAAAAAATGTTAGCCTCTTCATAGGGTACCAAGGCAACTAGTTTTTTCCCAATGAGCGGATACATTCATAGATGCATCACTTCGAATCAAGCTAATCCGTACCACTACAGAGTCTTTTTTTTATACGTTTATTTCATTAGAATTCTTCCGAGTGATATCCATGAACAGACTTCTTATCCTCAGCTTCTTGTCTAGTGTTGCTTGTCGTGGTTTGGGAGTTGGATGTGTGGCTTCTAGAGGAAGGTGTAATTGATGGGCTATCCCATCCATTTGTGTGTGAGGGTCGGAAGAAATATTAGCCGCATAGTCAATACAACTATTTATTAACAAAATTCTCAACAACGACACAAATTCAACTACCCAAGTGAAGAAATGCATCAATTGATAAATTTGGGAATTAATAGCGAAGTAGACGAGATAATTATTGCTTTAATTAATCGGATCGCTTACATTCAACACGTCCAGTTCTTATGTTTCACGATAATTTTCTAATTCAAATCGACCCGATTCCAATTTTAGAACTAGTTCCCAAATCGTGTTTCTTAATTTTAATCAAATCTCTACGAAACGCTCTAGCCTCGCGTTACGTTAATCACTACTTCTAACCTCTCGCTCATCCTTTAAACATTTATATTCAAGCCTTGACTTGAATAATCACGTTTTCTTCGGAGGATAGTTGATCAATAGAATAATATTTAAAGACTTATTCCCCTAGAAGCTTCTTAGCAGGAGAGGTTTATATGTCAGAAATATCTTGGAGAACACATAAATCATAACAAAAGCCTATAATTATCAACATTATTTATAACTCTGACAGCTCTTAAAATTCCTGAAAGATAAATGTAGTACCTTCCAGTTTGTATTATTGTCTCAGTCCGTCTCTCACTTCGTAAGGCCATATCTGAATGCGATATGTGCCTCTTTCAAAATTTCAAGAGAACCTGATAAAAAAAACCCATTCAAGTGAGAAAAATTATGACTTGATAACTTTTATTAATATTATAGAAAGTGAATTTCTTTTCTCAAAATATTAAAGGTCATTTAAAGATAAATTGTTTTTCTTGTCAAATTAAACATCCGTGCAAAATAAGAGGGTTTTTTCTTTAAACTTTGCCATAAGCAAATTTCTTAATTGTGTGGTAGGTTGCCACAATTCATAAATTTTTACTGGCATTTGGAGATTTTTTTTATTGCATTTTTTACCTCCTCTCCTCAAAAAAATGTAAAAATACAGTTTTTCGTTATTTATAGCATTTGAAGGACTTAAATGTTTTTAACATTTTATTGAGTAGTTAAAAGTTAATACTTTTGTTATAAATTACTTGTTACTAATTCATGTTGTTTAAAAAATGTATATGTTCATTTTTTTTATTTAATATTTTTCTTTGAGAGAAAACAGAATAAAAAAAGAATTTCAGTTAGAAAATCGAACTTTTTATCATGTTTGGGAGCATGATGCTCACAAGTTTGGGATTGGAGGTTCGAACTCATCCCGTACACCAAGAGATTTTTAATTTTTAGCATAAAGATTAAACTTTAGCCTTTTCATCTATGTGTTTTTTAAAATGTAAATCCTTCTCACTCAATGCCACTAATTTGTGATATATTTTAAAATAAAGAATCATAATTTCTCTTAGCTCTTTTACTTAGTCTATGACTAGTTTATGTAAATAATATAACTATAACTTTTTTAGTTATTTTTTGTTTTAAAAATATATAGCTATTTTGAATTGTAACTCAGCTGGGAAATTAAAAATACACATTTTACTGAATTTCTTTAAAATTTTAAATGTTATGTATTCATATAAGTGTAAAATAAAAAAAAGACATGTATGTTTAAAGTAACAAAGGTTATATATATTTTCTTTTATTTATCATGTATTCATTCTTTATTTAGTTGTACTAAAACGAAATGAGCTGAAACATTCTTGAATAGAAAGTTTTAATACTAAGAATATTTCATTATAACAAACAAGAAGGGTACTTATATATTTTACTGTCGATTAATTTTTTCAAATAAAAGTATGGTACCAAATTCAGTAACACATGACCAATAGTGAAAAACCATACCAGCATATGCTCCAAAACAATGATGACAGCATTTGGCCACATCTTTTGTTTTGGCAATGTCTTTTTATAAGGCTTAATTGGTGGATAGTATAATGCATAAGTACCAAAAGAAAATAAAGTTAATGCAATTATAAATAACATAATTAAGCATAATTTGGAGAAATAAAAATATTTTACATGTACTATCTGGGAAAATCATTCATCTTCTTTCATAATGTATATGTTATCGGCAAAGTATGAAATGCCGGCATTCTATAGAATTCCTGACGTTTATAGGCAAAGTATGAAATAGGAGAATTATTACATACTTTGCCTAGGCATTGTATAGAATGCCAAATGCTATTTAGGCAAAGTATGAAAAAAGGTCCTAATAAAGCTATTTTATAAATGACGTGCATTCCTATGAAACACAAATATTATACTAGAAAAATAATAACAGTGCCATTAAAAAAATTTATTCAAAATACGTAAAGGAAAATGAACGTTCTACTGAACCAGATTCTTGCCTTTCTTATTAAGAGGACTTGGCATATTTTTAACAATTATTTTTTTATTTATGTATTTAAAAATTTTATTTTAGCATTACATATAATGTTTTTATTCAAGAAAATAATACGAGATGAAATTTTGTGTAAATTATTCACACAATTTAGAAAAATTGAAAGTTTTTAAAAAAAATATGGATCATTTTAAAATGATACTCCTTTTGTATTTACTAATTATTTGACCTGAAATTTTTTTAACTTTTCCAAGAATGTCTTAAGCAAATTTATGAATCGATTTTACAATAACTTAATTAATGTTAGAGAAAAAAAATAAAATGTAGATATGCATGCTAAAATTCAACGGAAATTCCAAAATCTCCAACATTAAAAATTTTTTTAAAAAAAAAATACTAAGTTTAAAGCACAAACTGGAAATCTAATTTTGTTACATGCAATATATATAAAACACAGGGGAAAAAAACGAAGTGATTAATATTTCTGGAAGGAGAAGAAGCATTTTGAATGCGAAAAAACACAAACTGAGATAAACCACTGTAAAGTTTGTAATTCTAAAAAAATAATTACTATAAGCTTAAATAACATAAAATATCACTTTAAAATATTAGCTACATATTTTCGTAAGAAAAATTGCATTTTCAAATTATTTCAAATCATATATTTTATAAACGATCCCTTTTTAGAGCGTATTAATTGCATAAGAAAACTCGAGGAAAATGTTAAAAAAAAAAATTTCTACAATTGCACAAGTTTTAGTTTTTTTTTCTCCACATAATATTGAAATATTATATTTTTATGGAAAACATATATGATGAATAGGAACTGAAATAATAAAAAAAAAAAATTTAAAAGCCTTTATGAAAAAATTTCACATGCACACATTTCTAAAGAAATACAAATTACATTAATGTAATATTTAAGAAATATCCTGCTTTATTTATAAAAGTTTCTTTTTTTAGTTATTATATATATATTTCACTTTTTACAATAGCTTTTTTTTCTCTCTCTCATTTTTTTTATCTATAAAGGGATGTTTGTTTATATTTTTCAATTGAAGTTTTTCCAACTAATTTTCAGGCATGCAAAAATGATGTATCAATCAAAAGATAATAATGCAGAGAATATAACTAAATAAAAATAAACAAACAATATTTTGATCATTTTTACAGTGCCAAGTCCTTTTAAGGGAAATAAAACCTGGCTCATTCGATCCCTCTCTAACTGCTCTTCCAGTAATTATAATTTCATGCTCATAGGGCTATTCCTTATATAGTTTTTAATTGTTTTAAACTTTTAAAATTTATTTAAATCCTTAATATCTTGGCTTCTGTTTGAGTCTCGAACTTGGAATTTGAATCAACTGTTTCACTCGTCGAGACCCATCCAGTCATATACTTGACTGCCATTGTGTAGGCAAGAGGAGGGCTTAAGCACTAAAATATCATGTTCCCGTGTTAATCCTATGGGGTCTTAAAAAATTTCACCCCCCTCCCCCAGGATTTGAGCTTGGGACTTGATTTTTGGATGTACGCCATAATTTCGTGTATACGCGAGCCTTACGTGGAATTTGCCCCCTCCGGTTCTCCCCCGCTACAGGGCTTCCCCATTAATAACTCGAATCCTATATTACCTTGGTCGACCGCACCGGCTGGATTCGATTGTTCTCCCTATGAGCTCTTCAAATGTGTAATTTTATCCTAATAGCCCTATTCCTTCCCCCCATTTCACGCTTTTAAACACTATTTAAAAAATTTTTAAATTCCTCATAGCTCCGAGGATTTTTGACCTGTATGGTTCGGAAGTACAAGGACTCGACCTCCCAGGCGTCTCCCCCCGCCCCCCTGGACAGCATTTTGCCAATGCAAATCCTGACTAACTCATTTCATCATTTCACTGAAACAGTTCAGGGTGTAATAAAATCACCGTCATCATGAACTTGACATTGAAGAGACATTATTTTAAAATATTGGCAAAATGCTGTCCAAGGGAGGGGAGACACTTGGGAGGTCGGGGAGGCTTAAGAAGTCCTGTAGGGGGGGGGACCGGAGGGAGCCAATTCCACGTAAGGCGCGTGCATACACGAAAATATGGTGTACCTCCAAAAATCAAGTCCCGAGCTCAAATCCTGAGGGGGGGGGTAAATTTTTTCAGACCCCATATGATTAACATGGAAACATGATATTTTAGTTCTCAAGCCCTTCTCATGCCTACACAATGGGAGTCAAGTATATGGATGGGTCTCGACGAGTGGAACAGTTGGTTCAAATCTCAAGTCCGAGACTCAAGCAGGAGCCAAGATATTGTGGATTTAAATAAATTTTAAAAGTTTAAAACAATTAAAAACTATATAAGGAATAGCCCTATGAGCATGAAATTATAATAACTGGATGAGCAGTTAGAGAGGGATCGAATGGACTGAGAGTCTCGGGTACCGAGATATTGGCCAAAAAGCTGTAGAGAGGGTGAGAATGCACCAGAGGGGGGATGTGTCCCAGCAGATCCTAACCATAACAAAAGTTATTACGGTCTCCCAAATATCTGTCCCCTAGCACCAAAAAAAGTGGCATATTTTTTTCACTTCATCATTACACTAAAACAGTTTGGGGATTTAACTAATTCACTTACAACAGGGAAAAGACAAAAGAGAATTTATTTTAACATCTTGCGTGAATGGATCATCTCCTTTAAGGATTTGACGAAAGCCCTAATTTCATCGTTTCCCTGTGACATATAGGCGGTAACCTTCACTGGTGAAATCATGAGATTCTTTCTCCCCTGTCAATCAAAGGGTTGCACACAAGTCATTCCTCTCGCACTCCTCCCTCTCTAACGACTCAGAGTTACTGCTGTATTTCGTACTTTGCCGGTTTCTCATTTAGCATTCCATAGAATGCCTAGGCAATGTATAAAATAAAAATCATTTCATACATTGCCGGCTAGTTTTAGGCATTCTATAGAATGCCGGATTTCATACTTTGCCGGTAACATATACATAGAGAAAGAGAGAAATAAGTATATATTGGATTATATTTTAAGAAAAGTTTTTTGTGGAATTTGTTTCTGAAAATATTATTTGATTGACATGATACATAAGTTTTCTTATAGTTTTGCATGCATTATTGGCTTGTAATGTTAATTAATTGATTATATCTTGCTTGATTTCTATCATTTTAGGTAATTTTGCTTATTTGAATTATTTGGAACCTCGCTCGAGAAGAGAAATTCTTGAATGTTTAATCAAAGGTTTACAACGCTTAGAATACAGAGGCTATGACTCAGCTGGTAATTATGATTATAAATATGAATATTTTAATTTATTTAATGATAGAAACTTTTAATTTGAAACAATAAATTATTTTTATGCATTAAAAACTGTAATTAACATTAACTAATTAATGAATTATTTAGGGTAAATGCTTTTACTCCTGTTTTTTACAGGTTCAGAAATAATTTTTCTATTTTTGTTTCCAATGTGTAAAACTAAAAAACATAAAATAATATTTAATCTAATATATTCTCTAAGTGGTAATTTACTGGTTATGTTTGAAAATATTGTATTTAATTATCATAAACGTTAAAAAAAATAAATTTTTAATAATTCCTTGGCATTCATGTACTATTAGCAACACTTTTGATTTCTCTTTAGCACTTTCTCATTTTTCAGATTTTACTTTTATTTCAAATTTAATTAAAACTGATTAAAGTTTGTATATGTTAAAAGTTAATTTAATATATTGATAATTTTTAATTTGGTTAACTTTCTTTTTAACTATAGATTTTAGAAAAAAAATTGTTTTTATTTTACTAGATTATATTACTTACCGCAATTGGGATAATCACCCAAAACATAACACATTTGATTGGTGAGAATTTATTGTAATTAAGTAAAAAGTTATTAAAATATATGGTATTTTTAAATCTTGTGTTATTTTAGTTCAGAATTTTACTTGATTAATCTTTTGTGTGATTTATGTAAGACATGAAATTTTTATTTATAAAATAATGTGTTTGAAAATCACACATGTATTAACATAATGAATTTTTTTATACTATATTATATTTTTTATATATTTATAGAAATTTATTAGTGTTTCATGAATAGAATGGAACTTTTATTTTTATTTTATTAGAATTCATCTCTTCACATTTAGATAATTTATATTTTTTGGTAGATTTAATCATAATTGTCAATATTTAACCTTAAATGAATGCATGTTTTCTACCTATATATTAACTGCGTCGAAATTTCAGGAGTTGCTGTTGATGCAGATTCAGATGGAAATGAAATACAAATTATATTCGTAGAAGTGGTAAAGTGAAAATGCTTGAAAATGAAATTTTTGGTAAACTTGATACTTATCTTTTGAAAAAACTTTAAACTATAGCTCAGGTTTCAGTCACATGCAAATGATTGTTACAGTTTTATTTTATTATTAAATAAGTGTATATGTATAACAACTTGGCAGAACTTGGTCAGTATGCACCAATAAAATTAACCAACCAATCCCTATTTGTTTTTTTGCAAGAAATTAAATTTTGAAATATTTAAATCTTGGTACATTAATTCTTTCAAAAAAAAAAAGCTTTACATGTAATGTTACAAATTGTAAAAAAAATATAGCTGTTTTTCTCATTTCTAATTTTTAAAAAAGATTTCAACCTGTTTATTTTAATTTTTATCTCTTTTATCGTAAATTAGGTTAAGGAATTCTTGAAGACTGGAAAAACATCTTGTTTAAACAAGTTAAAGGGCCTTGGCTGGGCATAAGAATATAAATAATAGAATTCAATCTTGTGTATTTAAAATAATGATTTGGGAAATGGTTTGATATTTTAAAATTAAAGAGTAAGACCTTAGGTATACTAGAATTAATATTTATTAGAAATATTTAATTCTATGTTTTATTTTCTGCTGATCTTTACATAAAATATTTGAACTGAAATTATATTCAAACTTTTTGTATTAGTGACATTAATTTAAATTTTACATGAATTTCTTAACATTTATAAAAAATTTGAAAAT
Organism: Trichonephila clavipes; assembly: GCA_019973935.1. Classification (NCBI taxonomy): domain Eukaryota; kingdom Metazoa; phylum Arthropoda; class Arachnida; order Araneae; family Nephilidae; genus Trichonephila; species Trichonephila clavipes. Next base: position 207,425 of record BMAU01011497.1, read on the forward strand.
TATTTTTAATGTACCAGATCAGCATTTTCTCAACTTTATTTTTATTATTATTATTTATGTACTCCTTGATTCATCCTCATTGTTCCATGTACCTCTCCCTATTATGTATAGTTATTGAAAATGACATGTACAGCTGCAATTATAACACTATAATATAGAAGCATTGTTTACCAGTTAGAAAAAAAAGGGTGCAACCTGGTAATTATGCACATATAATTAACTCTTACAAAAAGTATTAAGCTATAACACTATTTATTTTTAGAGCGAGTTAAGAACTTTTTAAAAAGTATTATGATGATGAAAATAGAACATCACAGACAAAGTAATGTTGCTAATCTTTTGAAGCCTGTTACAGTATGACTGCTGAATTAAAGCACTTATTACAAAATAATGGTACAATTGAATCTTCTTGATTCACATATAATAAACGTGGTGGAGAGATATTAGTAGTAGCTCTCAGGGAAAAAAGTCATATGAGAAATGAAACCCAAATTGCATAAAGATAAAGAACAATTGACATCTTAATTCACCTCCACTAAGATCCTTCAACTATTGTAAAATGCATCCCTTTTTACAATTGTAAAAAAAAAATTATTATTATTATTATTTTGTATTTTTAATGTGAATCTAGCTTAACTGACAAAAATATAACTGTAATAAATAGTACTGTATTTTCCTGTATATAATCCGCAGATTATGTCTTTAAAAAGTTTCAAATTTCGTCGTGCATGTTATACGCTGCCGCGGATTATCTGAGAAAAAGCATTCTCCATCAGAAAAGCGAACAATAAAGTTTTGAAAGAAATGCCGTTTATGTTTTATAAAATAAATAATAGATGGCTCTTTCATGACTCGGATGACATATTTCAGCTATAACTAGTTTTTGTCCAATTACATTCAAAAACGAATTCGATTCCTCGGAAGGAAAAATAGTTATTAGTTGCTGGCGCCATTTCCAATTTTCTCTTGACTAGAGCTATTACGTCTTTCGAAAGTTTTCATCATGTTGAAGCGAAAGTATTAAGTTACACTGCAAACTTCAAGTTAAAAGTTATAGAGAAGGCTACCAAAATCGGAAAGCTGCAAGGTTTTTCAACATTGACGAATTGAATATTCGTTTGTGGAGAAAAACAAGACAAACTTCAAAAATTGTGATCGACGTTAAAGTGCAAATCATCGTGGTAAACCTCACTGGCCAGAATTAGAGGAAGAAATAAATAAAAGGATTTTAAAAGAAAGAGACACAGTGGGAAAGCAGTCTCGAACTTAATTTTTTTGCTGTTAACTTGCTAAATTAAAAAAAAGAAAGATTTTTCCGCATGGAATGTTTTGTTTAACAACTCAAAACATAGATGGCAGTAGCAAATAATTTTTTTGTTTTATTGAGATTATCGTAAAAAATATTATACATATTTAAAAAGACGTTTCATAATAATTTTTTCCCCTGTACACACACACAATTTCTTACTTCTATTATCAATTATATTGTGTATTTTTCGTCTTATATGACACTCATTATTGGCAGTTTATATTTTGAATTATTGGGCCTAAAAACTGCTGCAGATTATGCACTGCTGCGGATTATACAATGTTTTTTTTTACTTGAAAAAAAAGACTTTGCGGATAATACGCCGTTGCGGATTATATACAGGAAAATACGGTAAGTAGAATATAATTTATTTTAAATGCAGGAAAATTAAATGAAAATTCAATCTCGCATTTTGTAAGGAAATTAGAAAAAAAATGAAAACTACTGTCAGAGAATTTAAGAACGATTTGAAGTAGAACTGAAATCAATTGACTACTTCAATAGAAAAATTATCTTTAATACAAACAATTATGTAAAAAAAAATGAAGAGACTTTTGGGACAGACGTGTGTGGTTGAATAGAATGTGTGGAGAAAAAACCGCGCGATATTATTGAGTTAATGTGTTTGTCGCTTGAAAGAAGCGAAGAAGACATTCGTGAATTATCTCTGTTCTTGCTTCTGAAATTGGTGAAATTTTTTTTTCTTTAAGTTTATATTCTTACAAGGACTTGGTAAGCATTCTTTTTTTTCTTTTATGAACGCAAATAGACTCAAGGTGAGTCTTTGAAAGTCTGACTCTATCCCATGTTAAAAAACAAATAACAATACAGATGGAAGATAGCATGGACGCAGGGAATGCAAAATACTTTCGCACTCCTATGTCTATAAAGGAACTCGTCTTACGAGCCGGTCAAAGAAAAATATCTGAGATAAATATGTTTTTAGAAAATAAACAAAAACCGTCATCTATCCCCAAAATAAACCCACAGTTGTTATATATGGAGATAAAAAGTAAAATCCCCAAATTTGATCAAATTTCTAACATGTCATTCACTAGAAATGGAAAATTACGTTTTGCCACCTCGGATCCAGTAGGTGCAATACAAATTCTATCTTTAGATCAATTATTCAATATTTCGGTTAATGCAAGTGTCATATGGGAGGGTATTACTTCCCGCTTCTTACTGTATGAAATTCCTACTAATGCATCATTGGAAGAATTATCTGCGGAATTACAAGACAGTAATAATTTTGAGATTGTAGAGATTCGCAGATTTATAAAATCGGGTACAAATCCTGAAATATCCCCCGTTCTGATAACCATACTTGGAACTGTATTACCAGATAATGTTAAGCTTTGGTTTATCAATCATAAGATTCAATTATTCATCGACAAACCTAGACAATGCACTAAATGTTTCAGTTTTTCTCATCCATCTCGATTTTGTCAGAGTCCAGCTATATGTTGTAATTGTGGTTCTTCTCACTCAGGAGAGTGCACTGTAAATGCGAACTGCATATATAAACTGTAAGGGTAATCATCCGGCAAATTTTTCTCTCTGTTCTTCGTTCTTAGCAGAAAAACAAATTATGGAATTAAAATGTAGACAGCACGTAACATTAAGTGAGGCGCGACGACGATTTCGTGCATCTAATTCCGAAAATCTTTCGACAGTACTTAAATCTAAATCTCAAGAAAATAACATACAAGAGTTAATAGACAAGAAGTTTGAGAAAATGATGACTGCTTTCCAAACAGTTGTGGAAAAACACAAACGGCATTCCTAATGGAAATTTTACAAAGATCAATGGAAACAATGCTCTCTCAAGTATGTAGCATAGTGGATTCGACTACGCGATCTTCTCCCCCAGGCAGGAAAAAAAGAGCATCCGACATGTTAAAAACATCCATAAGCCCAGTTCAAGTTTTTTCTGGGAATAGTGGAAAACTTAACACTGAACTTGGATAAAAAAAAAAAATACTGTATATATGTTCTTGATTTTTTGTATATATCTTATCATTCAGTATTTTACTACAAATATATAAATATCTATATATATATAATTTTTTTTTTTTCTTTCCTCAAAAGGGAGGAAATTTTGAAAATTCAGTGAAATAATTTTTTTCCCTTTTTTATGAACTTTTACAATGGAACTGTAGAAGCTTAAAAAATAAAAAAACATATGGTTAAATATCCCTCCCTTTTCTCAAGCAGATATCTTGATTTTTCAAGAAACCTTTTTAACCAGTGAAGATACATTTAATTTACCAGGGAAAAAGATTTTCAGAAAAGATAGACAAAATAGATCAGGAGGTGGCTTGATAATAGCTGTACCTTTAAATGTTTCTGCTCAACAAATCCCTCTACAGATATCACAAATAGACGATTTAGAAATACTTATTGTCAAAATACATATTGAAGATATTTCTTTTTATGTTATAAATATCTACGCACCACGTGGACTAAATATTAACTTAATAAAATCTTTTTTTGAATCATTAACAGATCCTTTCTTCATTTTTGGTGATTTTAACCTGCATCACACACACACACACCCGATGTGGGGATCGGATCACAGCTCAAGGAATAGTAATATTTTTATTGACTGGTTGACTGATTCTAATTCAATACTTCTAAACACAACTGTTCCTACTTATAGAAATTCCACGGGTAAAACTTCTTTAATTGATCTCACAATTTGCTCCTCGAGTCTCTATGGACATACTAACTGTTACGTTTCAGATTGTTTCTTTGACAGTGTGACCATTCTCCAGTAATTACCGAGTTTTCATTAATAAGACCCAGTAAAAGGTTAATCAAAAAAATTGACTGGCAAAGGGTGAAAAATGAAGTGCAGATTATATTAAGCAACCCAGAGAAGAATATCGATAATTTTACTGATACAATTTCAAAAATTATTTACAGTAATACTAGAGTTGTTCAAATTTCTAACAAATCTTTCCCTCCATGCTGGAATGGTACTTGCCATAATTTTTATAAATTAAAAAAGAAGTTCAGAAAAAAGGCTATCCGTAGCATTTATCCGCAATTATGGATCAAATACAAACAATACGCTAGTAAACTCAGATTTCATATAAAAAATGCCAAAAGATTGTATTGGGATAATATTTGCAATAATGTTTCTAATCCAAAGATATTTTTAATATTCTGAAAAAGCTCTCTAATACTAAGAAAATAGAACCCAAGTATAATATTCTACAAGTTAATAATAGATATATTACACCTCAAATTCAAGCAAATATTTTTGCGGAATTCTTTGCATCTAAAAACGCTTATCATGAACCAATTCCTTTGGACTTTTTCCACAAAGAGGACAACAATCTTAATAAACATTTTCATATTTTTGAAATCCATAGAGCTATCAAACTTTCTAAAAATTCAACTCCTGGAGCTGATTATATTACAGCATCTTTTTTAAAAAATCTGGATCGTAATGGTTGTGAAATAATATTAAGATATTTTCAAGATTTATTTGATAATGCAATAGTTCCAAACTCTTGAAAACATGCAGTCATTCTCCCATATCCTCCTATAGACCAATAGCACTGACTTCCATCTTTTCAAAAACATTTGAAAGAGTTCTCACCAATAGATTAAGCTATTTTCTAACCACAGAATGAAAACTTCATCCTCAACATTACGGTTTCGTCCCTTTTAAAGACAGCAGAAGTGCTACCTATCTCATTCATAAAGCAATAATGGATGCAAAATTAAAAAAGAAATACTTTGTTTGGATATAAGAAATGCATACGATTCAGTTTATGTAGATGGTCTTCTTTATAAATGCCTACAAATCGGTATTACAGGAAAAACAGCTATTTGGATCCACAAATTTCTCACTTATCGATCTTTTCAAATCAAATGGAGGGGCTATCTTTCCTCCATAAGGATATTTCCCCAAGGTCTGCCACAAGGCAGTGTTCTATCCCCATTTTATATACTATTTATATGTATGATTTTTTGAAACTCTGGAAAATGACATCGAATGCTTTGTTTATGCGGACGACGTTTTTCTTTACTGTTCTCATCATTCTCTTGATTATATTTGCAAAAAAATGCAAAACACGCTGGACAGAATTTCTCAATGGTGTAAATATTGGAAGTTTTCTCTTAGTCCAGATAAAAGTACAATATCAGAGTTATCAAACAAAAGAATTACTACGTTTCCTAATATTTTATTGGAGGGACATTCTCTCCCTTGGCAATCCTCTATCAAATATTTAGGAGTTCATTTTCAAGCGGAGCCAGAATATTTCATTAAGAAACCAATTAAATAACAAAGCCTTGAAAAAATTAATAGCCTTAAGGCTATGGCATATAAGCATCATGGACCAAGAACAGCAGATCTAATCAAAATAGTAAATAATAGTATATGCAGTATTTTCTACTACTTTAGTCATATAATAAATAAATGGTCTGATAACCAACTGAAACCTTTTAATATCATTCACACCAAAGCACTTCGAATTGCACTGGGACTTCCACAATGGACCCCAAACATCGTACTTTTAAAATTGACTGGACAAGAAATTCTGTCGGACAAAATACGAAGATTGGCAAATAAGTTTTTCCTTTCTCAAATTTCTAGCCAAACCTTTTCTCCATTATATAGCAATAACCACGAGTTTCTGAATCTCAATATTATGGAAGAAGATAAAAATTCTATTATAAATACACTAAACCCTTTGAATGCCGTTAGTAGTCACATTATCTCAATCCCCAGAATAACATCGTTTTCAATTCTCCCATGCAATATATATATCACTAATTTCTCATTTCAGGATAAAAGCTTACCAGTTCAAATTATAAGGGGCTTATTTGATGAAACGGTAAACCGTAACTTGCAGGACTTTTATATAATAGCTACTGATGCCTCAAAAAATGAGCAAATTACATCTATTGCAGGTATTACGGCAAATTCCCATTTTGCTTATAGAATAAATCACAATAATTCTATTTTTACAGCTGAAGCTCTGGCTATTTGCCAAGCTCTAGATGATCTATCTATTATAAACAAGAATTTGTTAATTTTGTCTGATAGTCTCTCTGTTCTCTCTGCTCTTCAAAATTACTCAATTAAATCCCATAGTGTCATCCATAAATTAGCTAGCAAGATTTTTTACATTCTATCACTTTATAATAACCAGTTGATTTTACTTTGGACTCCGGGACACTCAAATATATTGTGGAATGAACAGGCGGATAATCTCGCAAGAACTGTCACAGAGTCTAATGTTTACATCGACTGGATTTCCTCAGAAGACATCAATACAAAAATATATCAAGAGAGTTTTAAAAAAGCCAATGATAATTTCTATTCAAGCAAATATTTTGTAAACTTGGGAAATATTCCTAACATAAGCACCATCTCTAAATGGACAAGAAACAGAAGAGAAGAAATCCTATGTACTTGAATCTTCAGCAAAATGATCATCACTCCAGGACTTCTGCATAAATTCAATTTATCGGATAACGCAATTTGTAGATCTTGTAATTGCTTAAACGATTTGGACCACATCTTGTTAAACTGCAATAGATATATTCATCCTCTCTCTCGAAATCATCTAAAACATTTTCTCAAAATTGATCCACATCACAACCTGACTTTCAAAGAATTATTGGAGAAAGCTATGTCTAACAGATTAACATTCAGATTTTTTATCCAGAAAACTGAAATATTTTGACATCTACTAATTTTTAAGAAACATCTGTCTTTTAGGGGATCATAGCCTCTGTTGCTCCATATCCCACAAAACCTGAACTGAACTGAACTGATTTTAAGAAAAAATTAGTTCTTTGTGTGAACAGTACCGAAATCAAATTGATTTAATAGGCTTAAGTTATTTAAATATATGTATTTAGGTTTTCATTTTATGTTTTTTTTTTAAAGACTGTACAAATATGGATTTTGATCAACAATTTGATGTGCATCTTGGAATCAGTCATACTAGATGGGCCACTCATGGTGCACCTAGTGCATTAAACAGTCATCCCCAAAGATCTGATCCAACAAATGGTAAGGCTAAATTTCTGAATTCACAATGCCTTATATTTAATAGTAGGTATTTAGAGTATATATATATATATATATGAAGTTCTGTAGGAATTTTTTTTATGAGTGTTGAAAATTGTTGTTTAAATGTTTCCTCAAAGAATAAAAAAATTTAGGAATCAGATTCATGTCTTCATTTACTTATAAAGAAAATAAAAATAACATATAAATCTTTAAAACTATTGTTTACACTGAATGCATTTTTCTACATCTTTTTTATTTATGTATACAAAATTTTGGGTAATTTCATATTATCTACAAATGTGTGATCCTTGATGAATTTTAACAAATTTTTGTTTGCCTAGAATATGTTTTGCAATTGACCTAACAGCATGAAATATATTTTTTCATTTGCAACCGGTTTTTTCTCTAGGTAAAGCTGGTTGTCATAAATCATAAAAGCTTTGATAGTTAATAACTGGCATACAGTTAATATGAAACCACCAAACTTTGTTTTTGTTTTTATATATTTAAATCAAAGTATGTTTCTTCTTAAATTCAAATATATTCTTTAATGTTGTAAAATTAAAATATAACTTAGTAAAAAATTTTGATATTGAAACACTGCATATGTGTGTACAGTTATTTTTACAAAATAAATGTAAAATTTTTTTTATCCAATAGCTTTCTCAAATTATTTTATGAAGCATGCATTTGTATGTGCATGCATGTCACTAATTTTGTGTTTTGCATTTTTGTAAGTAATGATGAGAGAAAAAAAGTATTTTGTCTTGAGTTAATAAAATTCATTCTTTTTTGTCATTTTTATTTTTCATGTAATTTTTAATGCTGTTACAGTATTTTCCACTAGGAAGTAGGTTTTTTAACATATTTTGCTGTAGAAATCTGTTTATTTTAAAATATATCTTTAAAAACCATATTAGTGAGATATAAAGTTCAAAAAGGATATTTTACTGTACACATTTATTGAAGGAAACAATAAAGGCAATTATTTTTATTTTTTTGTCACAAAAATGAATTTTTATGGAAACTGTTACTTTACTATTTAATTGAACAAATAAAATTTACTCTTGTTGTTGTTTGTACTAACATTTTGATTAAATGTATACTTCATAATAAGTATTTTTTAAATTGCATTTACACATATAGTATACATTTTCTAAATGAGATGAAATATTTCTCATCCAGTATAATATAATTGTTTTTCTAAGACTTGAAAAATATTTTAATTTCATCAGATCCCCTCTTTTTCTGTTACATGTTTAACATTCAGAGGAATAAAAAACATGTATGCATTTAAGCTACAGTAATGTATTTCAAAAGTAATATAAATATTTCAAGCTTTTTCTTTCAATGCTTATAATATTTTGTCTTCCCCATAATTTTCAAACATTTTAATCTATTTTACAAATGTTGATGTCTTAATTTTCTCTTTTTTTTTAAAATTTAGAATTTGTTGTTGTACATAATGGTATCATCACAAACTACCAAGATGTGAAGAAGTTTTTGGTAATGTACCAATTAATTATGATTTTATTATTTATTGCATTTAATATACTTAACAATAAACTTGTTTTTAACAGTTTTAATTGATTTAATATTTCATGATTTTATGTTACACATATGATTAAATTGTTTAAATGCTTTCCTTTATAATGAAGTCAACTAAAGTGCTGATATGTCTTATTCTTGTTAGGTGTGCAAATATGAGAAATTTGGATGACACATTATAATTTAAAACACTAAACTAATGTAAGATTTCATAGAAACATTTCTGTGAAAACATAAAAATAGGGTTTTTATGTGTAATTTTCATTTAAAATTTTAGCTTAAATATTTTAACCCTAGAACCATAGCAGTTTTGGTATACTTAAAACTGTGGGCTGGGTCAAATTGATCCAAATTAATAAAAACCTTTGTCGTTACGCTAAAAGTACACTGTAACTATTTGGCAATGACATTTATTCATTTTTAACATTAAATAGTTCAAACAAGTGATAAAAAATTAGATTACAATATGGAATATTGTATACATTAGTAAAATATACAGACAACTTTATAGAAATATTTAGTTTCTTACCAGTCAAGATTTTCTACACAGTTCATGTGTAAATTTTGGGAAACTTTATTTATATTTTGTACACTTTCCACATATCGGTATTGTACGGTCAGAACAAATATCTACAGCTTTGTTTCTACACTTGAAAGCTTAGCAATGAATGAATGAGATTCTTCAGTAATATCCACTTTTGTCTGTGTATCTGACTTGTATTTTCTTTTGTGAATATACGCACTACATAACTCCTCAATGAATTGTTGAAGATATTCTCTCCTCACAAGTTTTTTTTTTCAGTAACTTCTTTGTATAAAATCCATGAATTAATCCCTGAAAGGTTAATAATATTGTAGAATACATGAACTGGCCACCTCCTTGATCCTGCCTTCACAGAATATTTCTGAGCCATTTAGTTGGCAGTGTCGACACATAATTTTGTTGAGTTATAAAATGATATTTTTTCTGAAAGCCTTTTGGGGTGATTGTTGTCAATATCATCTGTGGGATGAAGGGAGCTCAATAAGACATTTTTGCTGTTTTTTCCCTGATAAACTGTCAAAGTTATATCATCATGCTCCAGTATCAATGTATCATATGACGGCATCTCTACTTTTTTTACAAATTCAGGTGCTTTCAGATTTCGTTTCATTGTTCCAGTTAAACTAGTGTTCTTCGTTTTTAATATTTGGGGCAGATTTAGTGTAGTGATTTCTTATAAAATTATCTGTAGTAATATTTCTTCCTTTATTTTCGAAATTTTCTATCAAACACAAAATGATGCATTTGGAAAGAGATAAGTTTTCAGGACGTTCCTCATCATTAGCCAAATAGGGAAAACCAATTAGTACGTATTTACTTTTAACATTAGCGGCAAGAAAGAGCTTGAAACCAAATTTATTTGGTCCACTTGATATATATCGCAGGAAACGACATCTGGCTTAAGACGGAAACAGCTGTTCATCAATAGTTACATATGGTCCTCGTTTATTGCAAGTTATCGAATTTTCAATAAATTTCTTCCAAACTTCAGAAGTGAAACAGAATTTATCTGTTTGAAGGCGTTCAGATTGAGTAGTTTTTTATCGAATCTCGGAAATTTCATGTTCTCTGAATCTATCTCTCGCCATAGTATCGTAGAAAAAAGGTGGACCCCAAACAAAAGACCACAGACTATCAAGTTCTAGATTATTTGCGCCGTATATACCTTGAACATACACAATTGATATAAAAGCATCTAGTTCATCTAAAGTTGTTGACCACTTTTTCCCAGTTGCCGGTGAGCTTCTTCCTCTGTACAGTTTTTGATATGACAAAGCGTAAGCTCATCTATAAACCGCCTCCTTGAACTAATTGCATAGCCATTTTCAATATTTTGCTTTGCATAGCTGGTTGGGTCACTCTTTTCTATGAAAATATTATGTTCAGCAATTCTTCCATGCATACAACTTCCAGAGGTGAGGCTTTCCCAACATGTTTCATCATTTCAACAAAAGTTCTAAAGTTCATTTCCTTTCGATTTGAATCTGATAACATTTTACGTTTTTTTACACGTTGTTTTTTCTTCAAGAAGTGATTTTTCTGCTAGCATATTGCACAGAAAAATAAGATACGGTATTGCAGATGGTTTTTTTGTTTCATATCTTTATACATTATTGAAATAAATGTCTGTATTTTCTTTGTAGGTAATACCGAAAATGGCTTTCAGCATCTATCCCATGCTCTCCCTTCGTCAGTTGGCACTGGTTTTACGTTCAATCAAAATAAATCTTCTGTCTTATGCTAGTATTTTGAAGAAACACCGAATCTCTGTCTCTGTCCTGAAAAAAAATGAGCGCACTTATTACGAGAAATGGTATGATGTTCTTGTTGAGGCAAATAACCCTACTTTGCCTCTTACCCCACTCCACGGCCAGTGACAATTGGCGAGCATTCAAGGAAACCGCCAAGTTTCGTCGTCATTACAGTCTGATAAATGAAAGAGGGATCTTATAAATGAAATAACATCCCTCAGAGACTTTCAAGATCCTTTATCTCTTATACCTTCGAGCTCCATGACAGAAGGTACGTACAACACGATTGCTGTTTTCTTATTTCTCGTACTGTTTTTTAAAAAAGTAAAATTACATTTTAGAATCAGGTATCAACTATTTTGTGAGTTGTGTTTGTATAGCTAGCTACCTTTTCATATCTTTAAATGACCTTTAATATTCTTAGAAAAGAAATTCACTTTCTATATTTTTAAAACATACTACACTTTTTGCCTACATTTTAAATTTCAAAGGTTTTTGCCTTACATTTCATAACTCATTCATGAAATAGATGTTAACTATAGTGTTGCTAATTAGGCTATTCATCTATTCAAAATTTCATTTGTATATTTTATTATTTATATTGTGAATTTTTATTTGGCAATAAAGTTTTTAATTATGAGTATACTTTTAATGATCTTTGTAATTAAATTTAGTGAAAAAAAAACTGTTTACTGACTTTTATGATTTACACTTTTCACGTTTTTGTATGTAAATTGTGTTTGTGATTTTATTTTTATCGTGAAGATAAATTTTTTTGACATTCAAATTCTAAGCTTTAAACTTGTTTACATTGAGATTTTTTATTAAAAGATTTACGTGCTTCTCCCATGACTGCTAGTACAGTACAAGCTCAAGGTATGCATCGATCGGATTCAACTACAGAATTTCATCCTGCTGGGAGGACAAGCAAGTTGAGTACTTCTTTGCGTCTGATGCAAGTGCTGTTATTGAACATACAAATAGAGTAATATTTTTTTGGAAGACGATGATGTAGCAGCTGTGAAAGATGGAAGTAAGTGTTTACTTATTTTTGTCTTTTTAGAGTGAATTCTTGATTTCTTGAACATAATATTTTTACTTTGTTACTTTTCAGATTTAACTATTCATCGTGTTAAGCGTACTCCTGATGAATCACTTTCTCGTGAAATTATTACTTTAAAACTGGCTATTCAAGAAATAATGAAAGGTACATTTTTATTGCAATATTTTGCATTAAAAGATTTAAAATTGTAGATACTTTAAATAAATTTCCTGATTCTCATCTAAATAATGATTACTTATTTTTTAAAAGTGAATTTTGTTGTTTTATTATTATTAGTTTTTTGTATCGTGCATTTAACAAAATTGAATTTTAATTGAGTATTGAATTAGAAATTTAGTATTTTTAAAGTTTGACATTTTTCAAAGAATATTTCTATAAAAAAGAGTTTGAATGTAGCTAGTTTTATACAATTTTTTTCCAACAAAATGAGTTAGCTTATAACAAACTATAATTTAAAACAATTACTGGAAATAATTTAAATTAAAAGAAATGTATATGTTCAGAAGGAAATATTAATGTTATGGGAACATTTTTCCAGGAAGTTACAGTTCATTCATGCAAAAGGAGATTTTTGAACAGCCTGAATCAGTCATAAATACCATGCGAGGTAGAGTAAATTTGAGTGATGAAACTGTTGTACTTGGTGGCATAAAGGATTATATTCCTGAAATTAAACGTTGTCGGCGATTACTTCTAATTGGATGTGGCACTAGTTATCACAGTTCTGTTGCTGTAAGTATTTCATTTTCTCTGAATTTTATAAGAAAATTATATATGGTTTGTAAAATTTTTAAGATGTCAAATATTTTTTATTTTCTAAATTCATCTAATAAATCTATTGGTTAATTTAGAGTATTTATTTTTAAAATAAAGATTATGTCAAATATAAACAGTTGACAATAAGCAGTTGCTAAAAGAAACATTAATTTGTGAGAACTAATGAAGCTTTAATTTCTTTTTTATTAATGATGAATATTTTTTAATGTTATTATGATTAGTTTATAATAAAAGAAAAGTTTTAAAATTGAGACAGATTGCTTTTATTCATTTTTTATATATTTAGAAATTATATTTTTCCTTGATTTTTTTCTATCTTTAATACTGTTTCTAACTTTGATCTTTTTAGACTCGGCAAATTCTAGAGGAGTTGACTGAGCTGCCTGTAATGGTTGAGCTTGCTAGTGATTTCTTGGATCGTAATACTCCTATTTTCAGAGATGATGTATGCTTCTTCATATCTCAATCTGGTAAGTAACACAGATTGCAACTTTTTGGTAATGTACTGAATAACTATTAAAGATAAGCTTTTGTTTATTATGCTTAAATATATAAAATACTTCAATATTTTTGTTTTCTATGTTCTTTTCTTAGATGTTCTATGTGTATTTGGCATTTTAATTCATATAAGTATTTATTTATGTAAAAGACTAAGTGTGTACATATGATTTTAATGTTAAAATATTTTCTTGTGCTCTTTTTTTTTATGGATCATTTTTTAAAAAAACAAGCAGTGCAAAGATTTCTTACATAAATACATATATTTGAAATGCTCATTCAAAAATCCTTAATAATATATCTGTATTTGAATACTGCTGATAAATATCACTGGATGGGTGGTTATTTTGAGTACTGATTGACTAATTGGAAGCAGTATCAATTAGTTTCATCAGTGAAACTCATTAGAATTAATACCATATGAAATAATAAAGAAGTTATGTGAAACATGTGTTTATGTGAATTTATGCCCCAATACTATAGGTAGAGTAAAGTAATAATATGTTTGCATCATTTTTATAATTTTATATTTAAAATGAAATAAAACATTATGCAAAGAAAGATGTTAACTTATATTTACATTTCTTGAACACATTTGTCACACAAATTTTTTACATTAAAAAGAATCATTCTATTTGCTCCTTTTTTATATGTACTGTAAACTGGTTGTTGCCACTCATGTTATATTTCACACTTCCTGTTATCTTTTCTATTTATTTAACTTGTTATTGAGCGAGCGGAATTGTCAACGGAGGAAGAATTGCAATAAAAGCAGAATTTCATCCATGTTTACGTTTTTTGACATAGTTCGCCATACATAATGTTAATAAAATAGTATATAGATAGAAGATCGTCTTCAGTCATAATACTGGTTTTAGTGTTTCATATTTCCTCTAAATAGTTAATATTGAAATTGTATTTGTATTATCAAATATATAAGCCACAGCCTTCATAAAAGCTAGTACTTGTATTAATTAATATTTAATTATATTGATTACAACAATTTTCAAATCAATTAAATAAAGTAAAAAAACCCGGCATGAATGTATGTTTCAATGACTACTTGTGGGAATGGCGAATTGTACATTTCAAATGTCACCTAGTGCAACATGACAATACTACCACTCCTATTATATGATCTCTACACAAAAACTTTTTTCTTCTATTATTGTTGGGACCGATTCCATGTACGTTAAAACGTATTTTTTTGCATGAATGGCATTTAAATATTGATGAAGTATTATAAGTTTTGGTTGACTGATATATGACAATTATGTACTAAAAAGACCCTTGAGGCTTATCTAATGTAAATCTAGTAATGTGCTGGTAACAAACTTGTTTCCTATTGCTAATGACCATTGTGAAAATCTAGATATTGTTTTATTTGTTCTGTGGTTTTGTTATTACTTTTGTGTTATTGTATCTTTAGCAAGTATACGCTTTCATAGAGAAATTGTTCAATATTTGTTCCTTATGTAAATACAAAACTATCCTATATTGTAACTTTTTCTGTCAAATAATAAATAAATAAGAATTCAATTTTTATAATATTTCTATATATAGTGTACCAAATATTATTAAAATTGTACGAAAAACTGTAATTTCATGAAATTCATATTTATAGGTGTTTGGCCTCCTTTATTACTTCCTAATTTACATGTGGCTTCTAATGGTTAAAATCCTCCCCACCTCTGATATAAGCTATTATTAAACTAATTTTTACAATAAGTTTTACAATTTTAATGTTTATAATTCTATTTAGGTGAAACAGCAGACACACTTATTGCTCTGAGATACTGCAAGAATCATGGGGCATTGATTGTTGGAGTAACAAATACTGTTGGCAGCAGTATTTGCAGGGAATCTCACTGTGGTATTCATATCAATGCTGGTCCTGAGATTGGAGTAGCCAGTACCAAGGTATAATTGGCAATGCATTAATATATCAATTATGAATTTGTTTTATTGGATTAGTTTTTAAGCAGCAACCATTAAATGCTCCTGTATTAATTTTCTATTTCAATAGACCTCCAATCTACAAAAAAAAAAAAAAAAAAAAAAAAAAAAACTTGAATAACATGCCTTAAAAATACAATTATGTTTTGCTGTATATTGTGTTTATACACTATGTTTTAAAATGTAACAATATTTTAGTTCATTATAAATTTAATTTTCATGCAATTATATTATTCATTTCGATTTTAAATGCCTTAATTATTATATAAAGAAATATAAATGTTTCTGTTTGATATACTATTGCTTAAAATATCTAAAGGTGTATGATCTTCATTTTATCTAATCTTGATTTGAAAATCAATTACGTAGCTGTTTCATTAGAATGGGCTTTCCACATAACTATTGAATTAGCCAATAATAAAACTTAAATTGGATAATCCATTATAAAGCTTAATTTCCATCTTGCAGTTTTATTTCTAAAAAGGTGCTATAAATTTTTCTTAAAAAGAAATTCACATTTGGTTTTTTGAGTCTCATAAATTATTTATGTATATTAAAATTAACAGAAAAAGAGTATTTGAAAGAAATTTAAATTCAGACAGTGCAATAAATTTCTAAATAATTTTTGCAATTTGAGTTGCTGCAATGACTCTTGAACACTTTGTAGCTAAATGGCCAGTATCTAATCAAAATCTAGTGAATGCCTTTTGAGCATAATTTTTTCAGAGGAGAATGTTAAAATCGACTTTGATCTTAGATGATCAGTGAAAATTGTTGAACTATAAATGTTTTCTTCTAAAATGTGAATTCATTTTAATTTTAGATATTTTCTTAGCATATTATCAATTATTGTCATATGACTATATCAGTTTTTAGCAAGCTCTGAAAACTCTTGAATGTTTCAGGCCACAAATAATATTTTCTTATAAATTTACAAATGAAAATTGTTAACAATAATAACAACAACTCCTGTAGTGTGAGTAACTTTCATTGTGTAAGCCTTAAAAATAATTCAATTTAGTATGTTTCATATTTAAACTAGAGGGCTCTCATTATAGTATATTCCACTGCATTATCAATATTATCTCTGTAAGATCCCTGTCATATAATTATTACAGCCATATAAATAATTTATTTTTGTAATAATTTTGCTGTAGCTTTGGGGGAATAGTTTTGAACCATGGATGTCACAAAGAACACATAAAGTATTTGTAAATCATTCTGTTGGACACTTTTAAAAAATTGTAACTCAATTCTTCATTATGTTTATCATGGCCTTGGTAGCTGAGTGGTCGTAATTGCAAACTTATCATTGGCGTTAGTTCTGTCATATTAACAGGTTCAAATCCTTGTGTTACTAAAGATTTGCTGTGGAAATAGCCTATGTGTTAAATCTGTTGAGACGTAAAATCTTCATGTTAGGATGGTGTGGAAGTATGGGTAGTGGGATGCTAGCTTAGGTGTTACTCTCATCACTTGCTCAAAATTCAAAATTGCGAGGTGTATCCCTAATAGCTCTCGTGTAACTTTAAAGTGTGTTGTTAATAAATAATTAATCCTTAAGTTTATCACAATTCTATCTGGCGAGTTATTACTCATTCACCTCCTTGTCATGTTGAGACTATTTTAAAAGATATAAACTCTTTCTTCTTGAATTCTGCCTCACAAGAAGGGTAATAAATAATATTTAATGGTGATATGTTATTGCATGGAAAGAAACTTTACATGATTTTAATGGGAAAACAAGTGCCTATCTACATTGTGAAACTGGGTTTGCTTTCATGCAAGATCATGCTGTCATTTTGATGGATTGTATTATGTTCTGTTAAGAGTCATGTACATATTTTCTATCGTAGTGTTTTTGAAAAATACAAGTGTCTCAAATTTTTAAAACTTTATTTATTTATATGTTCATAAAATTGCAATACAGTCATTTTTTCATGGGACATAAAAATTGAGTCAAAGTGTACTCTTTAGAGAAAATATTCTTTGATAAATAATTTCAAATATAGTCTTAAAACCAAAGTGTTATAGTCCAAATATTTTTGAAAATTTTTTTGTTTGCTTGGCACATCAAAAATAAATAGGAATGTGCCTAAGAAGACTGCCTATAGAGAGGGCCAGATGAATTATTTTTTGTTTGCTTGGCACATCAAAAATAAATAGGAATGTGCCTAAGAAGACTGCCTATAGAGAGGGCCAGATGAATTATTTTATGAAATATCTCAAAGTAATTATTGTTATATAAATATATATATATATATATATATATATATATATATATATATATATATATAAATTTAAAAAAACAATTATATTTCAGAAAATAAAAGAACTTACCTATATGCATTCTGAAGGTATTTTGGCTGGGGAACTAAAACATGGACCCCTTGCCCTAATAGATGATGCAATGCCTGTCATTATGATCGTGACAAAAGATCCAGTGTATTCCAAATGTATGAATGCTCTACAACAGGTAAATCTAATTTTGATTCTTTGCACAGTATATAATATTAAAAATTGCGGTGGAAATCTTCAATGGGAGCTTTCAAATTATTTTTAATACATATTTTAAAGAAGTTCATGTTCTTAATCACAATAAGTTATTCAGTAATGGCCCTCAGCAAGAATAGATTTACTCAGGTAGCAGACTAGTAGGAATGTGCATTTCAAGTTCCAGACTTTTTCAATTAAGCAAATATTTTAATTAAAATAGTGTTTCTTAACTTGTTAAGTATTCTTTTTCCAATCCATATTGGTTCAAACCACATTCAAAAGTACAAATAGCTATTTTGAATATAACTCCAATAATTTAAAAAACTGATTGCAGTAAAACTGTTTTAATATGTATAAATACTTAGATAATTTTATTTTGTTAGGTTACTGCAAGAGGGGGTCGACCAATTATCATTTGCGAGAAAGGAGATGTGGAAACTCAGAAGTTTGCAAATAAGTTTTTGGAAATACCACATACAGTAGATTGTCTTCAGGGTATTCTTACTGTCATTCCATTGCAGTTGCTCTCTTATCACATTGCTGTTCTTAGAGGATGTAATGTAAATATTCTTTAACCCTTTATTCTTTACCGCATTTTGATTTATTGCAGTTTTTTTCATGCAATATTTTTTTTGAGTCACTACATTGAAAACAAAGGGATATACATAAACAAAATGCTCAACTTTGGGAAATTTAATTAGTTATAGCTAATTAATTAATTAAATATATTCAACTGTGAAATTAATTATACACACTGTCCACTTAAAATAAATAGTCAAATCGTTTTGTAAGGTCTTTATTAACATACAAAAAAATAAGACACTTACCTTTTGACCTTAACTATTTTTTCGGAACAAAAATGACAATCGTCGCAATCCGCTGAAAACGCCATCAGCTGAAAATGCAATTTCTGCTTAAAACTATTCGCCTTCCCTGCTAAAATACTCATCATTGAACCCTTGCTGCAATATATCTGGGAAGAGTGGATTTCAGAGAATATTCCTGATAAGTATCGTCAGAATATTCGTAAAAATGGTTATTCTATGTAATTTGAAAGTGAGTAGTACTTATAAGTACCGTCGGTAGTTAAAGGGTTAATTTTGTTTTATGGCATTGTCTGTAAATAATCACAGAAAGGGGGTTTCTTTATACATTTCTATAAAACTCGATCCAAGTGATTCATAAATCAAATGTATTTTTTTTATCTTATATAATTTGGTATTTGCATAAACATTACTATGACTGTAGTAACCAGTGGTCATATTCATGAACTTGTGGCTAATGTGTTTCTTCTGAGTAATGCGTTTGAGTCCTAGAGAACACTTAAGACCTGTTGTGTAGAGGAGTTGATGCAGCCTAAATCTATCAAGGCTCAAAGTTCTCGTGTTAATGGGGTATGGAAGTTTGGAGAGTAAGTTGACAGCTCAGATATTGTCCTTGTCATTTAACCAGGATTTAAAATTAAGTCTGTCACTAAAGGCTATTGCGTTGCTTTATCCTACAATGTTAGTAATCAATCGGTCAAACCCCCTCAAAAAGCTTTGAAAGCATGTTGCTGTCTTGCCATTTCAGAACATACTATCATGGCTTGTTTCGGCTTTGTTAGAATGTTGCTTATTTGCTGAAGTTTGGACTTCCATTCATTTGGCAAAGATTTTGTGGTTAATTGATGTGGAAACTTCCTCTATCTAATTCTGGTATAATATTTCTCGAGTTCCTGCAGCTTCTGATTAGTAAGCTCTTCCCTGTTCCTCTCTACTTATTCATCCATGTCATTGCCCGCATACAAATCCATGAACCTGCTGAGAAAAGAGATACTAGTTAGTCTCAAAATCCCTTTCAGCTGCTATTTCTCTCCTCAAATTCCTCCAAGCAAAATTCAATAATCTAACAATCAAGTTCAATCAGGGTTTGTTAATAAAAGAGATATGCACAATTGTGAAAATATTCCAAAACTCACTCAGGAATAGTTCCTTTTAAAATTGAATTATTGGGAATTTTTCAGAGAAAGATCCTACGCTGCTTTCTTGGTAGGATCCAAGTGAATGGATCATGGAGAACTCTACAAAATTCTAACCTAGAACTCTACAAAATTTACAAACAACCTGATATTGTAAAATATGTCGAATTACAGAGACTTAAATAGGCTGGTTATCTGGCTAGAGTGAATGAAGATATTGTTACTGCAAAAAAATCTATCTGGCAAAGCCCTTGGGAAATAGACCTTGGGCAGGCTCCCGTTAAGACGGATTGACTGTGTCGAAAAAGACCTAAATATTTTAAAGGTCAAAAACTGGAAAACAGTTGCCAAAAGTAGAAATGCCTGGAGAAAACTTCTGGAGAAGGCCAGGGCTGTCAAGCCATTGAAGAAGAAAAATTTAATTCTATCAACTAAGGATATAAACATGCACATTGGATGCATGCGACTTAATTTCAAAAGAAACATTTTGGAGTTTTCTAACTTTTAGTTTTGCTTCGAATGATCTTTTAAGAATGTTATGCTTTTAAAATATTTCATTGTCTGCTTAGAACTTTGTATATGTTTTGTGGCATTATAACTTTGTTGCATAAAATATTTTTAAATTATATATTATACAAATAACTTATTCTAAGACTTAATAAAACAATGATATTTTTAAGGAAAATCTGGTACATTAGTGAACCACTGTTTTTTTAAAAAAAAATTAGTGAGCTTTGGAGAATGTAAGCATTTTTAGTATTTCAATTTTTTTTTATGTATCCCGATCGAATTTTCAGCCACTTAGGGTGTTATTATTTTAGTCATTGTATTAAATTGTAACCAAATTTTTTTTCAAAATTTTGTCATTACAATTTAATGATTATATTTTAAAAATAATCTAGATGATAGAAAAATATTAATAGTATAGAAAGGAAAAACTTAAAATGGATAGTTTTTAAGTTGGTTATTTATCCTCTCGCTACATATCCCGCAATTTCCACGGGTATGCATTTTTTATGACTATTTAACTGTGCTATTCCTGTTTATGTTCATATTTTTATGATCTAATTCTATATTTTAAAATAAACTCTTTTACAAAAATTTTTTGTAAATTATATTTTGACTCTAAAATGTAGGTTTAATATATAGATTTGAAATGCGTAATTAAACAATGCACAATTTTTGAGCATACTTTGATAAAGTAACTACGTAGCAAGAGGGTTAAAGAGATGGATGGTGCAATAGTTATAAGCGTAAAAGAGTATGGACTGCTTTATGGAACTAAAAACAGTTTTATGTTTAATCAACCTTCTACTAAGCGAAGTATCCCAAGTAATATATTGCATAGATATTTATATATACACTGCTGGACAATTGCTAAGGACGGATCCCAAATTGCTATGTAGCATAACATTAAGCGAGACATGAGGCCTAGTAGGATAAAATATAGTTGCCACACTGTTCAGACATTAGAATAAAGAATATTTATTGTTCTGGAAAGTACAAAAGCTGTGAAACATCTGAAAGAAAAAAAAAGTTCATTTGATATGCGTACGGAGAAATGGAACAATGCCTCTAAAAGTCAGCAGGCACCTTAAAGAAAGATATCAGTACGGGATATGTCCACCGTGGAGTGTGATGCAACATTCCACACGTCGTACCATACTGTGCACAACATTATCCAGCAGCTGTTGAGGCAATTTATCCCATTCCTCTGTGAGTGCACGGATGAGGGTGTTCTTGTTTGTCGGAGGATAGTTTCAACCAGCAACTTGCCTCCCCAAAGCATCCCACATTTTCAATGGGGTTTAGATCTGGAAAACGCGCTGGCCATACGAGACGTTGAATACCCTCGCTGTCTAGACAATCCTGAACAGCGAGTGTTCGATGACATGTTGCGTTGTCGTCCATAAAAACAAATGTATCACCGACAGCACCACGGAAAAGACGAACATGAGGAAGTAGAACTTCATCAATATATCGTTGGCCTGTCATAGTCCCATTCGGAACCACATGTAGGCGCGTGCGGCCATTGATCATGATGCCGGATCATGATACTGCATGTCGGATATCGGTCCTTTTCCTGGATATTTTCTGGACGATAAGCAGTACCACTCTCGCGCCAGATCAGTTGGCGTCTACAATCCGATGACAGACTGAACCTACTCTCATCTGAGAATAGTACGCATGCCCAGTCCTGTTCAGTCCAATTGTGATGCTCACGACACCATTGCAAACGGGCAGTACGGTGCTGTCTGGTCAATGGGACACACACAACAGGTCTGCGTGCGTATAGTCCTCCTCCCCTCAAACGTCTGGCAACAGTTTTTCGGGAGATCTGCTTTCCTGAGGCAGCAAGAAACTGATTTGCCACCTGCTGAGCTGTGGTGCGCCTGTTCCTTTTTGCTGATAGGACGATATATGTGTCTTCTGCAGGCGTCGTACTTCTAACACGACTTCCCCTGTGCCGTCTACTACACATTCCAGTAGTTTTAAATGACTTCCAGAGCCGTGAGCGATGTCGAACACCCTGGCAACATCTGTTATTTTTCGCCCTTCTTCGATCTTTCCAATAATTCGGCCACACATAAAATCATCTATGTGATGTCGGGAAGACATGCCAAAAATTTTAAGTTTGTCTATTAAATCTTTCCTGTAAAACTTTGACTTAAAACAACGACTTTCCACACGCGTCGAAACCTTTAAAGCTCTTATGAACGCTATCACGTGATGAACAGACGTGGAAAAAAAATTTGCATACTCATACTTCTTCTTACTAATATCCCGCACTTATTCTAATTTTCCACATTTTGCTTCTTTTCCTTTTTTGGTTGCTATGGATGAAAGTGTTATCCGTCCTTAGCAATTTTCCATCAGTGTATTTTTTTCTTATTATAGATATAAAAATAAAGAATGTAATGGATGTATATATATAGATATATATTTATATATATGTGGTGTGTGTTTATACATGCACATATGTGTGTATATACATATGAATTTTATAACATAACACCTTGGTGGCTAAAATTGTTTTTTTATAAACAACTTTTATAAGCCAGAATTTTTTAAAGTTTCAAGTTCATTCACTGTTGAAGAGCAAGAATAATTGTTTTTTTTTATTTGCTTGAATAAAAGCACATATAATTTCTGTGTATTTTTTAAGGGAAAAATATTTTATCACATTTTTGTTTTTCTTTTTAGGTTGATTGTCCTCGAAACTTGGCAAAATCAGTGACTGTTGAATAAATTGTTAGAAAACATTCCAAGAATTCACTTGTAGCTGTAAATTTTTATTTCTGTAATTTCTATTCAAGGAGCTTAACATTTTAAAATTTCGTAAAACTGTTACATTTTGAATTTTTTTTAAAAAAAAATCTTGTTCATGTTTTTATTTTTTTATTAAATATTTTTTTTAGAAATTGTTATTAAAACTTTATATTATCTCAAAATATTTATTCTACTGAAAAACGAGACTTTTTTTATTAATCAAAAATGACATTTCACGTAGAAAATGTATGGTAAATCTTTTATTTGTAGTCAAAATTATTAGTTAATTCATATAAAGTCTATAGTTATGAATTTTTTTCATGCACAATTTCTTAAACATACTGTATAGATTTGATACAATAAAATAATTTTTTGAGTTTGGTCTTTGTTCTTGATTATATTTGTTTCTGTGTGATGCTATAAAAATGTGCAAAAGTCTCCATTTTTTTAAAACATAAATGCTAAAAAAAATCTGCATGAAAATTATTGGTATGTGCTAAATGAATCATATCTTTTATCTTTCATCTAAATAATTTTAACCAATGAGTACTTATTCAGTTTTAAATTATTTATCAATTTGAATTTTTATCTTTCTCATAATTGCAAGCTAATTTTATGTTTCCTCTCTAATTAGAATGAAATGTTATTTTACATTTCTACATCTCTAACATCAAAAGATAAGTTTAAAAAACCTGTAAATTTTATGTCTTTTTTTTTAACTGTAGTTTGTTAAATGACTTGAACAGGAGCTTAACTCCAATTGTAAAGAAAATATTACTAATAAAAGTTTGAAATCTGTTATATCTTCGACTGCTAGAATCAAAAATGAAAGATCTTTTTATTAACATTGAAATGACTTCAATCGAGAAACTATGTCCTCAATAATTTTAAAAAAATTCTGGTTAATAACATAAAGATTAACCAACTTAAAGTCTTTCATAAACATGCTACAATTTGTTTAAAATTTCATATTTTTTTAATTAAGTTGATTAGAAGATTTTTTTATTTGGCATTAATTCCAAACAAATCAGGTTGCCATCGTCTTTCTATGGAATTCAATTTGCTTGGTTCTAGAATGTTTGAATTGTTCACTAAAAGAGAACAAACTGTGTGACAGAAAAACTTTGTTTCTGCATATTTTTTTTCTAAATTTATTTTCACATTTAAGTTTAAATTTATCCCTTATTTATCATTAAAATTTCCTTGAAAAGGTAGACAAAACAAGATTTATACTTTGATATAGTTTTGCTAGATGTTTGGTTATTACTTAAATGGACTGTACATAAAATTATTATTTTAGAAAAAATCCAAATGATTTAGTTTCAATCAATTTCTTTTATTAATGCAACTTCTGACATGAAGTCTCGAACAATCTGAAATATTTATTAATGCGACTTCTGACATGAAGTCTTGATCAATCAAATATTTTTTACACAAACATTCTCGTTGATACAAAACACATTGCTGCGGCAACCATATGCATTGCTATTATTTGCTTACAATTCAACAGTTCTAAAATCCGCCAATATGCCAAAGTAGATGTTTACATGGGCAGTAACATCATCCGACCTTGAAATCCTCTGAATTTCAAGTAATAATTTTTCTAGCCCCCAATAATAATAAATCCTATTAATACAAGAAAAATGCTAATTATAAACATCAGATACAAATACATTACACAGAATATTTTTGACATATAGACATTTCAAACAAATTTTAAAACAAAGCATGCATTTCAAGTATTGGGAATTAGTAAAAGACATAAATTAGAAATCCCTCGAAAGGTTTTTACCATAACAACTTGAACCTTTCCCTGTTACTACATCTTAGATTCTACCCATTGGCCATGTACTACTAGAAACATTTTCTTTTAATAGAAGAAGGCTATTTTTTCAAATTTCCGTTTTCTTCATTGTTGGAGATTGTTTAAATAATCCCTTTTTCCAAATAATTTGATTAATTTTTTGAACTTGTTACCATCTAGAGAGTCAATTATTTTAGATTCAGGAATGGAATTAATTGGACGACCGATTAAAAATATGTCCAGGTCTTTAAGAGCTAAAATCATTGGGATCAGAAGATAAGGGAATCAGTGGTCAACTATTTAATATACTTTCAACTTAGACAATAACTGTTAAGGATTCTTCAATGGTTGAATTATAATTACCTATTATTCTTTTCAAGTGATACTTAAATGATTTTACGCCTGCCTCCCAGAGTCCACTAAAATTTGGAAATCTAGGAGGCAAAAATTTCCAGGAGATTGATTTCACATTCAAATAAAATGCCAAATTATCCGGGGGAGTTTCCACGTTTGTATAACTGTTTTAATTCTGAATGAACACCAACGAAATTAGTGCCATCATCAGAAAATATTATGCTTGACGAACAAAAAAAATCTTTTTAATATTTCAATTAAGGCATCAGAATATAAATCGCTTAAAATTCTAAGTGAACTGCTCGGATCGAGAAGCAAACTAATATTCCTACATAAATTTTGCTTAAAGCTCCCTTACGTCGATTTTTATATTTAATATAAAAGGACCGCAAAGATCGATTCCGGTATTAGTAAAGGGGAATTACTGTCACTCTTTCTTTTGGCAATGATGCCATTAATTGCTCTTCTATTTTAGGTTTGGCATTTAATACATTGATGAACTATTCTCCTAGCATTATTTCTCCCATTTAACGGCCAATATTTTTCTCTAACAAGATGAAGTAACGTTTGAAGACCTACATGTAAATTATTTAGATGTAAAGGTTCCCTTATAATATTAGTAAGTTTATGATCTCTCGGCAAGAGTATTGGGTGTAATAAGAATCGTAGATTCGTTCTGTTAAAATGAAATTTCCAAAAGAATATCCAGTCACAATAAAGTCTGTCTATAGTGGATCAAGATTTATTTTGGAGTTACAGCCACAAACATAAAATGAAACTAAGTATGACACATTTAATTAGTTAACACTACTCTCTTCTATACTCGTGAAAATCACCGCCATTTTTCAGTCCCACCATCGTTCCAAGTCTTCCTATCCCTCGCTCATTCCGCCATGTTCACTTTCTCTCTTGCTCCTATCCGTTTTCCTCTCCCACTCTATATCGATGGCCGCGCCACCTATAAAGCTTTTAAACTGCCGGGCAAATCTTACATGCCCCACCAACGGAAGCACATGCGTCATCTTAAATGACCAGGTGCCACAAGAAAGATGTTACTCACACACACACAAATAATGTCCAAACCTTAGTTGTGGAGAGTACACTTTCTTACCATGAATATCGAGCTTCTCAAATAACCTTTTTGAATTAGTTCTAAGAGTACACAGGTAAACAATTACTACATAAATCAATCAATAATAGAAGTTTTCCAAGTAAACTACAAAAATTTCACTTTTAACTGAATATGACGGTTACCATATATGTGTGGCGTGCCTCGGCACCCACCTAATTCCTCTTAACTGGAACCAACTTACGAGCAGCGAGAAGTGAACTGATACGAACGGACACTCAAAAACCTGTCTATTTTAGGACTCGTTCCCCACTTCTCTCTCAAAAGCGCCCTAGAACGCTTCTTGATCATGAATTTATAAATTTTCCCCAAACCAAAAGGCTTAGGGCTTAATTTAACTTATTTTTCATTGGGAATTTAAAATTAATTTTAATTGTAATCTTAAACTTTCTTCTTAAAGCTAAAAGCTCTCACCATAGCAAGTAAATACTAGCTCCGCGCCGAGAGTCGTGGATTTAATATTGTTACTGAAGCGATGTTCCCTGCGGTCGGAAACCGAGAGGGTGACCTCTTCGGATTCACTTTTGCGGCTGATCTCGTTTCTGCTTTCCTTTCCGGCCACCCGATGGAGACACGGTACCTTCTATCTAGCAATACTTTTAAAATTCGTTTCACATCCAGCAATCAGTAAGTGGCCGCGGTAGCCAAGTGGTATGGGTATCGGACCGTGGCTTGCCCTGTCACGAGTTCGAGCCCAGTACCACTAAAGACCCGCCGTGTAGGGCAGCGATGCACGTTAAATCTGTCGAGCTGAAACGTCCTCCCGTTGGTGTGGTGTGGTAGTTAGGAGGGGGTGCCAGCTCAGGTGTCGTCCACGTCACTTGACCATGGTTCAAAATTACGTGGTCCGTCGCCAAAAGCCCTCGTGTGTAGCTAAACAGGGCGACGTTAATAAGAAATCAAGTCAATCAACCAGCAATCATTAATTAAATCGCTCCCTGGAATGATCGTTATATTTTTGAGAGCTGGATATTCCTTGTTTCCTTTTATCAATTATCATCATGTTATATCACTTATATGACTTAATTGCGTTATATAAATTCTTATACCGTGATCAGTCCTATATTCCCTTGTTTTTTTGTTCCTCCCCCATTTTAATACAGGCAATGTGCAAGTTGTTTCGTTCTAAATTTTTATTCAAAATTTATTTTCTCCCCCTTCTTTTCTATGGGATCTTGGACACATTCATCTCCAAGATCTCCTTGTTTCGGGTCGTTTATTTTCGGATCGACCCAATCCATTTCCACTCCCACTTTCTGCGTTGATCGGCTACGGCCAATCAAATCGCAGTAAGCTGGGCAATTCTTCCTTCGCTGAGCGGACTCCGTCCGCCACTGTTTTTTGGCAGATTTGGTCTGCCCATTCAATTTTCTCTTTTATTTTTTAAAAATTTTTCTTTTTCACTATGTCACCCCATTAATTCGGCTCTAAATTTATCAATTCTGATGAGAAGGTACGTCCCCTACAGGGACAGGAACTCCGTAAATTACATGCCACTTGCTTGCTCCCCACTTCTCTCTCTGACTCGCACGAGGAAAGACGTGCTTTCCCTTTACTCAATTCCCGTGTTTCAACCTAAGTAATTCTTATAATATTCTATAATGTTGTAAATTAAAAATATGTTTAACCTTTACTATTTATGTGGCGTGGAATAAATCTTTAATAGATTCTTACTTCACGCCATAATATGCACATACATTAACAAAAAAAAAAAGAATAAGGATACATTATACTCTCTCTCTCGAAAATAGCTAATACATAAATCAATAATAGATGTCTTCCGAGTAAACTACAAAAACTTCACTTTTAAACACACGCATATATACAACGCTACAAAAGAAAATAATACGAATAAGGATGCATTATGATTATGTCTCTGCTACTCCTCTTTCCTCGGTCCCAGAATGCGCGAGGCTTCACTCCCCAAATAGTCACTTTCGGTTTGGCACGTCGTTTAAAACGTTTCTGAAATTCTATTTCACTCTTCCTCAATTTACATATAACTCCTTTCTTCATCCACGCTAAATCAACGACCTTAAAGTATAGGGGTCAGGTTTCACCCCTAAACTTCCCGTCCCGGTAAATGTTGCCGTGTGTTCTCAATTTAAGTCGAACTCGTTTCTTTGTCCTTCGATTTTCCCGTGGTGATCGTCGTATCTTCACAGAACCATCTTGCTTGATAAAATCCCTCAGTTTCACGCAAGTTTTCACATTCCACTTTTATCCTGCGAATATTCGCGTCTAAAACTCCAGTGCTGGGGTATAAGTACCATGTTGCTTGAGGCTTTTAAATTCACCTTTTGTTGTGATTCGGCAACTGTCATTCTGCTTAAATTTTTGCGTTTTCTTTTAGGCAATTTTGACTTTTCTTCTTCAATTTCATCCTCATCAAAGTCAATTCGCTCTTTACTAAGGATTACGGGATTAAAATCTCCTTTATCTTTTATCACATCGACTGATATTTCTTCCTTTTCTTTCTCCACAGCAACAGATTGTGCTACGGCATATTGATCCGCACTACGCGTCTGAACTTGTTCACCCTTAAACACCAGAATCTTCTCGATTGCTTGGGGTACCTCCATATCTTCATCTGAAAATTTTTCCGGCTCTTCATTTAACAATTTATTTTGCTCGTTCATCGTTCTTTTACATCTTTCTGGTAAACACTTCTGTTCTTCTTTCATGCTCGTTTTACGCTCCTCTTGAACATGCCGAATCTGCTCTTCCACAAGCCATCTTTCTTTTTTCAATCTCATTTCTTCTTCCTAAGCTATTCTTTCGTTTATTCTTTTTCTTCTTCCGTCCTTCCCCACTGCTTTTGCTTCCTCCTCAGCCTTGAGTCTGATCTCACTGCTAAGATTGGATATCAATTCGTTTCCAATGTTGCCTCTATCTGTCGACACTTCTATGTCTAGGCATGCTCTTGCGAAATGACCTTCTCCTTCCAACTCTATTTTTTCTGGAGTTCGAACCCCATTTCGACATTCCTCGTCCTCTGCTCAAAATCGGCCCATCTCTTCCTTTCCACTATTTCCATTTTTTTCTTTTCTTTTTCTCTCAGCCAATTCCATCTCTTTTTTTCTCTTAGTCAATTCTATCTCTTCTTTCCTTTTCCTCTCATTGAATTCTATTTCTTCCTTTCTCTTGCGTTCCTCTATAATAATATTTAAATATTCTCTACAAAACTCCTCGTCAAAGTATTTACTATTCAAAAGATAGCCTCTCAACTCAACCACTTTCAAACCAAGGACATCTTCAACCCCCATTTTCGTAGCCATAACTTGCAAGTCTACTTTTGATCCCTTTCCTAAAAATGCCATCTCGCTCCTTACTATAGTTGTCCTAAATTAAATCAAGTAACACTCTAATTTCAAAACGCAAAAAGGTATGCTTAATTAATCAAAGTGGGACTTATATTTTTAAGAAATAAATGTGTGTGTGTGTGTTTTTTTTTTTTATTTCTTTAGCATAAAATTTGCAAGTTTATACCTTGGATGCTAAATTTTGTACATATGGTGGACCAAAATTGAATTCAACACATTATTACTACAATAATAATACAGATTTCTACTGCATAAAAATAATATCTCAATTTCTCGAAATTTGTAATCCTAAAGATTTTCATACATCACAGCAATTAAAGAAAAATAAACCTACCTGCGTTCACATCCCTTTCACAAAATATATCGAAATAACAATAAAATAAAATCAACCTTTTATCCAAAATAAAAAAAATCATCAGTAATCTAAAAAATTATTTGATATATCTGACACTTAAAAAAAAATCACATACTCCTAAACACAAGCTCTACTTGGCAGACGATATTCTTTAGTATTCAAAAAGAAAAATAAGTTATATTACGCTTAATCTAATAAAAAAATGCACAACACAGAGTTGCAAAGAAAGTTCTGCTTATGACCATGAACAATGACTCTCACTTTTATTTATTTTTTGCGTTCTCAGCAATGGTTAAAAATCCTATTTTTATAAATGAGACATACGCGTATAGAAAAGGAAATGAATATATGATAAATGTTCCTTTTTTAAAAAAAAAACAACCAAATATTATGTTATTGAGTGAAATAATGAACAAATATTTCAACAAATAATGCACATTTCACATAATAAAAGAAATACACCCTTTACTTAAATGTTCTGCTTACCGACATTTGATTTTAATTCAGTAATATTTTAATACCATAAATATCTGAACTGATGTTCAATAGAAATACATATATCTAATATTTCATAACGTTTCTGATGAAACCCAATAGATATCTGAACTGATGCTCAATGGAATAACATGTAAAGGACAGTTTTTGTAGAGATTTTCTCTCACTAGATGGCTGCACCTGTCAACTGTTTTTCGAATCCGCAAAACGTGGTATTGGCAAGATGACAAAATTAATTCTATTCAAATAAATGTTAAACTTAAATAATAATTGTTAAACTTATTTCATATAAATGCATTTAATTTCTGTTAATTTTTAAAATGATCTTCATAATTTATATTTCTGTTTTTATATTTTTACTTGTGTAGTCGTATCGATTATATTATGCTTTACGGCAACATAACTGTATAAAATACTGAAAACGTGGCATTTCTGTACAACGTGTAGAGATAGCTTTGCCGCCGGTGTTGAACGAACACGCAGAATAAAAATTCCAGTAGATATTGATAAAGTCTAAAAGTTTGAATTAAATGAAAACTCAACACTTGAGTATTTATTAGAGTGCTATGAAACAAGCGCCTAA
Source organism: Trichonephila clavipes (assembly GCA_019973935.1). Taxonomy (NCBI): domain Eukaryota; kingdom Metazoa; phylum Arthropoda; class Arachnida; order Araneae; family Nephilidae; genus Trichonephila; species Trichonephila clavipes. The sequence continues at coordinate 238,680 of BMAU01011497.1, forward strand.
TAACTGGTGACCCTGGATTTTATTTACTGGAAAATGACAAAATAGCGCATTGGCTAACAAGATCGTGGAGATGGCGCTAAGAACAATTGATGCTGCAGTGGTTCAGAAAAATTCCTTAAGAGTGGATGAACTCCTGTCTAAATTAGTAAGTCTTGAAGAACAACTTGCCTCTTTGAAGCTACAACGAAAATTCCGGAGCTCTAGCCCTCATCACCATCAGAGGAGTAGAAGTCGCAGTAAATCAAGGCGCCGCTACAATCCTCAGGGAAAATATTGCTTTTACCATTTCCGATTCGGGAAGAAGTGCCTCCCTGGTAAATGCGTACAGCCGTGAGCTTCAATGAGCCGGGAAACGAATCCCAGCAGTAGACGCCGCGGCGAGTTCTGCTGCCGACATTTTAGGCCACAAATTCCGGTTATTTGTCAAGGACAGAGAAACCGGATGTCAATTCCTTGTGGATAGCGGAGCAGACGTCTCAATCCTCCCTTGGACAAAAACGAAAGGTGAGTGCCAAGCCTCTCAATATAAACTGTATGCTGCTAATGGCACTGAAATTCCAACATATGGTCTAAAAATTCTCACGCTGGATCTAGGCCTAAGACGCCCATTTCAGTGGCCGTTTATTATTGCCAAAGTTAAGCGAGGAATCATAGGTGCTGATTTCCTTCAAAAATTCCAGTTGCTGATAGATCTGCACAACAGGAAATTAATCGATGGAGTAACAAATCTTTCAATTAAAGGAGAAGTTGCTACCATCCAAGAAAATAATGATCTCAGCACGGTCAATAGAGCCTACAAGTATTTCAACCTGCTTAACTCGTATCCTGATTTAACCAAGCCAAACTTGGTTAACAGAGTGGTCAAACATGGAGTAAAGCACCACATCCTAACAACTGGCCAACCGGTTTATTCGAAGGCAAGACAACTAGCCCATGATAAGTTGAAGCTGGCGAAGCAGGAGTTCCAGTTTATGCTGGACAACGAGATTATTAGACCCTCAAAATCTCAATGGGCAAGTCCATTGCACTTGGTTAATAAGGATGGCACATTAAGACCATGTGGCGATTACAGGCGACTCAACGCACAGACAATACCAGATCGGTATCCAATTCCTAGAATTGAGGACTTTAATCACATCCTGAAGGATAAAAAAATATTTTCCAAGATAGATCTCTTAAAGGCATATTATCAGATACCTATTGCTGAGGAAGACAAAGAAAAAACTGCCATCACCACCCCATTTGGCTTGTACGAGTTCAATACTATGAGTTTTGGACTGAGGAATGCTCCTTCAACCTTCCAACGTTTCATTACTGAAGTACTGTATGGACTCGACTTTGTTTTCCCGTATCTTGATGATGTACTTGTTGCCTCATCTACGGAAGAGGAACACAGTGAACACTTAAAAATGGTATTTGAAAGATTCCAGCAATATGGACTTCGAATAAATGTTTCCAAATCAGTGATGGGAGCTGCCCAAGTTGAATATTTGGGATTTCTGATCACTGCAGAAGGTTCTCGGCCATTGCCAGAAAAAAAGTTCAAGCTATCTTCAACTACAAACTACCAGAAACTATTCATGACCTGCGGACGTTTCTGGGCATGATAAATTTTTACCGAAGATACCTAAAGGATGCTGCTAAGACTCAAGCACCTCTACATGAACTGTTAAAAGGAGCGAAGAAGAAAGATCGCAGAAAAGTGCATTGGACTGATGACACCAGGAGAAGCTTCGAAAAATGCAAAACTGACCTTGCCGAAGCTGCTCTTTTATCCTTTCCAAGATCTGGACTACCCCTATCACTTTGCACAGATGCATCAGATTTTGCTGTGGGCGCAGTACTCCAGCAGTTAGAAAACGAGGGTTGGAAGCCAATAGCTTTTTACTCAAAGAAACTAAATGAGACACAAACAAGGTATAGTACCTATGACCGAGAACTATTGGGAATATACCTTTCAGTGAAACATTTCAAACACCTGCTGGAAGGGAATGATTTTGTTATATATACTGACCACAAGCCTCTGACTTTTGCATTTAAGCAAAAAAATGAGAAAGCATCACCAAGACAACAACGACAACTTCAATACATTTCAGAATTTAGTTGTAACATTCAACATGTATTGGGTAAAGATAATGTTGTTGCAGATGCCTTATCCAGAATTGATTCAATTTCTGAAATCAACTTTGAGGAAATTTCAGAAGAGCAAACTACTGACGAAGAGTTGCAAAAAAATTATTGCACAACAATTCTCTAAAATTTAAACCTTCGACATTGCCATCTGGAAAAAAACTTTGGTGTGACATCTCAACACAAAAAATTAGGCCTTACATTCCACAAAAATTTAGGTTTCAAATATTCCAACTAATTCATGGCTTAGCTCACCCTGGTATTAAATCTACAGTAAAACTGATGACTGAAAAATATGTCTGGTCAGATATTAAAAAGCAAGTCAGAGAATGGGCAAAAGCTTGCATTAGATGCCAAAAATGTAAAGTCAGCAGGCATACAAAATCCAAATTAGGAGATTTCGAACAACCAGATGAAAGGTTTAGTGTAGTTCACATAGATCTCATTGAAAAACTACCACCTTCAGAAGGAATGCAGTATTGCTTAACCTGCATTGACCGATTCTCTTGCTGGATGGAAGCAATTCCTATACCTGAAATAACAGCTGAAATAGTTGGGAGAGCATTTTATGAGAAATGGATTTGCAGGTTTGGAGTACCTGCCAAATTAGTGGACAGATTCATTACCCACTGTGTTGTTAGGTTTAAGAGCTGCCATAAGACCTGACATTAGTTACACAATTGCACAGATGGTCTATGGTACTTCCATTAAATTACCTGGTGAATTTTTTGATCCCCCTACTATTAACATGGATCCACAGAATTTTGTTGCCAAATTACAGCAACACATGGCAGAGCTAAAGCCATTGAAGTCTCCTAGCAACAGGAAGCAAAACATCTTTGTGCATAAAGATTTGAAATCCTGTTCCCATGTGTTTATTCGTATCGACAGAGTTAAAAAAAGCATTAGAACCACCATATGAAGGACCATATACTGTACAAAAAAAAGTATGATAAGTATTTCACAATCCTAATCAAAGATAAAGCAGTTAATATCTCTGTAGATAGACTGAAACCTGCCTATTTGTTAGCAGTGGACACAATCAAAATGAACAAACTAGTGTTGGAAAAAAAATGAGATTTCAAATTGGAAAGAACTTTCCCCAATGCCTGATGAACAATCTACTACCAGCTGTGGCAGAAAGATAAAAAAAACCAGTAAGATTTAGAGAATAAACAAAATAGCAACTATTATGTATGTGTGTTAAAGTTTGAATTCCTTTCACTTATTACTAGTAAACAGTTATTAAAAATTAGTAAATTTGAAAATCACCATTTATAAAAATGTATCTAATTGATTAAATATATTTCTCTTGGTAATGCAATTTATGTACATATAGTGAAAAAGTTATAGTAAACACTGCTTTAAATGTTGTAGATATACTTATAAAATGACAATGTATGTTTATTTCTGGATTTTAGAATTGAAAATTGACTCTTAATTGGTTATATATACATGTATGATTTTTATGCTAGTATTGTGAAATTTAAATAATTATTCTTCCACTATCCTGATATAACCTCATCAGTAAGTTGTAAGCAAAAGTAGAATTGTGTGTAATTTCATAACATCGAGAATCTAAATCAAACAAAAGCTTTGTAAATAAAAAGAAATTAAAGAGTATGATATAAAATTTTCCATATATATTCTCGCATTCAAATTAATATATGTTATACAAAGTTCAACTTTATGTCACAAATAATTATTCATTACTACTGTTTTTTTACATTGTCGACAGAAATTCTCTCATTAGTATTACAATTTGTGGGCATCTCATCTCTTAAATGTGTTACAGAATGTTTTTTTCATTGGAAAGTATGTACTTTAAGGAATAAACATTTTTTCCCCTTTAGTATGAGCAAATGATTATAATGCAAACAGATACCATTATTATATAATAAATTATTAGCTTTATACATAGAGATATTCTAAAATCGTTTATAGAATTGCAAATCGATGAAAATCTCAATAACTGGAGAGAGAGAATGACAATTAATGTCGCTCTGTTCAGCTACAAGAGGGCTTTTGGCGACGAACCTCGTAATTTTGAACCATGATCAAGTGACGAGGACGACACCTGAGCTGGCACCACTGTCTTAACTTCCTCACCACACCAATGAGAAGACGTTTGAGGCTAAATAGATTTAACGTGTATCAATACTTCTACATGACGGCTAATAACTAGATGATAAATATCGAATATTCTTTTATTTTTGGAATCTATTTCCAACCATAATCACATTTAGTTTCTATACCGGTTGAGAAAACTCTCTATCGAATTTTCAAAAAATAAATATAGTTCCATCTTTACAATTAGATTCAGTAATTAATTTTTAATTTTTTTCATAATTACACGATAAATCATTTTTTTAAATATTTTTTGACACAAATACAAAATTATTCATTAAGAAAAAAAAGTTTTTCAAAAATGTAATAGTCTTTGAGTATTTTGTTCTATATATTTCTTTAACCAGCCTATCCATTTAAATTCTAAAAAAATTGGTGTAATTGGGTAAAAAAAAAAAAAATCTGAAATAAAATCTGAATCCCCCACGTAACAACTCAACATTAGAATCATTGTTAAACTGAAAATCACAAACTATATCCCTGATATTGCGTCATTAAGTATAACTTTACAAGGGCAAAATTCTCCTTAAAATCTTAATTTTTTATTTAACTATATTAAAGGAATGCTTATATTTTATGTTGTTTATTTCTTATTGACTCCTACTACTAGTTCACTCTTTTTCAATCGTTAATAAAATACTTTCTATTCATCCATTGAAGTTCAAATACATCTTTTTAAACTAGCAGTGGATGACACTTGATGTTAATACCATTGTTTCTCTTTTTTTCAAATATAAATTCATTCATTATATTTAAAAAATGAATAAAAAGTAAAAAAAAAAAATAATAGTCCAACAGCATATATAGAAAGGAAAATCGTTCGTTGTGCCCCTGTGGAGCAATGAATAGCGCGTTGGACTTTTAATCCAAATGTCGTAGGTTCGAATCCCTCCTGGGATGGCCTAATTTCTAAGAATGTGATTTCTTTTTTACAATACTATTTTATAGGAATAATTAAATTCAATAAATGAATAAATAGTAACAAACAAACAAAAAATAGTATAACACCATATATAAAAAGGAAAATGAAAAATTGCAAGGAAAATCGCTTTCTAGTTTGTCACTTAATATTGTAAGTCTGTTATATGTATATACATATTTATATTAATTGTAACTATTTAATAAAAAGTAACTAAAATAAAAGATTTTCTTTGTTGACCTAAGAAGGAATTAAATATCCTAAATATTATCCAAAGTATAATTTTTGAGCACATATCCTCACTGGAAAACATTTTTCTTTTAATTAATATGCAAGAAATGAGCATTTTTTTTATTGATGAGTTAGTACACTAAATAATAAGTTATGAAATAATGTGTGTTGCTCTCTCTCTCTGTTGTTACTAATGCCACCTATCTGACGATGTCAGATCGAGGCCCAAGAAATTCATCGCTGCAAAGGGCTACAAGTACGCTTGTCGTTAGCTGTAGCTTTGAGTACCATTCAGGTAACAGTACGTTTTGGCTGGGTTCCACCCCAATTTTGACGGAGAACATCTTAGGGGTGATCAGGGGCCTCCCAGCTCTTGGCAGCTCTCTCTTAAAATAATTAATTAAATGGAGGAAATAAGCAATGCATATTAGAAATATTTATGATATTGATCCCGTTTCTACATCGCCATGAGGTAGGAATCTCGATGCGTTTTTTTTATAGAGGTATCGCCAGGAGCCATAACTCTCTTCATCGCAATCTTTTACTTTATAGAACAATCTGGACAAAGCCAATTTTTAATTTTTGACCCATTCTTAAAATTGACGCATTTCCAATGTTACCAGTAACTGCAATCATCACACTGAACCATATTTTTTTTAAGTCGTTGCACTTTCACAATGATTGCAACGTCAAAAGTTTTGTTTCAATGTAATTATTTTTTCTACTTCTTCCCAAGCTTGTGTAGTAAATAATTCTTGTACAGATATGTCAAATCATGATTTATAATAGAATCCACAATTTAATGAGGTTGATTATGTGACGTCATGATCACATGATGAGGAGAGCACGTGAATATGTTTTGGTTTGTCTCCCGCTTAACTCTAACCTAACAATTCTTTTGTGTACTATTTTGCTCTTGCTCTTTTACATTATAACTCGATTACAGTTAAAGATCAGATAATTGTATAGAAAAAAAATCTGTTTTTAATATCCCGGTAAAAAAATTCGAGTGTTTAGTTAACGTGATGAAGCGTAAGGATTTTAAACCATCTCCTTACTTATTATGCTCTGACTACTTTGTGTGAGTAATCTTATTTTCAATACCAAACATTTTTAGAAAGCGTCGCCAGCTCCATTCCTATACTATTTTTGTGTTCACAAAAGAAACTTCTGCTAAAAGGAATTTGGATAGATATCTACAGGAATGTAAATATTTTTTATTTTAAATTAAATTATATAGAGAACATACCTAAAAAGATAAAATATATTTATTTAACTTAAATTTTAATTATTTTACTCATCTTCATAGTTAATAGATATTTCTGTATTAAATTATCTAAAATAAAAACACAAGAATCTGGTATATAACCCTACTTGTCATACATTAAAACAAGTTTTTTTTCTCTCTCTCTCTCTCTCATATATATATATATATATATAATATATATATATATATATAATGTATTATATATATATATATGTATATATATATATATATATATATAATGTATTATATATAGAGAGAGAGAGAGAAATATATGCATTACTATATAATTTTATTCTTTTGGGAAACAAATTTCGAAAAACATTCACTTCAGAAATGAAAAAATAACTTAATTTACTACAGGCTCATTTTTATTTATACTTGAAGATAAATTAAAAACCATTTTCAAACATTAGAAATGCAAATTACCATTTACCTTTTGTAAAGTTATAAGTAAAAAAAATTATGCAACATTTTTAAAGCCTTTATTCGCAGCACCATTTTAGTAAAAAGATGTTATTTATCGAGAATTTCATTCAGAATGTGGTAAAAAATTAAGTGTTGGTATGTTCAGTGTAAAAAAATCAAATATTTCCATTAAAACAGAAGATAATGCTTCTTATATTTTAAAGGAACAGATTGTAGGAATTTTGTAATTTGTGTGAAATTAAAAAAAAAAAGAAAATCCTTTGTCAATTTTATTTTGATGTATATGTAATGTAAAGGTTTATTAAAAAAATAATAATTAATGTAAGGAAAATTAGGGTGGTTTAAAAATAAATATAATAAGCTTTAGTATTTAATATGTAATTTTACAGGTATGATAAACAAATGTTATACAAAGGTTTATTGTACTTGAAATTGTCTTGGACATGAAAAAAATTGTATCGAGATATTTTACAAAAAATAGTTACGTTGCCATTTTATATGTGTATTTATTTTTTTTATTCGAAACTTCTTTGTATAAGTTGCATGATTTAAGTATTCTAATTTGTTTTATGTAAATTCAGAAAGTTGATTGTATAGATTTAAGATCTGAAATTTTAAAATTCTTAGGATATTTCATTTAATCTGGTTAGTTAGTCAGTTAGATCCTCTATTTGTCCTTATTGTATAGTGTTACATTCATATATATATATATATATATATAGAGTCTGCTTTATTTACTTATAGTGTATTCATGTAATGTTAAAATTAAGTGTCAATAAATAATGTATATTAAAAAGAGTATGATTATTGAATAAAACTGTCCGATAAGAATTTTCTGCTTCATTATATGAGAAATTTTCATGAAAACAATTTAATTTGTTCTACTTTAAAATAATTTTATTAAAAAGTCTATTTCTTTAAGCATGTTTCTTAATTTATTTTTAAAAAGTCAAGTTCATTTCTTTCTGAATATTGGAGACAGGCATTTCTAAAAAAATTCAAACCTTTTGAAGGGTAATAATTACAAAGGAAGTCAAACTATAAAACATATCAAATGTTTGTTTATAATGAGATTATTTCAGATATCCCAAACCTTTAAATGATGTTAAAAACAATTTCATTTCCATCACAGAAGAATACCTAATTATTTTAATCAAAAACTTTCATTATTAACCAACTATTATTTTATACACTCTGCTGTCAAAAAGTATAAATCTCTTGTTAAACATTAGAAATAGGTATGAAAATTTTTAAATAAACAAAAATATATCCATGTCATTGACAAATTTTATTATAAATTCATTTCCAAAATTATATTTACTTCCATTTCCTGTTTCTGAATGTTCCATACTCTTCTATGAGAAATTATAGAGATAGTATTTCTAAAAACATTAAATATTTGTAGCTGGTATTTACTAAGGGAATCAGAGAATGAAAGGTATACACATCACTATATGTACCAATAAGTAATTGTACACATATGAGAAGTTTTTACAAATTCAATGGTCTCAATTCTATACTGTAAATCATTTTCGTGCGTAAATAAACATAATAAACTACATGAAAACAAATGACTTATTATTAGGATGTTAAAAAATAATCTAGAACTATTAATAAATATATAAACTAACACTGCAAGAAACTACCGGCTCCGCACACTAACACCTAATGACAAATATACTAAACTGAAAAAAAAATTATGCTAAAAAAATTACGAAAAATACTTCATACCTAATTATTAAACAAGGATAATGCAAAAATATAATAAAAATAAATAAAATTTCAGAAATAAGCTTCACACACAAGTAAACATATCAAGCATATGAAATTTACACACTGATTCAAAACGTGGGGATATGTTGCTATCCTCATCACGTGATTTCGCCTAGGCGTCTCAATGTCTGTGAATCAACCTCATTATCAGGTTTTAAATCCTGTACACTAAAAAGAAAAGTTTTAAATTTTCACTCCAATAAATGTTTTTTTGTTACCAAATTTGATATAAAGGTACATATTTTTATGTGTGGCCCGCGAGATTATAATATTTTTCCGAAGTGGCCTGCAATTTCTTTTGGGTTGGACCCCCTGGACTAAAGGTTTAACCAAAGCGCTCTTTTGCGGTTAATGAACTTGGAAATTCGAAGTTCTGGAACAAGCCTCTCAAATAAACAATCATAAACCATGTCATTATTCCCCTCCACCACAAAAGAGAACAAAAATAAAAGCTTCTTTTCCCCCGGGCATCGTAAGAGAAATCCGATGACAGAACACCCCGAACCACAACTCCTTTTCCTTCACTGTGAATCACATAGAAGCGGAACACAACAAAGGTCGAACTCGAGGTCTGCCATTTCTTACGCGCTAACGAAAAGAGAGAAATTTTAAGAAAAAAGGGGATGTAATTTGAGCCTCATGCCCGGTCATAGAGCAATGGAATGTGCAAAAAGAGAGTCATGACCTATTTGTAATGGCTCCCACCATTTCACAATGTTTTTGAAATCGGCACGGTGACGATTTCCCTCCAAAAAGTGACACAAATAATATAGTTTCAGCAGTATTTAAAACAGAAGTAAATAGTGTATTATTACAAATGTGTGCTGAGTTAATAGGTGACAAAATGAACAAGTTAGATTATTCTTATTCTTAGATAATGGTTCACAAAGAAGTTTCGTTTTAACAAAATAATCTATTATGTATTTAAAAATGAACATAAAGTTTTCAGGATATCAATATAAATAGATGTGTTAGCATCAAATTCTGTTTATAAATAAATATGTGTTAGCATCAAATTCTATGTGTAGAAATAATATGTGTTAGCATCAAATAAAATGTGTATAAATAGATACTGTTTTGCATAAAAATGCTCAATTGTGGTAAATGGATTGTATTAGTGATTAACTGAGTTATAATTATGTGGTGAATTGAAACTAAAGTTTTCTGGTATTCTTTCTTGTAAATAGGAAGTTTTCTGTTTGTTATATATTATAAAATTACCCATTGTGTATGTAAATATGAAAATTGATTTTTTAACAATATTGGATTTGATATGTTTCATAATAGTTCAAAAAAATTAAGGTGTTGTCATTGCAGAGTAACTGGAAATGTTTTTTTTTTTAATGGCATGTTAACTTTCATTGGAATATGAATGATTTTTTTTCGCAAAATATTTATGTACTTAGTTTCCCACGTTCAAATATTGACTGAGTTTTGTGTATTTGCAAAAGCATTCTGTAGTTTTTTTTTGAGTTATTGAATATCTTATATGTACTTTTTTTTACTTTGTTTAAATTTGATTGTTGTTCAGTATAAATATACATTTAAAGTAATTGCTGAACATTTTAGTTGTATTTTTCCATGTATTTTTTTATGAAACAGGAAGGTAAATGTGTTTAAATATTTTTAAACTGGTAGCATATTTTGTGCGCTAAGACTTCTGTAGCAATCCTGTAGTAGTAATTTTGTGTTGTGTAATGTAATGATTAGTAATGATTGTGTTAAAAGCGGTTTGTATAAGTTTAACTAAAAGTACAATGTTAAAAATGAAATTATTATCTGTTCAATAAGTCTAAAACTGTTCCTGCCATATATTTATTTCTTGTATCGTAACTTTGTTACTGGCAAGGGAGTAATGTAAAGGACAGTTTTTGTAGATATTTTCTCGCACTAGATGGCTGCACCTGTCAACTGTTTTTTGAATCCGCAAAACGGGGTACTAGCAAGATAGCAAAATTAATTCTATTCAAATAAATGTTAAACTTAAATAATAATTGTTAAACTTATTTTATATAAATGCATTTAATTTTTGTTAATTTTTAAAATGATCTTCATAATTTATATTTCTGTTTTTATATTTTTACTTGTGTAGTCGTATCGATTATATGCTTAACGGCAACATAACTGTATAAAATACCGAGACTCACTCACTGACTGACTAATCACGATATCTCCGGAACTATTAAACCTACAGATTTGAAATTTGGTAGGCAGGTTCCCTTCATGGAGTAGACACCAGCTAAGAACGGATTTTGCAAAGATCAAATAACCAAGGGGCGTTACGAGGGTTTAAGGGGCGTTATAGATAATTATTTCCTTTACTAAACTATTAGATGTTAAGTCGTGAAACTTGGTACACAGATTTCTTTCATAAAGAATAGATTCCCTACATAATGATTTTTACAGAAATCGATCTCCAAGGGGCGTTATACATAATTATTTCCATTTTTAAACTATTAAACGTACAGTCTTGAAATTTGGTAAGCGGATTCCTTTCATAGAGTACAGATCTCCTACAGAATGGGTTTTGTGAAAATCGACTCCCAAGTGGCGTTGTAGAGAATTAAGGGTCGTTATAGGCAATTAAGGTATCCGACTATCCTAAAACCATGATTTTTTTCAAAAATTGGCAAAATTTGTATGACTTTATTTTATAGACCATTTCCTAATACCAAGTACTTTATTTTCCCTCCACTAGAACAAAAATTACAAGCGTTTTAGTAAAAGTAAATGCCATAACTTTACACAAGATGTCAAACTTTAAAATGCGTTTTACTCGAAATGTGTTTTTTTCGAAAAACTCAAACGGGGACCGCGATTGCTCAAAAAGTTTTGAAAATAATTAGCTGAAATTTTTTGCTTATATTCTGCATGACAGTAGAAGTGTTTTGATTTTCAGATTTATCAATCACTGTTTTATTTCAAAATTTGCTGTTCTTTATGTGAATATAGTCAATGTTTTTTTAAGCAATTTCGTATAATGACTTAGGTAAAGTGCTCTAGTTTTTGTAAAAATTAAAATATCTCTTATCGTGAAGGTCACTTCAAACAGGAATAACAAAGTAACATATCAAAATTGAAAAATTGTGAATTTCTTCCTAAAATCTTTGTACAGAGCGGGCCCCGTTTATGTAATTTTTCGTACATTTTTACTAGTTTTTTGCCATTTTAATAATAATAATTTTTTTCTTTTACCAATTTCAGGATTTTTTCCTTAAAATATACAAAATAAATATAAAAATCACAAAAAGATCTCCATATCTCCTTTTTTTTTCAAAAAAAAGTTGTCGTAAGTAGTCGGATACCTTAACTCCTTTTTTAAACTATTAGACGTAAAATCTTGAAATTGAGTAAGCTGATTCCATTCATTGAGTAGCGATCCGCTATAAGATGGGTTTAGTGAAAATCGCTTCCTAAGTGGCTTTGCGGGGTCTTAAGGGGCGTTATGCATAATTATTTCCATTTTTAAACTATTAGACGTACAGTCTTAAAATTTGGTAAGCGGATTCCTTTCAGGGTGTAGAGATCCGCTACAAAATAGTTTGGGGGAAAATTGATCCTTAAAGGTCATTGAAAGGGATTAAGGGGCGTAATAGATAAATATTTCCGCTTTTCAACTAATAGACCCACCTGCTTGAAAATTAGAAGGTATGTTCCGTTCATGGAATAGAGTTCCTTTTACAAAGAGTTTTGCGAAAACGGACCCCCAAAGGAGTGAGGTTGCGAGGGATTAAAGCGTGATTTAGAAAAATTCCGGTTTTTGAATTACCCCATTTACTTGAAATTTGTTGATTACGTTTCTTTAGTTGAATAGAGTTCCACTAAGAATGGATTTTATTGAAATCAACTCCAGGAGAAAGCGGGGAGAGTTATTGGGGTGTATTGATAGATAAAATTCCCGTTTTCGAACTGCTAAGACTATAATAATAAAATTTGGTTTGCATGCTTTTTTTGTTGAATTGGAATCCGCTAAGAATGCTTTCAACGAGATATTGATGATAAAAATTCCGTTTTTGCTCTGTTAGATTTAGACTTGAAATTTAGCACGCATGTTTATTTTATGGAATAGAGATCCACTGAAAGTTGCTTTGGTGGAAATCCACTTGATTATTAGGTTAAGTGAGCGCAAAAAATCTTTCTACTCTATTTTAAATGTAAATAAAAATTACATATTGTAATTTCTGTCCTTTTTATATCAAGAGGCAGCTATAAATATAGTTTTCAATAAATTGAATTCTTAATGCTAGATATCAATAATAACGGCTAGTTTCTTTATAAAATATCATTGATTGTACTCCTTTATTGAGAAATCTTAGGGAATTTTCGAATTCTTGGACAGTCAAAGGACCAATCTGTTGGTGTTTGTTTCTGCAATTGAACACAAATCTGAAAGTAAAATTAAGAATTCTAAATATTTTATGAAAATTATTACTGATAGGATTTGGTTTATAAAATTATTGTCTACCGAAAGAATTAAATTTGTAGAAGTCCCAGTTTTAAGTTCAGTCAAATATAGTTCCTTTTCAGAGGAATTCAAGTCATTTTGGAGTGAATCATGAATAATTTCTTCCATGGTAGAAGATGGTTCTGACCACCAGAGTTCCAGGAGCTCGAAATCAGAAGGACTGACTCCACGGGAAATGAGATTAGCAGGAATATCAAGAGATGAAATATGTTTCCACTGATAGTTAGCTGTATGGTAGTGACTTGGTCTGTTATTTTTTGTGTCTTTTGTGTTTAAGTTAACACCAGCGGATAACATAAAACACAAACACATTTATTAATCTCGAGAATGGCAGAGGGTATCCTCTGTGGTTCATAGCCTCGGAGTAACTGCTCGAAACTGAATCAGTAGGGTTGTCAGATACAATATAAAATATTTACAAAGAAATTCTACAGAGGCAGCCGTCACAGTATCCCCTCCCAGTGTCCAACACTGATGCAGAAGGTCTTACAACAATCAGGTTGACACGTATCTTTGTGGAAAATGCACTCGACGACCTGAGAGGGTGGTTTGGGTAGCAGGAACCTCTTGTGTTTTAGGAATAACAGATGGTTGGTTAGACTCTAATGGGTCAGACAATAAAAATGCAGGTTTGACTCTGTCAGTGGAAACGCATATTTCCTTGCCTTGTCGCTTCCGAGTTATGAGTTTCTCAGAACGTTTAACTACAGCAAAAGGTTCATCGTAGGGAGGTTGTAGGTTTTCTGATAGCATCATGTCGTAAAAATACGCGAGTACATTGGGAGAGTTCTGGATGTACTAAAACAGTTTTACGTCTATGTGAAGATGTAGAACCAGTAAAACGTTCTCCTCTTGTTGATAATTTTGTCAAGGGATCTATAAGACGCTTATTTTTTATGTCGATTATTAATCCGTACTTATAAAAAAATCAGAAACAATAATCGCTGTGTTAACATCTGCCATTATGAAATTCCGAGGAAATGATCGCAATAAATTTAAGTCTAGTTTAAGTAATTTTTGACCGTAAGTTTTGATTTTAGAATCATTGGCAGCAAAAAGTTCAAATTTATTTGGTTTCATATATTTGTTTGGTTTCGGAATAATTCTGACGTCTGAGCTTGAAACAACTAAATAACGTTGATTGACATGCTTGTCAAATACAAATAGGCGACATTTTTTAGTGAGCGCATTCCTAGCTTTCCGACCTAGAGCTAGGTCTATCACTAGACTGGCGATGTAAGAAGTCGCAAGGTGGGTTACAGTTATGGGCGTTCTCACGAAAACGTTTATGATAACAAATAGACTCATGGTTTGTAGTTCTATTCCTATTTCGTGAGCGTGACGATGACTTCCGACGAAAGAATTGTCTATTTCAGGGCCGCGACGTTCGAGATATTTGAAGTTTCAATTCTACAATCTGTTTGGCTAATTCTTGAATTTCAGCGGATGTGTTGCGTTCAAGTGCAGACGTGGCGGAATAAACCGCGGTGGGCAAAGCAACGTCTGCTTCCTTGCCTGCGATTTCGGCTAATTTATCTAAAGTTTCCGAGGAAACTGAAAGAACAGCCTGAATTTGGGATGGGAGACGCTGTAACCATAGATTTTCCAGAAATTCACCACCGGATAGTTCCTTCATGTTTCGTAGCAAGGGACTTTGTATATCATCGCTTAATTGTAATTCGGTTAAAAGTTTTATTTTTTTAGTGTTCCGAATCCACAAATTTGCTAATCATTTGCTGCCGTAGATGAAAGAATAATATAGGAAACATGGGAAAGTGTTTCCAAATCCAACATAGAAATGAGTGCTGCATATTTTGTTTCATCTTGAGTAATTTGACTCTAAACGAAAGCACTGTCACATTGTCGAATCCAAAGCTCGACATTATTTCGCCAAAATACTGGAAGGCTTAATGCGATCCTTCCAACATTAGAAGAATCTTCCCCCGTAGGTGACGTCATGTTTGTAAACAAAACAGCGAATGAGAGGGGTCAGAAAGAAAGAACGGGATTAAAAAAATGAACTGAAACCACTTGACTACGAAGGAGTGCTCGCGAATTGAGATGCAATATATTATACACAAATAAAATATAAATGCATATTACATGTAAATGTGTGATACAACATACTATAAATGTGAAAGGTACAAAAAGCTGAAAGATATTATCGCGAAAGAGAGAGCTAAAGTATATTTAGAATGATTATATGGAGGAGTTTATCACAGACGTGACTAAAAACGAAATTACTTGTGATTTCTTTGCCATCCGAAACTTTTAGGGATGAATTAAAGCGCAGAAGGTGCTCAGGTCTGCTTCAGTCACCATTTTAGTAGTAACTTGGTCTGTTATTTTTAGTGTCTTTTGTGTTTAAGTTAACCTAGGTGGATAACATAAAACACACACATTTATTAATCTCGAGAATGGAAAGATCCTCTGTGGTTCATAGCCTCAGAGTAACTGCTAGAAACTGAACCAGTAGGGTTGCCAGATACAATATAAAATATTTACAAAGAAATTCTACAGAGCCAGCCACCACAGCTGTAAGAGCTTGAATTTTCGAGACCCTGTTTGCAACAAAGGGTTTTAATTGATGAGGAGATGAATTAATCTAAGCGATAGCTATAGTAGAGTCTAAAAAAAGCAATATCTTGTCAAAGTTCAGTTTCAAGGAAAGCACAACTTTGTTGATTAACTGTGAAAGCAAAAGACAGGAACACAATTCTAGTCGAGGAAATAGAAATAGTCTTTAAAAGGGGTAGCTCGTGATTTTCTAGCAAGCAATTTTGTTGGAGTATAATTTTCCCAATAACTACGCTGATAAACCATTGCCCCATAAGCAGCAATTGAAGCATGACAATATCCTAGCACAATTATGCGCTTAGAATTATCAGTCAACAAATATCTATTGATGGAAATATTTTCAATTTTCTTTAAAGTGGAAACAAAATTATTCCACTCGTTGCACAATATTTCAGGAGGCGAGACATCCCAGTTAATTTTCTCCAACCAAAGTTTCTGAAGGAATATTTTTGATTTTGTTTTACAGGTCCAAATAGTCCGAAAGGGTCATATAATTTGGCTATAGTAGATAGAACTTCTCTTTTGGTGTAAATATTTTTCTTTTACTGATACTTTAAAATTAAGTGTGTCTGACTTTGGATTCCCCACTATTCCCTATGTTTTGGTTAGGCATTCTTCAAGCTGAGGAAATAAATGTTTTTCGGAGATTGAATATTCTATATCTAAAAGTTAATTTCTATTAGAATTCCACTTATGTAAAGTCATATCACACGTTTTAAACATTTTAATTAGTTGATTTTTGAGAATTTTAGCTATTTGAATGTTTTGACAACTAGTAACAATATCATCCATGTAAATATCAGATAGAGTAATTTCAGCTGCTAATAGAAAAGCGTCCGATTCATCTAAGCATAATTGCTTAATGATTCGTGTGGTTAGAAATGGTGCACTTTTGTGACAGGATTAATTCTTATATTCTATTGGTTTTTCCAAATAGATTTATTTTTCCATAATATTCTAAGTAAATTTCTTTGGGTTGGGTCAATTAAAATAGTGTTAAAAGAAAATCTACTGTAATAGAAACTAATTCATTGTCAAATAACTGTAATGTAGATACTGTATATTTAATGTCTTTATTTGTGAAAATACAAGCGAACAGTAAATCAGTTGTACTTAGAGCCTTGATAGATAGCGGATCTCAGTATTCTTATATATCTGAACGAGCAATGGAAAACTTAGGCATTAAATCAAATAAGACAATAAAAATGCTACATATGTTATTCGGAGGAAAGAAAACGAAATCTCAATTTCATGTGATCAGCTGTTTTCTTTGCAAGACTTCATTCCGTCTAATTATTAATCCCCCCCCCGCCATGCAAGCTTTTGCACTCGTTTAGTGTGGCAACTTCACCCCTCATAAACTTCTCTACCTTCTCTTACTTTCTTCCAAGTGGTTATTTGAAATTTCCTTTCAATAACCGCACGCAGTTATTTAAGAGGTAACGCGTAACGGACTTCAAAATAATATTCTCTTCAATCTTCGATATTAAATAAATTCATCTCATCTTTTCTCGTTCCGTCGAGATGCGGCAGCCGGTTGAAAAATGGGCTTGGTTGTTATGGAGATCACATGTCATGGTGACGTTATTTTATCTTCACTCTCCTTCGAATGTGAAAGAAACTTAATCAACTGGGAGCGTGGTTTCGATTCACCCCTCCACCTGCGTTGCTGCGCTGCACTCAATGTGTGGACTGCTATCTATTTTTATGTAACTTCCGAAAATTATTCTTTTTTCAACTAATTCTAATAAGTGGATAAAAGAGCTTTCTCTAAGGTTCCACTTAAATATATAACCGTTGCCATGTCACATGATACTGATTCTCCCTCTGATGCAGGGGTGTAAATACCGCCGTATCAATGATACGGGGCCCCAAGCTTCAGGGCCCCCAAAATGTGTAACTGCAGCCCCACTAACAGGGACCCCATATCTAAAAAGGCCCCGAAGGAATTTTGTTACGGGGCCCTCTGCGCTGGCTACGCCAGTGTTCTGATGATGAATCCAGACATTGATGTTAGGGCTGGCTCTAGCAATTTTGCCACTCCAGATAAAAATGGAAAATGCTGCCCCACCTTCCAAACTAAAAATAATAAAAAAAGATAAATTGTTCACATAGATACACACCTATAAAACTTAAATAATTCTTGCGAACGAAAAGGCAACATAGCAGTATATATATATATATATATATATATATATATATGTAAGGCTAATTAAATTAGATTAAAATTAAATTCCCTATCTAGCACTTAACTCATATTTTTCATTTCATCTTCAAGTATCAAACTAATCCCCCATTTATTTCTGCCGAACATATGGCCTAGACAATAAACATGTTTAATTCCAGATCGTTATATTTAATAGTTCTTTATGTCAGCATTAACTTTCAAGAACACTCATAAAATCCAGGATACTTACCACATCTGTATTTTAAGTACTAACCCACTTAAAACACACGGTGGCGTTCTTTTTTTCTCTCCTCTCAGCGACAGAACTTGCATAGATTTCATCAAAAAAAGATCCTTTAAAACTAAGTCTGATTCTGGCTCAAAAAACATGTCATATATATATCTTTATATATAAAAATCTTCTGTGCGTGTGTTTGTCACTAAACTCCTTCTAAACGGCTGGACCGATTTTGATGAAATTTTTTGTGTGGGTTCAAGTAAATTCGAGAATGGCTTAGATTCACAATTCGGTCCGATATCGCACACACAATTAGTTAAAAAGATTTTAATTAAAAACATTCAAAAAATACAACTCAGCATTCACCTGCATTGTTGTAACAACGCTATTGTTGTAAACAAGTAATATAAAAATTTTTTTTAATCAATTCCTACTTAGATCAACCAAGAAAAAATTTATTTTAGCTACTTTTTATTAAATAGTTGCAATTAATTTATAAATATATATATACATATGACAGAATCACAACATTAAGTGGTAATTAATTTTTATTAATTATCATTAAAGTATCGTTTTGTCATCCAAAACAATCGTGTCTATAAAATTTCCTTTGAACTGAATGCTTTAACACGTGAGAAGAAAACATTTTGAAATTTTGACATAAGTCGCCAACGTGGCTGTTTTTGTAATTTTTTAAGTAATTAGTTTTAATCAATAATTTTTATTAATTATAATTAAATTATTGTATTGTCATCCAAAATAATCATGCACATTACATTTCAGCTCAATTCAGCGCTTTAAAATGTATTTTATTAACAATTGAAAATTCCACCAAGATAAATAAATAAACAAATAAATAAAGTATGTATAGAGATCGTGAGCTAATAGTGGGAATTGAAAAAGACGCAAGTTGGCGTCGAAAATTGATTTTCAGCCAAACTGGCTAAACCCGGTCTTTATTGTTACGAAAATGCAGACGATTCACGGTTTTTAATTAATATCTTTCAAATAATCTTTATAATATATGTAATTCTTCTGTGCGCGTGTATGTAACTGAACTCCTCCTAAACGGCTGGACCGATTTTGATGAAAGTTTTTGTCTGTTCCTAGTGGACTCGAGAATGGTTTAGATTTATAATTCGGTTTAGAAATGTTTATTTAATTAATTTTTTTTAAATAAATTGTTGATCTTTGAATATTTTACATTGGATCCGGCAGACTGCGCTACGATCGCAGTATCGAATATTCAAAATTTTTTATTATAATTCAATTTGGTCCCAACAGTTGGTGCTGTGATCATTTCAGGAAAATATTTTGTCACTTCGTGTTATTATTTTGTTGAAATAAATCGTGTGTAAATTAAATTATTACATTCAGATGTAATTAGTGTTTGAAATTTTACTCAATGTTACTCAAATTTTACTCAAAACGGTCCAGTTTGTTAAAGCTTATTCGTAAAAATTTTGAATTTAAGATCTGTGTACAGGACAACGTCTATCGGGTACTCTAGTATATATATATACATACAAATGTATGAAGTCTTAAAAAGTACAAAATATTTCGAAATGAAGCACATATTTACCGGACATTTCAAACAAGTAAAATGTAAGAGAAGGAATAGCCCATTGCAGAATGTAAAGGAAGAAAAAGAGTTCACTAATGGTGGGGTTCACAAGCGTTTATTTTAACCAACAGTAACTACATTCAAGACTAAAATGAAATATCTCCTGCAGCTCTCGATCTACTATAAACACTTATTACCCTTGTTCCCTTTTGGATAGCTGACACCGGACATCGTATGGGTGAAAGAAATGTTCGTTGTGTCCCTACTCCTGGATGAGGAGAACGTTACTAGTGAAAAATGTGTAAACATATTAAATTTTCTTATTCAACGTATACTTCTGCTTTGACACATTTAAGTTTCAATATAAAAGAAAACTGGCATTAAACATACAGAGTACAAAATAAGGAAATAAGATACATAAAATGAAATACCTAATTCACATCCAATAATATTTCGGAAAATAAATCATTTTTTAACACAATTTTTTTCCCTTTTCGATCCAAATGCCTTTGTTAAAATTTGCCTTCCCGGGCAGGGTTCTGGTTTGTCCGGCCCTAGAGCCACCCCTTTTGATGTACGTAATTACTCATGAATTTGCATCGTATAATTTTCGTGCTGTGGAATATTTTGGATTCAGTAAATGAATATATTTATAAATTCTTTAATTTTTGGTTCCATTCTCAACCAATTAGATTTCCATCACTTTTAGCGAGACGCAATGAATTGAAGTGAAATTATTATGTATGCCCGCATTTATATCTTTCCGGCATTCATACTGCGCCATTTTATTTACTGTAGAATATTCTAGATTGTGAGTTTGTTCGAATGATGAGAAAGCTCCACCCACAGAAAATTTGAATAGTATTCGTATTTATGTTAAAAGCAAAGAATGAAATGATGGTAAAGAAATAGTTTTGTTGTATTGTCTTTGCTAAGAGACGACGAAATGGTGTTTATAATCGATTTCCATAGACTGATCATGAATTTCGATTGACAGTTTCAATACATTTTTGATTTATTCCAGGAGTTTTGTGTGCTTTATAAACTTTCAATAGCAGATATCACTGGATCTAAAAGTCTTATTTGTTGAAATGAATGAACTAACTACGTGAAATATGCACATGTTGTATACATATAGCTTTGAAATATGTGCAATTTTTAAAATTTGCTTGCCAAGTAAGATATTTTATTTCTTACCGCTTACGTTGAGTCCGTCGAATTTTATTTAAAAGTAAATGAAAAGAGACTAATGAAAATCAATGTATAAATTGTGATTGGGAGATATGAACAATTTTGATATCTCAACGTAGGATTGGAAAAGCTATATATATATATAATAAATATTAAAGAACTCTAGTATTTATATTACAGAGGACTACTTTTTAAAGGTATTGGTGAAACTTTCCACAAGAAAATGTTCATTAAACGAAATTTATTTACTTAAAATACTATTGATATGAATGGATGAAGCAATGCATGCGATTTTTGTGATAAAATAATTGATGTATTTATTTCGGCAGAGAATTTAATCTACTAGCATCGAGAACTGAGTTTCAGGCATGAAACAAGCATGTATGACCTGGAATGATGTTGAAACTTGAGTTTTGAAGAACATTCAATGGATTAAAAGATAGACAGCCAGTTGCAATGTAAAACCCACTTACTCAAATACTAGTGTTGATATTGTTATTTGACATTGTATTTATTCAAAAGCAGTTCTTTTTAGTATGCCGGAATTACAAAAGTGTTAGTTATCTCTCGTGTACCTTATGATCTGTCATTATAAATTTGTTTTAGATAATGTTATTTCCTTAACGTGACACCTAAAAATATCGCATAGCTTATAAAATTTGAAGTTATGTTGAAAACTGATAAATAGTTAATATTCTTTTAAGTGTCAAAAGACTTTTGAAGGCTTTGAGATGTAACTTATACCAAATTATAAATGGATACTGTGCCACAAAAATATTATCCATGGAGGAAGATAACGAAAACATCAGAAACTGTTATGCTTTTTAATTGAGTATACTAGTGAATCCTTTTATCTCATAATTGCATTCAGGATAATTTTGAAAATTTTTGTGTGCATTTAGGAGGAATAGTCAAAATAGCATGTAGAGAGAGAGAGAAGTTTAAACATAAGTATTGTATTCACTGATAAATTGTGATTTTAAGGAAATTTTATTACATTAGTATCCAGAAGGACAATATGAAAAATTCTGATTTTAATTTCCATCATATGCAACATACGTACTGATAATTTTTGAATGACTAAAGGCTAACAGAAGAAATTAAGAGCATTAATAAATGGTATTATTCATTGGAACAACCTTGGATGCTGGCTGCACAATAGCTGGACATAGAAAAAGGACATGTCTAGGGGTACACAGTATCAAACATGAATAAGTGCTTTCCATAGTTGTGTTAGTGGTTCTGGTTTCATGTTTAACTCTTCCCTGACTTATTAAGTTTCACAGGTTTTCAATTAGTCTGAAATCTGGACTATTATCTGATCATTGCAAGGAGTGATGCTACAATTCCGCAGTTAATTTTTTACCTGTAGGTATGGGAATCGAAAATGAAACCAAAGATAGATATGAGAGATGGTGCAGATATGAGAAATGGTGCAGACATGAGAAATGAAAATGGAACCAAAATATGAAATATAATTGATTCATATTGTGCCTGTGATGTGTATAACTTAATCTGTGTGTGGGGGGGGAATTATTCTTAAAGATACTCTGAGCTATATCCATTATATGTAGAAAAACCTTTGGCAAATAGATGCCACTCAATTCTTTTTGTATGCACATTTAACTACTTGGGTAGAGCTGATTTTTTTACCTAATTGTAGAAAAGGAAATCAAATGTTTTTAAAATGACATCTGTGAAAAAAAACAATATGTAGTTTTCTCCCCAATACCATTTTAAAAGTAAAATACATGTTTTATGTAAACTTGGATAACTATGCTTAAGTTTTAAATATTTATATATATAATCCATTTTGAAAATAGCTTGCCTAATTTTAAAGAGTCATCTGGCAGTAAAAAATTTTACTGCCAGACTTGCAATGACCCATAGGTAGTTTTTGAATGTTTCATTATCCTATAAATTATTCTGAATCCATCAAAATGTGTATTCTACTGGATGTGCATTGAAGTTTCCCTTCATACGAGAAGAGTTAATTTTTGAGAAGCCTTTTTACGTTAGATCATGTTCCTTCAATCGAATAGGTGTGGGTAGCAACCTCGGCACCCTTTAAAGTCAAACTGACCCAGATAAGCTGCGGTTAAGGTAACTGGGACTTCCTTAACAAGCAAAAATGAGCTTATTTTACATGAAATGTAAATTGTTCTCATTTACTTAAACTAAAAGTAATGAATGTAATATTTTTACAATGAATTATATCAGTACATTTATGTACATGTTAATTTGAAGAAATCTCATTTTTAAATATAAATCTGTATGAGCAATTAATAACCAATAACTATTTTTTTTATTTTCGATTCATGTGTTACCTTTAGGTACACTTCGCATAAAATCCACTCAATATATAGCTTTAAAATTTTGTATAGTGCTTGCAAACACTATGCAAAATTCTATAAAATGAAATTTTGGAACTAGTATCGTATATGCCTGGCGGGCGCAATCTTGGATTTTTTTTTGGCGAATTTACAATTCTGCCACGTTAAGCCTAACGTTAAACTCATAATGATGATCTGAAAATGTAAACAGAAGTCTTAGAATCGGAAATAATGCCCAAAATTCTTGAGTTAAGGGGACACAGTACCCTGTACACAATTTCTTTTACTTAGATAGTTATAAGAATAAAATTACATGCATTGTATTCGAACACATCTGTAATAATTTCATAAGCAAATTTTTAAAATTATTTAAAGTTATTAAAATTCCTACTACTTTTACAAATTTGAATATTTTTGATCCATTTTTTTTCTGATATTCCTGGAAGTATTTCCCACAATTCTGTGCATGGGATTAGTATTACAAGTGATACTTTTATTTTTAGAGTTTTTTTCTCACACACTATAAAAAACAGTAAAAAACAGCTATATCTAACTTTATAGATTTCTAAAATAACAACTGTTCCTCTAAATACTTATTCCATGCACAGAATTATCAAACATATTATTTAAAACAACCAGAAAAAGCTTCAAAATTTTATAGTGAATATAAAAAAAAGCCTTAGCATTTCAAACACATGACCATCATGAAAAATAAGCTGAGAAAAAGCAATTTAAAGTTTTTGAAATAAAAAAAATAGTTGAAAGAGCTAAAATATAGTATCCATTCTGATATATGTTAAAATTCAAGTTGTACTAAGCATTTTGAATGCAAAATTCATCCTGAATTAAAACATATTAAAAAGGAAATAAATTAAGATTAAATGGAATGAAGTGATGCAAAACAGTAAAAAAAACAACATATATCTAACTTTATGGATCTTTTAAAAAATAGCTCTTCATATAAATCCTTAAGCCATGCACAGAATTATCAAACATTTTATACAAAATAACCAGGAAAAGTTTCAAAGATTTATAATGAATACAAATAAAGTCTTAGCATTTTAAATATATGATCATGATGAAAAATGTTAAGTCGTGAAAAACGTTTTAACTTTTGAGAAAGTCAACAAAATACATGAAAGAACTAAACCTTGGCCTTCATTCTTACATATATTACAATTTAGGTCACAGAAAATATTTTAAGATAGTAATATATTCTAAGTTATTAAATATTAAATATATTAAAATTAAATGTATTAAAATATTACAATATATATCAAATGCACTAACAAATTGTTTTGAAATTATAAAACATTCATTTTATGTTCATATTATAATAGTAAATAAATATTATTAAAAACCACCCCATTTATATGCGATTCCATCTTTTTTAATGAATGAGTAGTTTCGGCGCTTTTTTGCTAACGCAATTTTTTTTCGAGCAATTGTGTACACTGCCAATCTTTTTCTTTTCCTCTGATAAACTCTACAGTAGTCTCGCCAAACAGCCAACATTTTTGACTGTTTATTTGAAGCAAGCCCATTTTCCTTTTGCAAATTTTCTAATGATTTTTTGTACCAAAATTGAATTCACAAACTGCATCACAAACAGCAATAGTTACTCGATGCAGTGTCGCTGACGTTTCTTTTGAACATTTACCCCAAATGATGCTGTTAAGGCTCTCGTTTGCATTTTGGGTAACACATCTTATGCATTTTTGAAGGAGTTCATTTGAAGCTAATCTTTGATATATTGGCATAATTTTGGCTAAATGAGTTTCCTTCAAGGGTGTCTTCACATGCTTCACGTGAGGACCCAGTACTTACCACGAGCAAGAGCAACCTGGAAAAAGCACCAAGAATCTTTTCCAGTCGGACATTTAAAATGTTGAGGTTTTTGGTCCCCGTTGATATACTAAGAAACAATGTTGCATAAATGCAGTTTTCTTTGCTTCTACGTCACCTTTGTTCGAGCGAATCGCATTTTGATAGTAACGTGACAATTTTTTAATTGTCTCTTTCTTTAAACTGCCACGGGATTTCCCTCCCAAGGAAACACCTTTTGCCCGCCATTCTTTAACAGCTTTTCGTAAAGATGTACCAAGCCTTTTGCTAACATGGTTTATGCACTCTTTCTTTATTTTTATCTCAGGACCATAAACTTCCTTAGTATTTAAATATTGATATGTTATTGCATCACCATCTGACAATAGTGTCGTGTATCAAAAACCATTATCTTCAGATCTTTGCCATAATTTAAGAGCAGCCTCTTGTTCCATGGCACAAGATGACCCTAAGTGATTGATAGCACATGAAGATATACGGCCTTCATACCACACTTCTGAATTTTCTCCCAAACCAGATTTTGCGTGTTTACATTCAATGCAGCGTTTCGGCATAATTTCAAAATCCATGCCAAATCCAGTAAGAAGTTCAATCACGCAACCTACACCTATTTGAGATGAATGTCCCCTGGTCAACCAAGTACCATAAAAAGTAACATCTACATCAGTAATGGCACTATTACTTTGATAAGCACTTTTCACCTGACTTCGAACATCATTTAAGCTTTTTTTTCTGTAGATCTAACTAAAGATTTACATAACTTTTTTATAATATATTGAATGTTCTGCTTGAGGGTAAATCCATATTCATTAACATACAAAGTCTTTCCATAGCTAAATAGCCTTTCCCAAAACTTAAAAATGATTGCACCATGCGCATGTTTATGTCGAATGATTGGTTTTCATTACCTTCACTGTCAGAAATTCGTCTGGATGTAAAGTTACTTGATTTAATTATATCGCAAGAAGTGCAAAATACAGAGATTTTTCTAGGAAATCCAAGCTTTTCACCACTGTCAATTTTTAGTGAACACGATTTGCAAACATCACACAATAAGTTTTTTAAAAGTCCTTTTAAAAACTGTACATCCATTATCACATGAGGGGCTTCAGAATTTTCACGACAATTTAAATCGTTCAAGCAGCTGTCTTCTAAAGTTTGGTATCTCATATTTTTTCTGGTAATGCTGAGGAAATAGAAGTTGAATCTTTTCTGAAAACATCAGTTTCATGACTGTAGTGTTCACTGCACCATCTCTTGTTAGCTTTTTGTTTACTAACAAGACTCGATCGCTTTTGTCTAGGAATGATGAATTTAAAGTTTACTTATTAATAAAAAGATATTCAAACGAATATTTAAAATTATAAAGAAATAAATTGATTATATAATTGGTTTTGAGGGAAAAAAGCCTTTAGTTTTGATACTAATTTTTTTAAAATAAGAAAAAGGATGCAAAGCAAAATGGAATAACGTTTCTCTCTTGCTTAAAAACAAACGATTAATTCACTTCTCTTCTAATTAAAGCGTAAAGCTTTAGAATCGCGTGTAAAAGTAAATCAACAGAAATTGTTTAGGCTAGGATGATAGCGTCTGCATAAGAAGCAGACGGCATGACTTTTAGTTTCTCTCTCGGTTTCGCTTCAACATACTGTCAAAAAATTTTAAATAACTCGCAAAATAATGCCGCTAGAGCTACCAAATTTTATAAACATATTTAAAAAAGTCACACGAAAAAAATTCGTTAAAATCGTCATTTTTAGGGTAATGTGTCCCCTTAAAAGAGATCATATAGTGAAATAGATAGCAATTTGTTTAGAAAAAATTGAATTACTTTAATAATTTCAGTAACTAATTAATTACACTAATTAAGTAATTTGCAATAATCATGCTTTATTTATGACTAATTACTGTAAAATCCGGTGTATAATGCACACTTTGAACACAAAAAATAAGATCAAAAATTAAGGGTGCGCTTTATATGCCGGGCATAAAAACGATAGCTTTAAGAATAACAAAAAGGATGGACATAAAAAAAATTTACTTCTAGATGTATTGAAGCAGTGTTTTTTTAAAAGAAACTATTTGCCTCATGAACAAGGACAGTTGTAGCTCTAGAAGTATACTATTTTTTCAAAAGTCAGGGATAACACCTCGAATAAATTACTTCAAAACATAAAAATGTATATTAATATTTCAGATTTCTTCATTACAAAGGGGGTGCGCGTTATACAGCAAATATACCTAAAAATTAAAAAATTTAGTTTGAAAGTATAGGTGCGCGTTATAATGCCGTATTTTATGGTAATTAGGCTAATTACACTAATTAAGTAATTTTTAATAATCCACATGTTTTAGCTATATTATATAAAATATATGGTTTTCTTGTATTTGGATTTGAAATAAAAGTAGTACTCTTTGTTAATTGTTTGGCCTGTATGGGCATACTCGTGGTGCACAATACCCTCATAATAATAATAAAAAAATCAACATTGACTTGATGTTGCTTCGACTTTAACGGGCTTTCTTCGGCCGTGGCTCCGACCGAAACTTCCACTGCGAAGATTGCTGTTTGGTTTCAGAATCATAACCATAAACCCATGTCTCATCACCAGTAATAATCTTTTTAAGAAAGTTTTCATCACTATTGATCATTTCCAAATTGTCCTGAGCGATTTCTATTCGAATATTTTTTTGCTGGTCTGAGAGCAGTTTCGGGATGAATTTTGCACAAACACGAGTCATTCCCAAATTCTCGGTTAAAATTCGCCAAACAGTACAGTAGGGATGGGAGGTGGTGCCAGGGAGACGTCACAACGAAAAGCTCACGCTCACCCATTGCCAAGTCCACCCTCCAAATATCAAGTCTCAGCCACCAGCCATTGCGGTCTGGGAAGCACGAATCAAATCGACCCGATTCCAATTTTAGAACTAGTTCCCAAATCGTGTTTCTTAATTTTAATCAAATCTCTACGAAACGCTCTAGCCTCGCGTTACGTTAATCACTACTTCTAACCTCTCGCTCATCCTTTAAACTTTTATATTCAAGCCTTGACTTGAATAATCACGTTTTCATGGGAGGGTAGTTGATCGATAGAATAATATTTAAAGACTTATTCCCCTAGAAGCTTCTTAGCAGGAGAGGTTTATATGTCAGAAATATCTTGGAGAACACATGAATTGTAACAAAAGCCTATAATTATCAACATTAATTATAACTCTGACAGCTCTTAAAATTCCTGAAAGATAAATGTAGTACTTTCCAGTTTGTATTATTGTCAGTCCGTCTCACTTCGTAAGGCCATATCTGAATGCGATGGCCCTCTTTTAAAATTTCAAGAGAACCTGATAAAAAACCCCCATTCAAGCGAGAAAAATTATGACTTGTATTAATAGTATAGAAAGTGAATTATCTTTTCTCAAAATATTAAAGGTCATTTAAAGATATGAACAGGTAGCTAGCTATACAAACACAACTCACAAAATATTTGATACCTGATTCTAAAATATAATTTTGCTTTTTTAAAAAACAGTACGAGGAATAAGAAAACGGCAATCGTGTTGTACGTACCTTCTGTCATGGAGCTAGAAGAACGTATTAGGGATAGAGGCTCTTGAAATTCTCTGAGGGATGTTATTTCATTTATAAGATCCCTCTTTCATTTATAAGACTGTAATGACGACGAAACTTGGCGGTTTCCTTGAATGCTCGCCAATTGTCAGTGGCCGAGGAGTGGGGTAAGAGGCAAAGTAGGGCCATTTGCCTCAACTGGAACATCATCCCAATTCTCGTCATAAGTGCGCTCATTTTTTTCAGGACAGAGACAGAGATTCGGTGTTTCTTCAAAATACTAGCATAAGACAAGATTTATTTTGATTGAACGTAAAACCTTCCAGAACACTGTAAATGTATAAATCTAGGCGAAAAAAATGCTAGTCGCGAAACATCGATAGATGCATCTGTTTCTATAGAACAAGTGTGTACCACTAGAGCCATTTTCTGTAAAGAAATCAAGGACTGGATTTAAACACAAATAGTTGTCCAGAATATGTGTCGAACACACATTAAGTTAAGTATTTTTTATAAATTTCTCCATTTCTAATGTCTTTTTTTCATATATTATTCACAAGTATGGTCAGTAAAAATACATAAATGCATTCGTTACGTCTGGAGAAATGACCGATGCCATTTCCGATTACCTTGTAGAAGCAAGCTCTCAACAGTAAGGAATGACTCCGTGGCGAAAAAAAGGTCGAAACAGGTGATGGAACAGGGCGGTACAAGCCAAGTAACTGTCCCACATTTTTTAGTTAAAAATGTTAGCCTCTTCATCCTCAGCAGTTTAAAACTCTTTATTTAGATCATAATAATAATACACAGATTTATAAAATACGCGAGATGATCACATAGTCAATTTTATACAAAGAGTGCCCGAGCACCAAAACAAGGAGCCCAGGCAAAGACAAAGAAACTCTAAAATACAATAAAGAGTTCTGCATACACAGACAAAGAAAAAGGTGACAAACACACACACAAAAACGAATAGACATCTTGAAAGTCAAAAAGAATTTGTCCAGCAACATTAAATTATCATAAAAAAGTCAAAGTGTTCGTAAATAAAGGCACAGAAATAACTGCATCGATAAAAATAGCACTCCCAACAAAATGAATGTAGGGAACGAAGAGTCTTGATTGGCCGAAAAACTGCAAGGAACTGTCTGGAAGGAGAGACTCAAGGAACGACGTAAAGACGAGGAACGGAAGCAGTGCGACCAGGGGAGGTCAGTAAATAAATCGCAAAAAGAAAAAAGACACTCGGCAATAAAAAGAAGAAAACTAATAAAAAAGGAAAGAAAATGGATAACTCCATAGGAGTGGTCACCAAAAAGGGTAGCAAAAGTTAAAACAAGAAAATGAGTGGTGAGTACCTGGAAGAACTACCTTAACACTGGCCTGGGACAAATTTAATATTGACGCTTGCCTGTCAAATGCTCGATGTAGATATCTCTCGACCACCTGATGGTATCGGAGCAGATGAGCTTGCGCATTAACATGGCATATTTCCTGGAGATCCCTAAACGAAGAAGAACTGTATCGTTAGCAGGATCCCAGGAGCCAAGCGAGCCCACGACGATCGCGTCAAGATATGCTGGCTTGCCAGCCGCTCTAAGCGACTCAAGAATGGGCTGGTACTTCAATAATTTTGCGTTACGTGCAGCCACGAGGGAATCGTAACGATCCTCGAAAGCTACGGTGAAGTCAACGATGACGGTCTCACCGTCATGCTTTCGCAGGACCAGATCGGGAATAAGGGTGGAAGAGATACCAGGGAATTTCTTGTTAATAGTAATGGTACCCAGATGGGAAGGGATGGCTTTCAAGACACGGTTCTGGATGGCATCGTGCCTTCTCCGCCAGGCAGTGCTGTGAATCTTACAGTGGTTCAGCACATGGGGGATGGTCTCTCTGGCATAACCGCATTTACGGCAACGGGGATTGCCTCTGCCGAACCTTTTGGTAGCATTTAGTTGGAGAACACCAAGGCGGGCACGATGGATGAAATTCCAATCACAAAATCTAGTGAAATGGCCTCCTTGGATAAAATGGTTCGAAGCAGGGTGCAGAGAGACTGCACCAATAGTTTTGCCCTGGTCGGGAAGGGACGCGAGACGAGAGATGTAAGATGTCTCGAGCTCATCCCTTAAAACCCTGACCACGAGATTGGCTGCAGAGGGAGCAACAGAGATAGCATTTGGGCGCCTATGAATATAAAGGACAAGTGAGTCGGTGGCGTCGGACGCAGCCCATTCGAAACTGAATTTCTTATTGAATCTCTGGGCGGCATGGCGAGCACGCGACCAAATAGTTGAGAAGTCAGAGGAGACGCCGGCGAAACGGCCGGTGGAGGAACCGTTGAGGTACTCAGCCAGGACAAAAAGGTCAGGATCCGCACGAGTCCTCTTACGGACCACACTCGCAAGGCCGGCGCGGGCAACATGAGCTACCGTCGCATCAGGGGACGAGAGAGAGCGAAACGCGTGTCCGATGATATGGACGTCCAGCATGTCCCGGAAGAGGGGCAGAGCGGCACCACCCTTCCGGCAGGCCAAATGAACAAGGGTGGTGTTGGCTCTTGACGGCAGATTCATAATTGATTTGGCCGTCGAAACAATGAGCTTATCAAGCCTCTCCACCTGGGACTTGCGGACATGCGCGTTTCGACAGGCAAAGTCAAGTCGTGGTAGAATGATTGACCTGATGGCATGCAACTTCTGCCAAGGCGCTAATAGCGAGTTTTTCACCTTAAGTATATCGTTGCAGGCAGAGTCAAATAAGGAAGAATAGTCATGATGGAGGTTCAGGCCAACCTTCAGTCCCAGGTATTTATAAGCCTCCAGGCCAGATAACGAGGGAATAGGGGTATTGAGGATTTTAAGATCACTTGAGTCAACAGAGCGGCGACCCCTCGAATGGAAGAAGGCGAGGGACGCGCATTTGGGTGGGTTAAACCTCAAACCTATGCTGGACGAAATAGAGCATAGAGAATCTAACAATTTTTGAAGGGAGCTCTTTGATTTGTCTAAAATGACAAGGTCGTCAGCATAGGCGAGACATCGAAGGGACTTGCCGAAAAGGGAATAACCCTCCGAGTCCACCTCAAGAGCCGGTCTCAAGATTTGCTCCAAGGAGAGATTAAAAAGGATTGCGCTAAGGGGGCAGCCCTGGCGAACCCCAGCCTCCATCGGGATTGGGGGAGACCAATCTGGGCCACACCGAATCTCGCTTTTGGCATTAGAGTATAAAGAAGTGATGATATTGATGACTGAAACCGGGACACCAACAGCCTTTAAGGAACCAAAGATAAATGCATGAGGGATGGAACCAAAAGCGTTCTCCAGGTCAAGCCAGGCCAAAGCAAGGTCCGACCTTGAACGCTTGGCTTCGACAATTGCTTGTTCAAGCAGAAAGTTGTGTTCGACACATCCCTCATTTTCTCTAAAACCTTTCTGGAAAGGGGAAAGACGATCATTGATGGTTGCCCATGAACTTAGTCTTGAGGCAAGGACAGATGAAAAAATCTTGCCCATGGTGTTCAGAAGCGAGATCGGTCGCCAGTTGGATATATTGAGGGGGTCACCCTTTTTAAAAATCAGCACGACCCTAGAGTTCTTCCAGGACTGAGGCACCGATGCGGACTGCTGAACACGGAACTTCGTCAGTTGACACTGACGAAGGGAGAGCATGGGATAGATGCTGAAAGCCATTTTCGGTATTACCTACAAAGAAAATACTAACATTTATTTCAATAATGTATAAAGATATAAAACAAAAAAACCATCTGCAATATGAGGTATATATAACATTTAATACACAGTTGAATAAATACGCTGGCCTCAAAAAGTTAAGGTACAACCGGGTTTTTGTGTCTAATTTGCAAATGAATGAATGTAGAAACAAAAAATTTGGAGGATATGTGCATTAAATAGTTTTTTATTGAATGCGTCATAGAAATTTGTATAAGTGTATTGCAAGAACGATTTATAACAAAAAAAGCAATCTCTGCGGTAAAGTCCATTCTTGGAGAAAACAGCACACCACAGTGTTATGTGGTAAAATGGCATAAAAACAATACAAAAATGGGTTCTAATAAGGAATGTGTCCACCCCTAACTGGAATGTATTGGCGGCATCGATTTCCCATGCTTTTTATTAAGTTGTCGGGCACCGGAATAGGAAGCGAAGACCAGACACAGAGTAAGCCTTGTTTCAGCTCATGTAACGACCTTGGAGGAGGGTTTAAAGCAGCAACCTCTCTGCCAAGATAGTCCCAAAGATGTTCTATCGGATTCAGGTCTGGAGATCGAGCTGGCCATTCCATTCGTTCCAAACCGTGATCCTCCAGATACTCCTCAACAATCCGAGCTCGGTGAGGTCGTGCATTATCATCCATCAGAATGAAGTCGTTACCAATAGCAGCAGCATATGGGCGGACATATGGATCAAGGATCTCATCCCGATATCTAAGACCAGTTACGGTTCCTCCATGGAACACATGCAGGTCAGTGTGGCCACCGAGCGAGATCCCTGCCCAAACCAGGATTCCACCACCTCTATAACTGTGTCTTTCAACAGTGTTGGATTGATGGTATCTAGTGCGCTGTTCCCTCCAGATGAGTAGACGCCCTGAATCACTCTCCATTGTAAATCTGGACTCGTCTGTGAACAGCACAGAAGCCCATTGTTGCTGCGTCCAAGAAGCATGTTCTCTTGCCCAGCATAAGCGGTTCCTTCGCTGTCGTCCGTTGAGGGGAACGCACACAACTGGTCTTCTTGCATACAGACCTGCATTGTGAAGACGATTTCGCATCGTAGTAGCGGAGATTCTTCTTCCTGATGCTTGAAAGTGGTCTGCAACGAGCTGCGGCACAGTAGTGGTTCTTCTCCTTCGTGCCGAAAGAGCTAGAAAACGGTCTTCTGCAGGTGTTGTAGCTCGTGGTCGGCCTGGAACAGGTCTTCTGGACACAGAATCTTCGGATTGGTATTGATCCCAAAGTCGCTGAACAACACTACGAGACACATTGAGACGTCTAGCAGCATCAGCCTGCGACAATCCCATTTCCATCCATCCAACTGCCCGCCACCTTAACGAATTGGGTAAACGACGTCTCTGAGACATTTTCTAAACTCTATTGACTATTGTCACCGAAACTGCCAACAACTGTTGAAAATCAACACAATTTACACACAAAAGTACGAAAGCTTGATATTTGCATATTTTTCTCTCACTCATAAATATACGTTCTTTTCTATAAAATAAAAGTGGTAGCAATCAATTTTGCATTAATGTTTTTAAAGTTCGTTATTATCATTCATGTAAACTATGCATTTTATTGTTACTGCCATTTTTTTTATGTTGAGCTTCGAAAAACATGTTGTACCTTAACTTTTTGAGGCCAGTGTATAACATTACCCAAAAGAATTGTTTTTGCAGGTGTGGGCGTGCACAGGCATATAGCACATAGAGTGGGGGAGGGGGAGTTGCCTCATAGGGCGAGGTCTCGAGTCCCGCTGGCGCAATAGGCCTAAGTAGCATAGAACTCGAGATATTGGGGAATTCCCAGTAGGGGTGGGAGGTGGTGCCAGGGGGACGTTACAGCGGGAAGCTCACGCTCATCCATTGCCAAGTCCACCCTCCAAATATCAAGTCTCAGCCACCAGCCATTGCGATCTGGGAAGCACGAATCAAATCGACCCGATTCCAATTTTAGAACTAGTTCCCAAATCGTGTTTCTTAATTTTAATCAAATCTCTACGAAACGCTCTAGCCTCGCGTTACGTTAATCACTACTTCTAACCTCTCGCTCATCCTTTAAACTTTTATATTCAAGCCTTGACTTGAATAATCACGTTTTCTTCGGAGGATAGTTGATCGATAGAATAATATTTAAAGACTTATTCCCCTAGAAGCTTCTTAGCAGGAGAGGTTTATATGTCAGAAATATCTTGGAGAATACATGAATTGAAACAAAAGCCTATAATTATCAACATTAATTATAACTCTGACAGCTCTTAAAATTCCTGAAAGATAAATGTAGTACTTTCCAGTTTGTATTATTGTCAGTCCGTCTCACTTCGTAAGGCCATATCTGAATGCGATGGCCCTCTTTTAAAATTTCAAGAGAACCTGATAAAAAAAAACCCCATTCAAGCGAGAAAAATTATGACTTGTATTAATAGTATAGAAAGTGAATTATCTTTTCTCAAAATATTAAAGGTCATTTAAAGATATGAACAGGTAGCTAGCTATACAAACACATCTCACAAAATATTTGATACCTGATTCTAAAATATAATTTTGCTTTTTAAAAAACAGTACCAGGAATAAGAAAACGGCAATCGTGTTGTACGTACCTTCTGTCATGGAGCTAGAAGAACGTATTAGGGATAGAGGCTCTTGAAATTCTCTGAGGGATGTTATTTCATTTATAAGATCCCTCTTTCATTTATAAGACTGTAATGACGACGAAACTTGGCGGTTTCCTTGAATGCTCGCCAATTGTCACTGGCCGTGGAGTGGGGTAAGAGGCAAAGTAGGGCCATTTGCCTCAACTGGAACATCATCCCAATTCTCGTCATAAGTGCGCTCATTTTTTTCAGGACAGAGACAGAGATTCGGTGTTTCTTCAAAATACTAGCATAAGACAGAAGATTTATTTTGATTGAACGTAAAACCTTCCAGAACACTGTAAATGTATAAATCTAGGCGAAAAAAAATGCTAGTCGCGATACATCGATAGATGCATCCGTTTCTATGAGACAAGTGCGTACCACTAGAGCCATTTTCTGTAAAGAAATCAAGGACTGGATTTAAACACAAATAGTTGTCCAGAATATGTGTCGAACACACATTAAGTATTTTTTATAAATTTCTCCAGTTTTAATGTCTTTTTTTCATATATTATTCACAAGTATGGTCAGTAAAAATACATAAATGCATTCGTTACGTCTGGAGAAATGACCGATGCCATTTCCGATTACCTTGTAGATGCAAGCTCTCAACAGTAAGGAATGACTCCGTGGCGAAAAAAAGGTCGAAACAGGTGATGAAACAGGGCGGTACAAGCCAAGTAACTGTCCCACATTTTTTAGTGCAAAAATGTTAGCCTCTTCATAGGGTACCAAGGCAACTAGTTTTTCCCCAATGAGCGCATACATCCATACATGCATCACTTGGAATCAAGCTAGTCCGTACCACTACAGAGTCTTTTTTTATACGTTTATTTCATTCGAATTCTTCCGAGTGCTACCCATGAAGAGACTTCTTGTCCTCAGCTTCTTGTCTAGTGTTGCTTGTCGTGGTTTGGGAGTTGGATGTGTGGCTTCTAGAGGAAGGTGTAATTGATGGGCTATCCCATCCATTTGTGTGTGAGCGTCGGAAGAAATATTAGCCGCATAGTCAATACAACTATTTATTAACAATTCTCAACAACGCACAAATTCAACTACCCAAGTGAAGAAATGCATCAATTGATAAATTTGGGAATTAATAGCGAAGTAGACGAGATAATTATTGCTTTAATTAATCGGATCGCTTGCATTTAACACGTCCAGTTCTTATGTTTGACGATAATTTTCTAATTCAAATCGACCCGATTCCAATTTTAGAACTAGTTCCCAAATCGTGTTTCTTAATTTTAATCAAATCTCTACGAAACGCTCTAGCCTCGCGTTACGTTAATCACTACTTCTAACCTCTCGCTCATCCTTTAAACTTTTATATTCAAGCCTTGACTTGAATAATCACGTTTTCTTCGGAGGATAGTTGATCGATAGAATAATATTTAAAGACTTATTCCCCTAGAAGCTTCTTAGCAGGAGAGGTTTATATGTCAGAAATATCTTGGAGAATACATGAATTGTAACAAAAGCCTATAATTATCAACATTAATTATAACTCTGACAGCTCTTAAAATTCCTGAAAGATAAATGTAGTACTTTCCAGTTTGTATTATTGTCAGTCCGTCTCACTTCGTAAGGCCATATCTGAATGCGATGGCCCTCTTTTAAAATTTCAAGAGAACCTGATAAAAAAAAACCCCATTCAAGCGAGAAAAATTATGACTTGTATTAATAGTATAGAAAGTGAATTATCTTTTCTCAAAATATTAAAGGTCATTTAAAGATATGAACAGGTAGCTAGCTATACAAACACATCTCACAAAATATTTGATACCTGATTCTAAAATATAATTTTGCTTTTTAAAAAACAGTACCAGGAATAAGAAAACGGCAATCGTGTTGTACGTACCTTCTGTCATGGAGCTAGAAGAACGTATTAGGGATAGAGGCTCTTGAAATTCTCTGAGGGATGTTATTTCATTTATAAGATCCCTCTTTCATTTATAAGACTGTAATGACGACGAAACTTGGCGGTTTCCTCGAATGCTCGCCAATTGTCACTGGCCGTGGAGTGGGGTAAGAGGCAAAGTAGGGCCATTTGCCTCCACTGGAACATCATCCCAATTCTCGTCATAAGTGCGCTCATTTTTTTCAGGACAGAGACAGAGATTCGGTGTTTCTTCAAAATACTAGCATAAAACAGAAGATTTATTTTTATTGAACGTAAAACCAGTGTCAACTGACGAAGGGAGAGCATGGGATAGATGCTGAAAGCCATTTTCGGTATTACCTACAAAGAAAATACTAACATTTATTTCAATAATGTATAAAGATATAAAACAAAAAAACCATCTGCAATATGAGGTATATATAACATTTAATACACAGTTGAATAAATACGCAGCTTCTTGTCTAGTGTTGCTTGTCGTGGTTTGGGAGTTGGATGTGTGGCCTCAAAAAGTTATTGATGGGTATCCCAACCGGGTTTTTGTGTCTAATTTGCAAATGAATGAATGTAGAAACAAAAAATTTGGAGGATATGTGCATTAAATAGTTTTTTATTGAATGCGTCATAGAAATTTGTATAAGTGTATTGCAAGAACGATTTATAACAAAAAAAGCAATCTCTTGCAAAAGTCCATTCTTGAGAAAACAGCACATACAGTGTTATGTGGTAAAATGGCATAAAAACAATACAAAAATGGGTTCTAATAAGGAATGTGTCCACCCCTAACTGGAATGTATTGGCGGCATCGATTTCCCATGCTTTAAACTTTTTATTCAAGTTGTCGGGCACACGGAATAGGGAGGATAGACGATAGACATAATATTTAAAGACTTATTCAGCCCAGAAGACTTCTTAGCAGGTCCCAAAGAGGTTTATATGTCAGAAATATCTTGGAGAATATGTGAAACAAAAGCCTATAATTATCAACATTAATTATAATCTGACAGCTCTTAAAATTCCTGTTCCAAACCGTGATTCTCCAGTTTGTATTATTGTCAATCCGTCTCAGCTCGGTGAGGTCATATTGAATCATCCATCAGAATGAAGAGA
This sequence comes from Trichonephila clavipes, assembly GCA_019973935.1. Classification (NCBI taxonomy): domain Eukaryota; kingdom Metazoa; phylum Arthropoda; class Arachnida; order Araneae; family Nephilidae; genus Trichonephila; species Trichonephila clavipes. The sequence goes on from BMAU01011497.1 coordinate 276,888, forward strand.
ACCTGATAAAAAACCAGCATTGGGCGGAAACATATGACTTGTATCTCATAGTATAGACCAGAATTATCGGTTTCTCCATGGAAAGGTCATTTAAAGATATGAACAGGTCAGCTATGGCAACCGAGCGAGATCACAAAATATTTGATACCAGGATTCCAAAATATAATTTTGTTTTTAAAAAACAGTGAGGAATTGACGGCAATCGTGTTGCGCTGTTACCTTCAGATGAGTAGAAGAACGTATTAGGGATAGAGGCTCTTGAAATTCTCTGAGGATGTTATTTGAATTTATAAGATCCCTCTTTCATTTATAAGACTGTAATGACGACGAAACTTGGCGGTTTCCTTGAATGCATCGCCAATTGTCACTGGTCGTCCGTTGGGGTAAGAGGCAAAGTGGCCATTTGCCTCAACAGAACATCATCCCATTCGTCATAAGTGCGATTTCGCATCGACAGAGACAGAGATTCGGTGTTTCTTCCTAGATAAGACAGAAGATTTATTTTGATTGAACGTAAAACCTTCCAGAACACTGTAAATGTATAAATCTAGGCGAAAAAAGCTAGTCGCGATACATCGATAGATGCATCCGTTTCTATTAGACATTTGCGTACCACTAGAGCCATTTTCTGTAAAGAAATCTTCGGATTGGATTTAAACACAAATAGTTGAACAAATATGTGTCGAACACACATTGAGTATTTTTATAAATTTCTCCAGTTTTAATCATTTTTTGTCATATATTATTCACAAGTATGGTCAGCCACCTGTTAAAAATACATAAATGCATTCGTTACGTCTGAGAAATGACCGATGCCATTTCCGATTACCTTGTAGATGCAAGCTCTCAACAGTAAGGAATGACTCCGTGGCGAAAAAAAAAAAAAGGTCAAACAGGTGATGAAACAGGGCGGTACAAGAAAGTAATTTGCATATTTTTTTAGTCATAAAATGTTCTTTTCTATAAAATAAAAGTGGTAGCAATCAATTTTGCATTAATGTTTTTACATCCATACATGCATCATTGGAATCATTCAGTCCGTAAACTACATTTTTTTTATACGTTTATTTTTCGAATTCTTGAGCTACCCATGAAAGACATGTTGTCCTCAGCTTTTGTCTAGTGTAACATTGTCGTGGTTTGGGAGTTGGATGTGTGGCTTATAGAGGAAGGTGTAATTGATGGGCTATCCCATCCATTTGTGGTGAGCGTCGGAAGAAATATTAGCCGCATAGTCAATACAACTATTTATTAACGAGATATTGGGAATTCTCAACAACGCATAAATTCAACTACCCAAGTGAAGAAATGCATCAATTGATAAAGGGGGAATTAATAGCGGGAAGTAGACGAGATAATTATTGCTTTAATTAATCCCTCCAAATATCATTTAACACAGCCAGTTCTTATGTTTGACGATAACGAATCAAATCGACCCGATTCCAATTTTAGAACTAGTTCCCAAATCGTGTTTCTTAATTTTAATCAAATCTCTACGAAACGCTCTAGCCTCGCGTTACGTTAATCACTACTTCTAACCTCTCGCTCATCCTTTAAACTTTTATATTCAAGCCTTGACTTGAATAATCACGTTTTCTTCGGAGGATAGTTGATCGATAGAATAATATTTAAAGACTTATTCCCCTAGAAGCTTCTTAGCAGGAGAGGTTTATATGTCAGAAATATCTTGGAGAATACATGAATTGAAACAAAAGCCTATAATTATCAACATTAATTATAACTCTGACAGCTCTTAAAATTCCTGAAAGATAAATGTAGTACTTTCCAGTTTGTATTATTGTCAGTCCGTCTCACTTCGTAAGGCCATATCTGAATGCGATGGCCCTCTTTTAAAATTTCAAGAGAACCTGATAAAAAAAAACCCCATTCAAGCGAGAAAAATTATGACTTGTATTAATAGTATAGAAAGTGAATTATCTTTTCTCAAAATAAAAGGTCATTTAAAGATATGAAAGGTCTAGCTATACAAAACATCACAAAATATTTGATACCTGATTCTAAAATATAATTTTGCTTTTTAAAAAACAGTACGAGGAATAAGAAAACGGCAATCGTGTTGTACGTACCTTCTGTCATGGAGCTAGAAGAACGTATTAGGGATAGAGGCTCTTGAAATTCTCTGAGGGATGTTATTTCATTTATAAGATCCCTCTTTCATTTATAAGACTGTAATGACGACGAAACTTGGCGGTTTCCTTGAATGCTCGCCAATTGTCACTGGCCGTGGAGTGGGGTAAGAGGCAAAGTAGGGCCATTTGCCTCAACTGGAACATCATCCCAATTCTCGTCATAAGTGCGCTCATTTTTTCAGGACAGAGACAGAGATTCGGTGTTTCTTCAAAATACTAGCATAAGACAGAAGATTTATTTTGATTGAACGTAAAACCTTCCAGAACACTGTAAATGTATAAATCTAGGCGAAAAAAAATGCTAGTCGCGATACATCGATAGATGCATCCGTTTCTATTAGACATTTGCGTACCACTAGAGCCATTTTCTGTAAAGAAATCAAGGACTGGATTTAAACACAAATAGTTGTCCAGAATATGTGTCGAACACACATTAAGTATTTTTTATAAATTTCTCCAGTTTTAATGTCTTTTTTTCATATATTATTCACAAGTATGGTCAGTAAAAATACATAAATGCATTCGTTACGTCTGGAGAAATGACCGATGCCATTTCCGATTACCTTGTAGATGCAAGCTCTCAACAGTAAGGAATGACTCCGTGGCGAAAAAAAGGTCGAAACAGGTGATGAAACAGGGCGGTACAAGCCAAGTAACTGTCCCACATTTTTTAGTGCAAAAATGTTAGCCTCTTCATAGGGTACCAAGGCAACTAGTTTTTCCCCAATGAGCGCATACATCCATACATGCATCACTTGGAATCAAGCTAGTCCGTACCACTACAGAGTCTTTTTTTTTTTTTATACGTTTATTTCATTCGAATTCTTCCGAGTGCTACCCATGAAGAGACTTCTTGTCCTCAGCTTCTTGTCTAGTGTTGCTTGTCGTGGTTTGGGAGTTGGATGTGTGGCTTCTAGAGGAAGGTGTAATTGATGGGCTATCCCATCCATTTGTGTGTGAGCGTCGGAAGAAATATTAGCCGCATAGTCAATACAACTATTTATTAACAATTCTCAACAACGCACAAATTCAACTACCCAAGTGAAGAAATGCATCAATTGATAAATTTGGGAATTAATAGCGAAGTAGACGAGATAATTATTGCTTTAATTAATCGGATCGCTTGCATTTAACACGTCCAGTTCTTATGTTTGACGATAATTTTCTAATTCAAATCGACCCGATTCCAATTTTAGAACTAGTTCCCAAATCGTGTTTCTTAATTTTAATCAAATCTCTACGAAACGCTCTAGCCTCGCGTTACGTTAATCACTACTTCTAACCTCTCGCTCATCCTTTAAACTTTTATATTCAAGCCTTGACTTGAATAATCACGTTTTCTTCGGAGGATAGTTGATCGATAGAATAATATTTAAAGACTTATTCCCCTAGAAGCTTCTTAGCAGGAGAGGTTTATATGTCAGAAATATCTTGGAGAATACATGAATTGAAACAAAAGCCTATAATTATCAACATTAATTATAACTCTGACAGCTCTTAAAATTCCTGAAAGATAAATGTAGTACTTTCCAGTTTGTATTATTGTCAGTCCGTCTCACTTCGTAAGGCCATATCTGAATGCGATTGCCCTCTTTTAAAATTTCAAGAGAACCTGATAAAAAACCCCCATTCAAGCGAGAAAAATTATGACTTGTATTAATAGTATAGAAAGTGAATTATCTTTTCTCAAAATATTAAAGGTCATTTAAAGATATGAACAGGTAGCTAGCTATACAAACACATGTCACAAAATATTTGATACCTGATTCTAAAATATAATTTTGCTTTTTAAAAAACAGTACGAGGAATAAGAAAACGGCAATCGTGTTGTACGTACCTTCTGTCATGGAGCTAGAAGAACGTATTAGGGATAGAGGCTCTTGAAATTCTCTGAGGGATGTTATTTCATTTATAAGATCCCTCTTTCATTTATAAGACTGTAATGACGACGAAACTTGGCGGTTTCCTTGAATGCTCGCCAATTGTCACTGGCCGTGGAGTGGGGTAAGAGGCAAAGTAGGGCCATTTGCCTCAACTGGAACATCATCCCAATTCTCGTCATAAGTGCGCTCATTTTTTCAGGACAGAGACAGAGATTCGGTGTTTCTTCAAAATACTAGCATAAGACAGAAGATTTATTTTGATTGAACGTAAAACCTTCCAGAACACTGTAAATGTATAAATCTAGGCGAAAAAAATGCTAGTCGCGATACATCGATAGATGCATCCGTTTCTATTAGACATTTGCGTACCACTAGAGCCATTTTCTGTAAAGAAATCAAGGACTGGATTTAAACACAAATAGTTGTCCAGAATATGTGTCGAACACACATTAAGTATTTTTTATAAATTTCTCCAGTTTTAATGTCTTTTTTTGTCATATATTATTCACAAGTATGGTCAGTAAAAATACATAAATGCATTCGTTACGTCTGGAGAAATGACCGATGCCATTTCCGATTACCTTGTAGATGCAAGCTCTCAACAGTAAGGAATGACTCCGTGGCGAAAAAAAGGTCGAAACAGGTGATGAAACAGGGCGGTACAAGCCAAGTAACTGTCCCACATTTTTTAGTGCAAAAATGTTAGCCTCTTCATAGGGTACCAAGGCAACTAGTTTTTCCCCAATGAGCGCATACATCCATACATGCATCACTTGGAATCAAGCTAGTCCGTACCACTACAGAGTCTTTTTTTTTATACGTTTATTTCATTCGAATTCTTCCGAGTGCTACCCATGAAGAGACTTCTTGTCCTCAGCTTCTTGTCTAGTGTTGCTTGTCGTGGTTTGGGAGTTGGATGTGTGGCTTCTAGAGGAAGGTGTAATTGATGGGCTATCCCATCCATTTGTGTGTGAGCGTCGGAAGAAATATTAGCCGCATAGTCAATACAACTATTTATTAACAATTCTCAACAACGCACAAATTCAACTACCCAAGTGAAGAAATGCATCAATTGATAAATTTGGGAATTAATAGCGAAGTAGACGAGATAATTATTGCTTTAATTAATCGGATCGCTTGCATTTAACACGTCCAGTTCTTATGTTTGACGATAATTTTCTAATTCAAATCGACCCGATTCCAATTTTAGAACTAGTTCCCAAATCGTGTTTCTTAATTTTAATCAAATCTCTACGAAACGCTCTAGCCTCGCGTTACGTTAATCACTACTTCTAACCTCTCGCTCATCCTTTAAACTTTTATATTCAAGCCTTGACTTGAATAATCACGTTTTCTTCGGAGGATAGTTGATCGATAGAATAATATTTAAAGACTTATTCCCCTAGAAGCTTCTTAGCAGGAGAGGTTTATATGTCAGAAATATCTTGGAGAATACATGAATTGAAACAAAAGCCTATAATTATCAACATTAATTATAACTCTGACAGCTCTTAAAATTCCTGAAAGATAAATGTAGTACTTTCCAGTTTGTATTATTGTCAGTCCGTCTCACTTCGTAAGGCCATATCTGAATGCGATTGCCCTCTTTTAAAATTTCAAGAGAACCTGATAAAAACCCCATTCAAGCGAGAAAAATTATGACTTGTATTAATAGTATAGAAAGTGAATTATCTTTTCTCAAAATATTAAAGGTCATTTAAAGAACAGGTATAGCTATACAAACACATTCACAAAAAAATGATTCTAAAATATAATTTTGCTTTTTAAAAAACAGTACGAGGAATAAGAAAACGGCAATCGTGTTGTACGTACCTTCTGTCATGGAGCTAGAAGAACGTATTAGGGATAGAGGCTCTTGAAATTCTCTTAGGGATGTTATTTCATTTATAAGATCCCTCTTTCATTTATAAGACTGTAATGACGACGAAACTTGGCGGTTTCCTTGAATGCTCGCCAATTGTCACTGGCCGTGGAGTGGGGTAAGAGGCAAAGTAGGGCCATTTGCCTCAACTGGAACATCATCCCAATTCTCGTCATAAGTGCGCTCATTTTTTCAGGACAGAGACAGAGATTCGGTGTTTCTTCAAAATACTAGCATAAGACAGAAGATTTATTTTGATTGAACGTAAAACCTTCCAGAACACTGTAAATGTATAAATCTAGGCGAAAAAATGCTAGTCGCGATACATCGATAGATGCATCCGTTTCTATTAGACATTTGCGTACCACTAGAGCCATTTTCTGTAAAGAAATCAAGGACTGGATTTAAACACAAATAGTTGTCCAGAATATGTGTCGAACACACATTAAGTATTTTTTATAAATTTCTCCAGTTTTAATGTCTTTTTTTCATATATTATTCACAAGTATGGTCAGTAAAAATACATAAATGCATTCGTTACGTCTGGAGAAATGACCGATGCCATTTCCGATTACCTTGTAGATGCAAGCTCTCAACAGTAAGGAATGACTCCGTGGCGAAAAAAGGTCGAAACAGGTGATGAAACAGGGCGGTACAAGCCAAGTAACTGTCCCACATTTTTTAGTGCAAAAATGTTAGCCTCTTCATAGGGTACCAAGGCAACTAGTTTTTCCCCAATGAGCGCATACATCCATACATGCATCACTTGGAATCAAGCTAGTCCGTACCACTACAGAGTCTTTTTTTTTATACGTTTATTTCATTCGAATTCTTCCGAGTGCTACCCATGAAGAGACTTCTTGTCCTCAGCTTCTTGTCTAGTGTTGCTTGTCGTGGTTTGGGAGTTGGATGTGTGGCTTCTAGAGGAAGGTGTAATTGATGGGCTATCCCATCCATTTGTGTGTGAGCGTCGGAAGAAATATTAGCCGCATAGTCAATACAACTATTTATTAACAATTCTCAACAACGCACAAATTCAACTACCCAAGTGAAGAAATGCATCAATTGATAAATTTGGGAATTAATAGCGAAGTAGACGAGATAATTATTGCTTTAATTAATCGGATCGCTTGCATTTAACACGTCCAGTTCTTATGTTTGACGATAATTTTCTAATTCAAATCGACCCGATTCCAATTTTAGAACTAGTTCCCAAATCGTGTTTCTTAATTTTAATCAAATCTCTACGAAACGCTCTAGCCTCGCGTTACGTTAATCACTACTTCTAACCTCTCGCTCATCCTTTAAACTTTTATATTCAAGCCTTGACTTGAATAATCACGTTTTCTTCGGAGGATAGTTGATCGATAGAATAATATTTAAAGACTTATTCCCCTAGAAGCTTCTTAGCAGGAGAGGTTTATATGTCAGAAATATCTTGGAGAATACATGAATTGAAACAAAAGCCTATAATTATCAACATTAATTATAACTCTGACAGCTCTTAAAATTCCTGAAAGATAAATGTAGTACTTTCCAGTTTGTATTATTGTCAGTCCGTCTCACTTCGTAAGGCCATATCTGAATGCGATTGCCCTCTTTTAAAATTTCAAGAGAACCTGATAAAAACCCCCATTCAAGCGAGAAAAATTATGACTTGTATTAATAGTATAGAAAGTGAATTATCTTTTCTCAAAATATTAAAGGTCATTTTTAAAGATACCAAAATATTTGATTCTAAAATATAATTTTGCTTTTTAAAAAACAGTACGAGGAATAAGAAAACGGCAATCGTGTTGTACGTACCTTCTGTCATGGAGCTAGAAGAACGTATTAGGGATAGAGGCTCTTGAAATTCTCTTAGGGATGTTATTTCATTTATAAGATCCCTCTTTCATTTATAAGACTGTAATGACGACGAAACTTGGCGGTTTCCTTGAATGCTCGCCAATTGTCACTGGCCGTGGAGTGGGGTAAGAGGCAAAGTAGGGCCATTTGCCTCAACTGGAACATCATCCCAATTCTCGTCATAAGTGCGCTCATTTTTTTCAGGACAGAGACAGAGATTCGGTGTTTCTTCAAAATACTAGCATAAGACAGAAGATTTATTTTGATTGAACGTAAAACCTTCCAGAACACTGTAAATGTATAAATCTAGGCGAAAAAAATGCTAGTCGCGATACATCGATAGATGCATCCGTTTCTATTAGACATTTGCGTACCACTAGAGCCATTTTCTGTAAAGAAATCAAGGACTGGATTTAAACACAAATAGTTGTCCAGAATATGTGTCGAACACACATTAAGTATTTTTTATAAATTTCTCCAGTTTTAATGTCTTTTTTTTCATATATTATTCACAAGTATGGTCAGTAAAAATACATAAATGCATTCGTTACGTCTGGAGAAATGACCGATGCCATTTCCGATTACCTTGTAGAAGCAAGCTCTCAACAGTAAGGAATGACTCCGTGGCGAAAAAAGGTCGAAACAGGTGATGAAACAGGGCGGTACAAGCCAAGTAACTGTCCCACATTTTTTAGTGCAAAAATGTTAGCCTCTTCATAGGGTACCAAGGCAACTAGTTTTTCCCCAATGAGCGCATACATCCATACATGCATCACTTGGAATCAAGCTAGTCCGTACCACTACAGAGTCTTTTTTATACGTTTATTTCATTCGAATTCTTCCGAGTGCTACCCATGAAGAGACTTCTTGTCCTCAGCTTCTTGTCTAGTGTTGCTTGTCGTGGTTTGGGAGTTGGATGTGTGGCTTCTAGAGGAAGGTGTAATTGATGGGCTATCCCATCCATTTGTGTGTGAGCGTCGGAAGAAATATTAGCCGCATAGTCAATACAACTATTTATTAACAATTCTCAACAACGCACAAATTCAACTACCCAAGTGAAGAAATGCATCAATTGATAAATTTGGGAATTAATAGCGAAGTAGACGAGATAATTATTGCTTTAATTAATCGGATCGCTTGCATTTAACACGTCCAGTTCTTATGTTTGACGATAATTTTCTAATTCAAATCGACCCGATTCCAATTTTAGAACTAGTTCCCAAATCGTGTTTCTTAATTTTAATCAAATCTCTACGAAACGCTCTAGCCTCGCGTTACGTTAATCACTACTTCTAACCTCTCGCTCATCCTTTAAACTTTTATATTCAAGCCTTGACTTGAATAATCACGTTTTCTTCGGAGGATAGTTGATCGATAGAATAATATTTAAAGACTTATTCCCCTAGAAGCTTCTTAGCAGGAGAGGTTTATATGTCAGAAATATCTTGGAGAATACATGAATTGAAACAAAAGCCTATAATTATCAACATTAATTATAACTCTGACAGCTCTTAAAATTCCTGAAAGATAAATGTAGTACTTTCCAGTTTGTATTATTGTCAGTCCGTCTCACTTCGTAAGGCCATATCTGAATGCATTGCCCTCTTTTTAAAATTTCAAGAGAACCTGATAAAAACCCCCATTCAAGCGAGAAAAATTATGACTTGTATTAATAGTATAGAAAGTGAATTATCTTTTCTCAAAATATTAAAGGTCATTTAAAATATTAAAGGTAGCTAGCTATACAAACACATTCACAAAATATTTGATACCTGATTCTAAAATATAATTTTGCTTTTTAAAAAACAGTACGAGGAATAAGAAAACGGCAATCGTGTTGTACGTACCTTCTGTCATGGAGCTAGAAGAACGTATTAGGGATAGAGGCTCTTGAAATTCTCTTAGGGATGTTATTTCATTTATAAGATCCCTCTTTCATTTATAAGACTGTAATGACGACGAAACTTGGCGGTTTCCTTGAATGCTCGCCAATTGTCACTGGCCGTGGAGTGGGGTAAGAGGCAAAGTAGGGCCATTTGCCTCAACTGGAACATCATCCCAATTCTCGTCATAAGTGCGCTCATTTTTTCAGGACAGAGACAGAGATTCGGTGTTTCTTCAAAATACTAGCATAAGACAGAAGATTTATTTTGATTGAACGTAAAACCTTCCAGAACACTGTAAATGTATAAATCTAGGCGAAAAAAATGCTAGTCGCGATACATCGATAGATGCATCCGTTTCTATTAGACATTTGCGTACCACTAGAGCCATTTTCTGTAAAGAAATCAAGGACTGGATTTAAACACAAATAGTTGTCCAGAATATGTGTCGAACACACATTAAGTATTTTTTATAAATTTCTCCAGTTTTAATGTCTTTTTTTCATATATTATTCACAAGTATGGTCAGTAAAAATACATAAATGCATTCGTTACGTCTGGAGAAATGACCGATGCCATTTCCGATTACCTTGTAGATGCAAGCTCTCAACAGTAAGGAATGACTCCGTGGCGAAAAAAAGGTCGAAACAGGTGATGAAACAGGGCGGTACAAGCCAAGTAACTGTCCCACATTTTTTAGTGCAAAAATGTTAGCCTCTTCATAGGGTACCAAGGCAACTAGTTTTTCCCCAATGAGCGCATACATCCATACATGCATCACTTGGAATCAAGCTAGTCCGTACCACTACAGAGTCTTTTTTTATACGTTTATTTCATTCGAATTCTTCCGAGTGCTACCCATGAAGAGACTTCTTGTCCTCAGCTTCTTGTCTAGTGTTGCTTGTCGTGGTTTGGGAGTTGGATGTGTGGCTTCTAGAGGAAGGTGTAATTGATGGGCTATCCCATCCATTTGTGTGTGAGCGTCGGAAGAAATATTAGCCGCATAGTCAATACAACTATTTATTAACAATTCTCAACAACGCACAAATTCAACTACCCAAGTGAAGAAATGCATCAATTGATAAATTTGGGAATTAATAGCGAAGTAGACGAGATAATTATTGCTTTAATTAATCGGATCGCTTGCATTTAACACGTCCAGTTCTTATGTTTGACGATAATTTTCTAATTCAAATCGACCCGATTCCAATTTTAGAACTAGTTCCCAAATCGTGTTTCTTAATTTTAATCAAATCTCTACGAAACGCTCTAGCCTCGCGTTACGTTAATCACTACTTCTAACCTCTCGCTCATCCTTTAAACTTTTATATTCAAGCCTTGACTTGAATAATCACGTTTTCTTCGGAGGATAGTTGATCGATAGAATAATATTTAAAGACTTATTCCCCTAGAAGCTTCTTAGCAGGAGAGGTTTATATGTCAGAAATATCTTGGAGAATACATGAATTGAAACAAAAGCCTATAATTATCAACATTAATTATAACTCTGACAGCTCTTAAAATTCCTGAAAGATAAATGTAGTACTTTCCAGTTTGTATTATTGTCAGTCCGTCTCACTTCGTAAGGCCATATCTGAATGCGATTGCCCTCTTTTAAAATTTCAAGAGAACCTGATAAAAAACCCCCATTCAAGCGAGAAAAATTATGACTTGTATTAATAGTATAGAAAGTGAATTATCTTTTCTCAAAATATTAAAGGTCATTTAAAGATATGAACAAAGCTATACAAACACATGTCACAAAATATTTGATACCTGATTCTAAAATATAATTTTGCTTTTTAAAAAACAGTACGAGGAATAAGAAAACGGCAATCGTGTTGTACGTACCTTCTGTCATGGAGCTAGAAGAACGTATTAGGGATAGAGGCTCTTGAAATTCTCTTAGGGATGTTATTTCATTTATAAGATCCCTCTTTCATTTATAAGACTGTAATGACGACGAAACTTGGCGGTTTCCTTGAATGCTCGCCAATTGTCACTGGCCGTGGAGTGGGGTAAGAGGCAAAGTAGGGCCATTTGCCTCAACTGGAACATCATCCCAATTCTCGTCATAAGTGCGCTCATTTTTTCAGGACAGAGACAGAGATTCGGTGTTTCTTCAAAATACTAGCATAAGACAGAAGATTTATTTTGATTGAACGTAAAACCTTCCAGAACACTGTAAATGTATAAATCTAGGCGAAAAAAATGCTAGTCGCGATACATCGATAGATGCATCCGTTTCTATTAGACATTTGCGTACCACTAGAGCCATTTTCTGTAAAGAAATCAAGGACTGGATTTAAACACAAATAGTTGTCCAGAATATGTGTCGAACACACATTAAGTATTTTTATAAATTTCTCCAGTTTTAATGTCTTTTTTGTCATATATTATTCACAAGTATGGTCAGTAAAAATACATAAATGCATTCGTTACGTCTGGAGAAATGACCGATGCCATTTCCGATTACCTTGTAGATGCAAGCTCTCAACAGTAAGGAATGACTCCGTGGCGAAAAAAGGTCGAAACAGGTGATGAAACAGGGCGGTACAAGCCAAGTAACTGTCCCACATTTTTAGTGCAAAAATGTTAGCCTCTTCATAGGGTACCAAGGCAACTAGTTTTTCCCCAATGAGCGCATACATCCATACATGCATCACTTGGAATCAAGCTAGTCCGTACCACTACAGAGTCTTTTTTTTTTATACGTTTATTTCATTCGAATTCTTCCGAGTGCTACCCATGAAGAGACTTCTTGTCCTCAGCTTCTTGTCTAGTGTTGCTTGTCGTGGTTTGGGAGTTGGATGTGTGGCTTCTAGAGGAAGGTGTAATTGATGGGCTATCCCATCCATTTGTGTGTGAGCGTCGGAAGAAATATTAGCCGCATAGTCAATACAACTATTTATTAACAATTCTCAACAACGCACAAATTCAACTACCCAAGTGAAGAAATGCATCAATTGATAAATTTGGGAATTAATAGCGAAGTAGACGAGATAATTATTGCTTTAATTAATCGGATCGCTTGCATTTAACACGTCCAGTTCTTATGTTTGACGATAATTTTCTAATTCAAATCGACCCGATTCCAATTTTAGAACTAGTTCCCAAATCGTGTTTCTTAATTTTAATCAAATCTCTACGAAACGCTCTAGCCTCGCGTTACGTTAATCACTACTTCTAACCTCTCGCTCATCCTTTAAACTTTTATATTCAAGCCTTGACTTGAATAATCACGTTTTCTTCGGAGGATAGTTGATCGATAGAATAATATTTAAAGACTTATTCCCCTAGAAGCTTCTTAGCAGGAGAGGTTTATATGTCAGAAATATCTTGGAGAATACATGAATTGAAACAAAAGCCTATAATTATCAACATTAATTATAACTCTGACAGCTCTTAAAATTCCTGAAAGATAAATGTAGTACTTTCCAGTTTGTATTATTGTCAGTCCGTCTCACTTCGTAAGGCCATATCTGAATGCGATTGCCCTCTTTTAAAATTTCAAGAGAACCTGATAAAAAACCCCCATTCAAGCGAGAAAAATTATGACTTGTATTAATAGTATAGAAAGTGAATTATCTTTTCTCAAAATATTAAAGGTCATTTAAAGATTGAACAAAGATACAAACACATGTCACAAAATATTTGATACCTGATTCTAAAATATAATTTTGCTTTTTAAAAAACAGTACGAGGAATAAGAAAACGGCAATCGTGTTGTACGTACCTTCTGTCATGGAGCTAGAAGAACGTATTAGGGATAGAGGCTCTTGAAATTCTCTGAGGGATGTTATTTCATTTATAAGATCCCTCTTTCATTTATAAGACTGTAATGACGACGAAACTTGGCGGTTTCCTTGAATGCTCGCCAATTGTCACTGGCCGTGGAGTGGGGTAAGAGGCAAAGTAGGGCCATTTGCCTCAACTGGAACATCATCCCAATTCTCGTCATAAGTGCGCTCATTTTTTTCAGGACAGAGACAGAGATTCGGTGTTTCTTCAAAATACTAGCATAAGACAGAAGATTTATTTTGATTGAACGTAAAACCTTCCAGAACACTGTAAATGTATAAATCTAGGCGAAAAAATGCTAGTCGCGATACATCGATAGATGCATCCGTTTCTATTAGACATTTGCGTACCACTAGAGCCATTTTCTGTAAAGAAATCAAGGACTGGATTTAAACACAAATAGTTGTCCAGAATATGTGTCGAACACACATTAAGTATTTTTTATAAATTTCTCCAGTTTTAATGTCTTTTTGTCATATATTATTCACAAGTATGGTCAGTAAAAATACATAAATGCATTCGTTACGTCTGGAGAAATGACCGATGCCATTTCCGATTACCTTGTAGATGCAAGCTCTCAACAGTAAGGAATGACTCCGTGGCGAAAAAAGGTCGAAACAGGTGATGAAACAGGGCGGTACAAGCCAAGTAACTGTCCCACATTTTTTAGTGCAAAAATGTTAGCCTCTTCATAGGGTACCAAGGCAACTAGTTTTTCCCCAATGAGCGCATACATCCATACATGCATCACTTGGAATCAAGCTAGTCCGTACCACTACAGAGTCTTTTTTATACGTTTATTTCATTCGAATTCTTCCGAGTGCTACCCATGAAGAGACTTCTTGTCCTCAGCTTCTTGTCTAGTGTTGCTTGTCGTGGTTTGGGAGTTGGATGTGTGGCTTCTAGAGGAAGGTGTAATTGATGGGCTATCCCATCCATTTTGTGTGTGAGCGTCGGAAGAAATATTAGCCGCATAGTCAATACAACTATTTATTAACAATTCTCAACAACGCACAAATTCAACTACCCAAGTGAAGAAATGCATCAATTGATAAATTTGGGAATTAATAGCGAAGTAGACGAGATAATTATTGCTTTAATTAATCGGATCGCTTGCATTTAACACGTCCAGTTCTTATGTTTGACGATAATTTTCTAATTCAAATCGACCCGATTCCAATTTTAGAACTAGTTCCCAAATCGTGTTTCTTAATTTTAATCAAATCTCTACGAAACGCTCTAGCCTCGCGTTACGTTAATCACTACTTCTAACCTCTCGCTCATCCTTTAAACTTTTATATTCAAGCCTTGACTTGAATAATCACGTTTTCTTCGGAGGATAGTTGATCGATAGAATAATATTTAAAGACTTATTCCCCTAGAAGCTTCTTAGCAGGAGAGGTTTATATGTCAGAAATATCTTGGAGAATACATGAATTGAAACAAAAGCCTATAATTATCAACATTAATTATAACTCTGACAGCTCTTAAAATTCCTGAAAGATAAATGTAGTACTTTCCAGTTTGTATTATTGTCAGTCCGTCTCACTTCGTAAGGCCATATCTGAATGCGATTGCCCTCTTTTAAAATTTCAAGAGAACCTGATAAAAAACCCCATTCAAGCGAGAAAAATTATGACTTGTATTAATAGTATAGAAAGTGAATTATCTTTTCTCAAAATATTAAAGGTCATTTAAAGATACCTGATTCTAAAATATAATTTTGCTGATTTTTAAAAAACAGTACGAGGAATAAGAAAACGGCAATCGTGTTGTACGTACCTTCTGTCATGGAGCTAGAAGAACGTATTAGGGATAGAGGCTCTTGAAATTCTCTTAGGGATGTTATTTCATTTATAAGATCCCTCTTTCATTTATAAGACTGTAATGACGACGAAACTTGGCGGTTTCCTTGAATGCTCGCCAATTGTCACTGGCCGTGGAGTGGGGTAAGAGGCAAAGTAGGGCCATTTGCCTCAACTGGAACATCATCCCAATTCTCGTCATAAGTGCGCTCATTTTTTCAGGACAGAGACAGAGATTCGGTGTTTCTTCAAAATACTAGCATAAGACAGAAGATTTATTTTGATTGAACGTAAAACCTTCCAGAACACTGTAAATGTATAAATCTAGGCGAAAAAAAAAAAATGCTAGTCGCGATACATCGATAGATGCATCCGTTTCTATTAGACATTTGCGTACCACTAGAGCCATTTTCTGTAAAGAAATCAAGGACTGGATTTAAACACAAATAGTTGTCCAGAATATGTGTCGAACACACATTAAGTATTTTTTATAAATTTCTCCAGTTTTAATGTCTTTTGTCATATATTATTCACAAGTATGGTCAGTAAAAATACATAAATGCATTCGTTACGTCTGGAGAAATGACCGATGCCATTTCCGATTACCTTGTAGATGCAAGCTCTCAACAGTAAGGAATGACTCCGTGGCGAAAAAAAAGGTCGAAACAGGTGATGAAACAGGGCGGTACAAGCCAAGTAACTGTCCCACATTTTTTAGTGCAAAAATGTTAGCCTCTTCATAGGGTACCAAGGCAACTAGTTTTTCCCCAATGAGCGCATACATCCATACATGCATCACTTGGAATCAAGCTAGTCCGTACCACTACAGAGTCTTTTTTTTATACGTTTATTTCATTCGAATTCTTCCGAGTGCTACCCATGAAGAGACTTCTTGTCCTCAGCTTCTTGTCTAGTGTTGCTTGTCGTGGTTTGGGAGTTGGATGTGTGGCTTCTAGAGGAAGGTGTAATTGATGGGCTATCCCATCCATTTGTGTGTGAGCGTCGGAAGAAATATTAGCCGCATAGTCAATACAACTATTTATTAACAATTCTCAACAACGCACAAATTCAACTACCCAAGTGAAGAAATGCATCAATTGATAAATTTGGGAATTAATAGCGAAGTAGACGAGATAATTATTGCTTTAATTAATCGGATCGCTTGCATTTAACACGTCCAGTTCTTATGTTTGACGATAATTTTCTAATTCAAATCGACCCGATTCCAATTTTAGAACTAGTTCCCAAATCGTGTTTCTTAATTTTAATCAAATCTCTACGAAACGCTCTAGCCTCGCGTTACGTTAATCACTACTTCTAACCTCTCGCTCATCCTTTAAACTTTTATATTCAAGCCTTGACTTGAATAATCACGTTTTCTTCGGAGGATAGTTGATCGATAGAATAATATTTAAAGACTTATTCCCCTAGAAGCTTCTTAGCAGGAGAGGTTTATATGTCAGAAATATCTTGGAGAATACATGAATTGAAACAAAAGCCTATAATTATCAACATTAATTATAACTCTGACAGCTCTTAAAATTCCTGAAAGATAAATGTAGTACTTTCCAGTTTGTATTATTGTCAGTCCGTCTCACTTCGTAAGGCCATATCTGAATGCGATGGCCCTCTTTTAAAATTTCAAGAGAACCTGATAAAAAACCCCCATTCAAGCGAGAAAAATTATGACTTGTATTAATAGTATAGAAAGTGAATTATCTTTTCTCAAAATATTAAAGGTCATTTAAAGATATGAACAGGTAGCTAGCTATACAAACACATGTCACAAAATATTTGATACCTGATTCTAAAATATAATTTTGCTTTTTAAAAAACAGTACGAGGAATAAGAAAACGGCAATCGTGTTGTACGTACCTTCTGTCATGGAGCTAGAAGAACGTATTAGGGATAGAGGCTCTTGAAATTCTCTGAGGGATGTTATTTCATTTATAAGATCCCTCTTTCATTTATAAGACTGTAATGACGACGAAACTTGGCGGTTTCCTTGAATGCTCGCCAATTGTCACTGGCCGTGGAGTGGGGTAAGAGGCAAAGTAGGGCCATTTGCCTCAACTGGAACATCATCCCAATTCTCGTCATAAGTGCGCTCATTTTTTTCAGGACAGAGACAGAGATTCGGTGTTTCTTCAAAATACTAGCATAAGACAGAAGATTTATTTTGATTGAACGTAAAACCTTCCAGAACACTGTAAATGTATAAATCTAGGCGAAAAAAAATGCTAGTCGCGATACATCGATAGATGCATCCGTTTCTATTAGACATTTGCGTACCACTAGAGCCATTTTCTGTAAAGAAATCAAGGACTGGATTTAAACACAAATAGTTGTCCAGAATATGTGTCGAACACACATTAAGTATTTTTTATAAATTTCTCCAGTTTTAATGTCTTTTTTTCATATATTATTCACAAGTATGGTCAGTAAAAATACATAAATGCATTCGTTACGTCTGGAGAAATGACCGATGCCATTTCCGATTACCTTGTAGATGCAAGCTCTCAACAGTAAGGAATGACTCCGTGGCGAAAAAGGTCGAAACAGGTGATGAAACAGGGCGGTACAAGCCAAGTAACTGTCCCACATTTTTAGTGCAAAAATGTTAGCCTCTTCATAGGGTACCAAGGCAACTAGTTTTTCCCCAATGAGCGCATACATCCATACATGCATCACTTGGAATCAAGCTAGTCCGTACCACTACAGAGTCTTTTTTATACGTTTATTTCATTCGAATTCTTCCGAGTGCTACCCATGAAGAGACTTCTTGTCCTCAGCTTCTTGTCTAGTGTTGCTTGTCGTGGTTTGGGAGTTGGATGTGTGGCTTCTAGAGGAAGGTGTAATTGATGGGCTATCCCATCCATTTGTGTGTGAGCGTCGGAAGAAATATTAGCCGCATAGTCAATACAACTATTTATTAACAATTCTCAACAACGCACAAATTCAACTACCCAAGTGAAGAAATGCATCAATTGATAAATTTGGGAATTAATAGCGAAGTAGACGAGATAATTATTGCTTTAATTAATCGGATCGCTTGCATTTAACACGTCCAGTTCTTATGTTTGACGATAATTTTCTAATTCAAATCGACCCGATTCCAATTTTAGAACTAGTTCCCAAATCGTGTTTCTTAATTTTAATCAAATCTCTACGAAACGCTCTAGCCTCGCGTTACGTTAATCACTACTTCTAACCTCTCGCTCATCCTTTAAACTTTTATATTCAAGCCTTGACTTGAATAATCACGTTTTCTTCGGAGGATAGTTGATCGATAGAATAATATTTAAAGACTTATTCCCCTAGAAGCTTCTTAGCAGGAGAGGTTTATATGTCAGAAATATCTTGAGAATACATGAATTGAAACAAAAGCCTATAATTATCAACATTAATTATAACTCTGACAGCTCTTAAAATTCCTGAAAGATAAATGTAGTACTTTCCAGTTTGTATTATTGTCAGTCCGTCTCACTTCGTAAGGCCATATCTGAATGCGATTGCCCTCTTTTAGAATTTCAAGAGAACCTGATAAAAACCCCCATTCAAGCGAGAAAATTATGACTTGTATTAATAGTATAGAAAGTGAATTATCTTTTCTCAAAATATTAAAAAGGTCATTTAAAGATACCTGATTCTAAAATATAATTTTGCTTTTTAAAAACAGTACGAGGAATAAGAAAAACGGCAATCGTTTTGTACGTACCTTCTGTCATGGAGCTAGAAGAACGTATTAGGGATAGAGGCTCTTGAAATTCTCTTAGGGATGTTATTTCATTTATAAGATCCCTCTTTCATTTATAAGACTGTAATGACGACGAAACTTGGCGGTTTCTTGAATGCTCGCCAATTGTCACTGGCCGTGGAGTGGGGTAAGAGGCAAAGTAGGGCCATTTGCCTCAACTGGAACATCATCCCAATTCTCGTCATAAGTGCGCTCATTTTTTTTCAGGACAGAGACAGAGATTCGGTGTTTCTTCAAAATACTAGCATAAGACAGAAGATTTATTTTGATTGAACGTAAAACCTTCCAGAACACTGTAAATGTATAAATCTAGGCGAAAAAATGCTAGTCGCGATACATCGATAGATGCATCCGTTTCTATTAGACATTTGCGTACCACTAGAGCCATTTTCTGTAAAGAAATCAAGGACTGGATTTAAACACAAATAGTTGTCCAGAATATGTGTCGAACACACATTAAGTATTTTTTATAAATTTCTCCAGTTTTAATGTCTTTTTTGTCATATATTATTCACAAGTATGGTCAGTAAAAATACATAAATGCATTCGTTACGTCTGGAGAAATGACCGATGCCATTTCCGATTACCTTGTAGATGCAAGCTCTCAACAGTAAGGAATGACTCCGTGGCGAAAAAAGGTCGAAACAGGTGATGAAACAGGGCGGTACAAGCCAAGTAACTGTCCCACATTTTTTAGTGCAAAAATGTTAGCCTCTTCATAGGGTACCAAGGCAACTAGTTTTTCCCAATGAGCGCATACATCCATACATGCATCACTTGGAATCAAGCTAGTCCGTACCACTACAGAGTCTTTTTATACGTTTATTTCATTCGAATTCTTCCGAGTGCTACCCATGAAGAGACTTCTTGTCCTCAGCTTCTTGTCTAGTGTTGCTTGTCGTGGTTTGGGAGTTGGATGTGTGGCTTCTAGAGGAAGGTGTAATTGATGGGCTATCCCATCCATTTGTGTGTGAGCGTCGGAAGAAATATTAGCCGCATAGTCAATACAACTATTTATTAACAATTCTCAACAACGCACAAATTCAACTACCCAAGTGAAGAAATGCATCAATTGATAAATTTGGGAATTAATAGCGAAGTAGACGAGATAATTATTGCTTTAATTAATCGGATCGCTTGCATTTAACACGTCCAGTTCTTATGTTTGACGATAATTTTCTAATTCAAATCGACCCGATTCCAATTTTAGAACTAGTTCCCAAATCGTGTTTCTTAATTTTAATCAAATCTCTACGAAACGCTCTAGCCTCGCGTTACGTTAATCACTACTTCTAACCTCTCGCTCATCCTTTAAACTTTTTATATTCAAGCCTTGACTTGAATAATCACGTTTTCTTCGGAGGATAGTTGATCGATAGAATAATATTTAAAGACTTATTCCCCTAGAAGCTTCTTAGCAGGAGAGGTTTATATGTCAGAAATATCTTGGAGAATACATGAATTGAAACAAAGCCTATAATTATCAACATTAATTATAACTCTGACAGCTCTTAAAATTCCTGAAAGATAAATGTAGTACTTTCCAGTTTGTATTATTGTCAGTCCGTCTCACTTCGTAAGGCCATATCTGAATGCGATTGCCCTCTTTTAAAATTTCAAGAGAACCTGATAAAAACCCCCATTCAAGCGAGAAAATTATGACTTGTATTAATAGTATAGAAAGTGAATTATCTTTTCTCAAAATATTAAAGGTCATTTAAAGATACCTGATTCTAAAATATAATTTTGCTTTTTAAAAACAGTACGAGGAATAAGAAAACGGCAATCGTGTTGTACGTACCTTCTGTCATGGAGCTAGAAGAACGTATTAGGGATAGAGGCTCTTGAAATTCTCTTAGGGATGTTATTTCATTTATAAGATCCCTCTTTCATTTATAAGACTGTAATGACGACGAAACTTGGCGGTTTCCTTGAATTCTCGCCAATTGTCACTGGCCGTGGAGTGGGGTAAGAGGCAAAGTAGGGCCATTTGCCTCAACTGGAACATCATCCCAATTCTCGTCATAAGTGCGCTCATTTTTTTCAGGACAGAGACAGAGATTCGGTGTTTCTTCAAAATACTAGCATAAGACAGAAGATTTATTTTGATTGAACGTAAAACCTTCCAGAACACTGTAAATGTATAAATCTAGGCGAAAAAAAATGCTAGTCGCGATACATCGATAGATGCATCCGTTTCTATTAGACATTTGCGTACCACTAGAGCCATTTTCTGTAAAGAAATCAAGGACTGGATTTAAACACAAATAGTTGTCCAGAATATGTGTCGAACACACATTAAGTATTTTTATAAATTTCTCCAGTTTTAATGTCTTTTGTCATATATTATTCACAAGTATGGTCAGTAAAAATACATAAATGCATTCGTTACGTCTGAGAAATGACCGATGCCAATTCCGATTACCTTGTAGATGCAAGCTCTCAACAGTAAGGAATGACTCCGTGGCGAAAAAGGTCGAAACAGGTGATGAAACAGGGCGGTACAAGCCAAGTAACTGTCCCACATTTTTTAGTGCAAAAAATGTTAGCCTCTTCATAGGGTACCAAGGCAACTAGTTTTTCCCCAATGAGCGCATACATCCATACATGCATCACTTGGAATCAAGCTAGTCCGTACCACTACAGAGTCTTTTTTTATACGTTTATTTCATTCGAATTCTTCCGAGTGCTACCCATGAAGAGACTTCTTGTCCTCAGCTTCTTGTCTAGTGTTGCTTGTCGTGGTTTGGGAGTTGGATGTGTGGCTTCTAGAGGAAGGTGTAATTGATGGGCTATCCCATCCATTTGTGTGTGAGCGTCGGAAGAAATATTAGCCGCATAGTCAATACAACTATTTATTAACAATTCTCAACAACGCACAAATTCAACTACCCAAGTGAAGAAATGCATCAATTGATAAATTTGGGAATTAATAGCGAAGTAGACGAGATAATTATTGCTTTAATTAATCGGATCGCTTGCATTTAACACGTCCAGTTCTTATGTTTGACGATAATTTTCTAATTCAAATCGACCCGATTCCAATTTTAGAACTAGTTCCCAAATCGTGTTTCTTAATTTTAATCAAATCTCTACGAAACGCTCTAGCCTCGCGTTACGTTAATCACTACTTCTAACCTCTCGCTCATCCTTTAAACTTTTATATTCAAGCCTTGACTTGAATAATCACGTTTTCATGGAAGGGTAGTTGATCGATAGAATAATATTTAAAGACTTATTCCCCTAGAAGCTTCTTAGCAGGAGAGTTTTATATGTCAGAAATATCTTGGAGAACACATGAATTGTAACAAAAGCCTATAATTATCAACATTAATTATAACTCTGACAGCTCTTAAAATTCCTGAAAGATAAATGTAGTACTTTCCAGTTTGTATTATTGTCAGTCCGTCTCACTTCGTAAGGCCATATCTGAATGCGATGGCCCTCTTTTAAAATTTCAAGAGAACCTGATAAAAAACCCCCATTCAAGCGAGAAAAATTATGACTTGTATTAATAGTATAGAAAGTGAATTATCTTTTCTCAAAATATTAAAGGTCATTTAAAGATATGAACAGGTAGCTAGCTATACAAAAACACATGTCACAAAATATTTGATACCTGATTCTAAAATATAATTTTGCTTTTTAAAAAACAGTACGAGGAATAAGAAAACGGCAATCGTGTTGTACGTACCTTCTGTCATGGAGCTAGAAGAACGTATTAGGGATAGAAGGCTCTTGAAATTCTCTGAGGGATGTTATTTCATTTATAAGATCCCTCTTTCATTTATAAGACTGTAATGACGACGAAACTTGGCGGTTTCCTTGAATGCTCGCCAATTGTCACTGGCCGTGGAGTGGGGTAAGAGGCAAAGTAGGGCCATTTGCCTCAAGCTGGAACATCATCCCAATTCTCGTCATAAGTGCGCTCATTTTTTTCAGGACAGAGACAGAGATTCGGTGTTTCTTCAAAATACTAGCATAAGACAGAAGATTTATTTTGATTGAACGTAAAACCTTCCAGAACACTGTAAATGTATAAATCTAGGCGAAAAAAATGCTAGTCGCGATACATCGATAGATGCATCCGTTTCTATTAGACATTTACGTACCACTAGAGCCATTTTCTGTAAAGAAATCAAGGACTGGATTTAAACACAAATAGTTGTCAGAATATGTGTCGAACACACATTAAGTATTTTTATAAATTTCTCCAGTTTTAATGTCTTTTTGTCATATATTATTCACAAGTATGGTCAGTAAAAATACATAAATGCATTCGTTACGTCTGGAGAAATGACCGATGCCATTTCCGATTACCTTGTAGATGCAAGCTCTCAACAGTAAGGAATGACTCCGTGGCGAAAAAAAGGTCGAAACAGGTGATGAAACAGGGCGGTACAAGCCAAGTAACTGTCCCACATTTTTAGTGCAAAAATGTTAGCCTCTTCATAGGGTACCAAGGCAACTAGTTTTTCCCCAATGAGCGCATACATCCATACATGCATCACTTGGAATCAAGCTAGTCCGTA
Organism: Trichonephila clavipes; assembly: GCA_019973935.1. Classification (NCBI taxonomy): domain Eukaryota; kingdom Metazoa; phylum Arthropoda; class Arachnida; order Araneae; family Nephilidae; genus Trichonephila; species Trichonephila clavipes. The sequence goes on from BMAU01011497.1 coordinate 300,430, forward strand.
CCATCACAGAGTCTTTTTTATACGTTTATTTCATTCGAATTCTTCCGAGTGCTACCCATGAAGAGACTTCTTGTCCTCAGCTTCTTGTCTAGTGTTGCTTGTCGTGGTTTGGGAGTTGGATGTGTGGCTTCTAGAGGAAGGTGTAATTGATGGGCTATCCCATCCATTTGTGTGTGAGCGTCGGAAGAAATATTAGCCGCATAGTCAATACAACTATTTATTAACAATTCTCAACAACGCACAAATTCAACTACCCAAGTGAAGAAATGCATCAATTGATAAATTTGGGAATTAATAGCGAAGTAGACGAGATAATTATTGCTTTAATTAATCGGATCGCTTGCATTTAACACGTCCAGTTCTTATGTTTGACGATAATTTTCTAATTCAAATCGACCCGATTCCAATTTTAGAACTAGTTCCCAAATCGTGTTTCTTAATTTTAATCAAATCTCTACGAAACGCTCTAGCCTCGCGTTACGTTAATCACTACTTCTAACCTCTCGCTCATCCTTTAAACTTTTATATTCAAGCCTTGACTTGAATAATCACGTTTTCATGGAAGGGTAGTTGATCGATAGAATAATATTTAAAGACTTATTCCCCTAGAAGCTTCTTAGCAGGAGAGTTTTATATGTCAGAAATATCTTGGAGAACACATGAATTGTAACAAAAGCCTATAATTATCAACATTAATTATAACTCTGACAGCTCTTAAAATTCCTGAAAGATAAATGTAGTACTTTCCAGTTTGTATTATTGTCAGTCCGTCTCACTTCGTAAGGCCATATCTGAATGCGATGGCCCTCTTTTAAAATTTCAAGAGAACCTGATAAAAAACCCCCATTCAAGCGAGAAAAATTATGACTTGTATTAATAGTATAGAAAGTGAATTATCTTTTCTCAAAATATTAAAGGTCATTTAAAGATATGAACAGGTAGCTAGCTATACAAACACATGTCACAAAATATTTGATACCTGATTCTAAAATATAATTTTGCTTTTTAAAAAACAGTACGAGGAATAAGAAAACGGCAATCGTGTTGTACGTACCTTCTGTCATGGAGCTAGAAGAACGTATTAGGGATAGAGGCTCTTGAAATTCTCTGAGGGATGTTATTTCATTTATAAGATCCCTCTTTCATTTATAAGACTGTAATGACGACGAAACTTGGCGGTTTCCTTGAATGCTCGCCAATTGTCACTGGCCGTGGAGTGGGGTAAGAGGCAAAGTAGGGCCATTTGCCTCAACTGGAACATCATCCCAATTCTCGTCATAAGTGCGCTCATTTTTTTCAGGACAGAGACAGAGATTCGGTGTTTCTTCAAAATACTAGCATAAGACAGAAGATTTATTTTGATTGAACGTAAAACCTTCCAGAACACTGTAAATGTATAAATCTAGGCGAAAAAAAATGCTAGTCGCGATACATCGATAGATGCATCCGTTTCTATTAGACATTTGCGTACCACTAGAGCCATTTTCTGTAAAGAAATCAAGGACTGGATTTAAACACAAATAGTTGTCCAGAATATGTGTCGAACACACATTAAGTATTTTTTATAAATTTCTCCAGTTTTAATGTCTTTTTTCATATATTATTCACAAGTATGGTCAGTAAAAATACATAAATGCATTCGTTACGTCTGGAAATGACCGATGCCATTTCCGATTACCTTGTAGATGCAAGCTCTCAACAATAAGGAATGACTCCGTGGCGAAAAAGGTCGAAACAGGTGATGAAACAGGGCGGTACAAGCCCAGTAACTCCTCCCACATTTTTTTAGTGCAAAAATGTTAGCACTCTTCATAGGAGTACCAAGGCAACTAGTTTTCCCCAATGAGCGCATACATCCATACATGCATCACTTGGAATCAAGCTAGTCCGTACCACTACAGAGTCTTTTTTATACGTTTATTTCATTCGAATTCTTCCGAGTGCTACCCATGAAGAGACTTCTTGTCCTCAGCTTCTTGTCTAGTGTTGCTTGTCGTGGTTTGGGAGTTGGATGTGTGGCTTCTAGAGGAAGGTGTAATTGATGGGCTATCCCATCCATTTTGTGTGTGAGCGTCGGAAGAAATATTAGCCGCATAGTCAATACAACTATTATTTATTAACAATTCTCAGCAACGCACAAATTCAACTACCCAAGTGAAGAAATGCATCAATTGATAAATTTGGGAATTAATAGCGAGTAGACGAGATAATTATTGCTTTAATTAATCGGATCGCTTGCGTTTAACACGTCCAGTTCTTACGTTTGACGATAATTTTCTAATTCAAATCGACCCGATTCCAATTTTAGAACCAGTTCCCAAATCGTGTTTCTTAATTTTAATCAAATCTCTACGAAACGCTCCCAGCCTCGCGTTACGTTAATCACTACTTCTAACCTCTCGCTCATCCTTTAAACTTTTTTTTATATTCAAGCCTTGACTTGAATAATCACGTTTTCTTCGGAGGATAGTTGATCGATAGAATAATATTTAAAGACTTATTCCCCTAGAAGCTTCTTAGCAGGAGAGGTTTATATGTCAGAAATATCTTGGAGAATACATGAATTGAAACAAAAGCCTATAATTATCAACATAATTATAACTCTGACGCTCTTAAAATTCCTGAAAGATAAATGTAGTACTTTCCAAGTTTGTATTATTGTCAGTCCGTCTCACTTCGTAAGGCCATATCTACAGATCGGTGCCCCTCTTTTAGAATTTCAAGAGAACCTGATAAAAACCCCATTCAAGTTAGAAAAAAATTATGACTTGTATTAATAGTATAGAAAGTGAATTATCTTTTTCTCAAAATATTAAAGGTCATTTAAAAGATACCTGATTCTAAAAAATATAATTTTGCTTTTTAAAAAACAGTACGAGGAATAAGAAAACGGCAATCGTTTTGTACGTACCTTCTGTCATGAAGCTAGAAGAACGTATTAGGGATAGAGGCTCTTGAAATTCTCTTAGGGATGTTATTTCATTTATAAGATCCCTCTTTCATTTATAAGACTGTAATGACGACGAAACTTGGCGGTTTCCTTGAATGCTCGCCAATTGTCACTGGCCGTGGAGTGGGGTAAGAGGCAAAGTAGGGCCATTTGCCTCAACTGAACATCATCCCAATTCTCGTCATAAAAGTGCGCTCATTTTTTCAGGACAGAGACAGAGATTCGGTGTTTCTTCAAAATACTAGCATAAGACAGAAGATTTATTTTGATTGAACGTAAAACCTTCCAGAACACTGTAAATGTATAAATCTAGGCGAAAAAATGCTAGTCGCGATACATCGATAGATGCATCCGTTTCTATTAGACATTTGCGTACCACTAGAGCCATTTTCTGTAAAAGAAATCAAGGACTGGATTTAAACACAATAGTTATCCAGAATATGTGTCGAACACACATTAAGTATTTTTATAAATTTCTCCAGTTTTAATGTCTTTTTGTCATATATTATTCACAAGTATGGTCAGTAAAAATACATAAATCATTCGTTACGTCTGGAGAAATGACCGATGCCATTTCCGATTACCTTGTAGATGCAAGCTCTCAACAGTAAGGAATGACTCCGTGGCGAAAAAAGGTCGAAACAGGTGATGAAACAGGGCGGTACAAGCCAAGTAACTGTCCCACATTTTTAGTGCAAAAATGTTAGCCTCTTCATAGGGTACCAAGGCAACTAGTTTTTTCCCCAATGAGCGCATACATCCATACATGCATCACTTGGAATCAAGCTAGTCCGTACCACTACAGAGTCTTTTTATACGTTTATTTCATTCGAATTCTTCCGAGTGCTACCCATGAAGAGACTTCTTGTCCTCAGCTTCTTGTCTAGTGTTGCTTGTCGTGGTTTGGGAGTTGGATGTGTGGCTTCTAGAGGGAAGGTGTAATTGATGGGCTATCCCATCCATTTGTGTGTGAGCGTCGGAAGAAATATTAGCCGCATAGTCAATACAACTATTTATTAACAATTCTCAACAACGCACAAATTCAACTACCCAAGTGAAGAAATGCATCAATTGATAAATTTGGGAATTAATAGCGAAGTAGACGAGATAATTATTGCTTTAATTAATCGGATCGCTTGCATTTAACACGTCCAGTTCTTATGTTTGACGATAATTTTCTAATTCAAATCGACCCGATTCCAATTTTTAGAACTAGTTCCCAAATCGTGTTTCTTAATTTTAATCAAATCTCTACGAAACGCTCTAGCCTCGCGTTACGTTAATCACTACTTCTAACCTCGCTCATCCTTTAAACTTTTATATTCAAGCCTTGACTTGAATAATCACGTTTCTTCGGAGGATAGTTGATCGATAGAATAATATTTAAAGACTTATTCCCTAGAAGCTTCTTGCAGGAGAGGTTTATATGTCGAGAATCTATCTTGGAGAATACATGGAGTGAAACAAAAGCCTATAATTATCAACATTAATTATAACTCTGACAGCTCTTAAAATTCCTGAAAGATAAATGTAGTACTTTTCAGTTTGTATTATTGTCAGTCCCGTCTCACTTCGTAAGGCCATATCTGAATGCGATTGCCCTCTTTTAAAATTTCAAAGAGAACCTGATAAAAAACCCCCATTCAAGCGAGAAAAATTATGACTTGTATTAATAGTATAGAAAGTGAATTATCTTTTTCTCAAAATATTTTAAAGGTAGGTCATTACCAAAATATTTGATACCTGATTCTAAAATATAATTTTGCTTTTTTAAAAAACAGTACGAGGAATAAAAGCGGCAATCGTGTTGTACGTACCTTCTGTCATGGAGCTAGAAGAACGTATTAGGGATAGAGGCTCTTGAAATTCTCTTGGGGATGTTATTTCATTTATAAGATCCCTCTTTCGTTTATAAGACTGTAATGACGACGAAACTTGGCGGTTTCCTTGAATGCTCGCCAATTGTCACTGGCCGTGGGTGGGGTAAGAGGCAAGTAGGGCCATTTGCCTCAACTGGAACATCATCCCAATTCTCGTCATAAGTGCGCTCATTTTTTCAGGACAGAGACAGAGATTCGGTGTTTCTTCAAAATACTAGCATAAGACAGAAGATTTATTTTGATTGAACGTAAAACCTTCCAGAACACTGTAAATGTATAAATCTAGGCGAAAAAAAATGCTAGTCGCGATACATCGATAGATGCATCCGTTTCTATTAGACATTTGCGTACCACTAGAGCCATTTTCTGTAAAGAAATCAAGGACTGGATTTAAACACAAATAGTTGTCCAGAATATGTGTCGACACACATTAAGTATTTTTTAAAATTTCTCAGTTTTAATGTCTTTTGTCATATATTATTCACAAGTATGGTCAGTAAAAATACATAAATGCATTCGTTACGTCTGGAGAAATGACCGATGCCATTTCCGATTACCTTGTAGATGCAAGCTCTCAACAGTAAGGAATGACTCCGTGGCGAAAAAAAGGTCGAAACAGGTGATGAAACAGGGCGGTACAAGCCAAGTAACTGTCCACATTTTTTTAGTGCAAAAATGTTAGCCTCTTCATAGGGTACCAAGGCAACTATTTTTTCCCCAATGAGCGCATACATCCATACATGCATCACTTGGAATCAAGCTAGTCCGTACCACTACAGAGTCTTTTTTTATACGTTTATTTCATTGAATTCTTCCGAGTGCTACCCACAGAAGAGACTTCTTGTCCTCAGCTTCTTGTCTAGTGTTGCTTTGTCGTGGTTTGGGAGTTGGATGTGTGGCTTCTAGAGGAAGGTGTAATTGATGGCTATCCCCATCCATTTGTGTGTGAGCGTCGGAAGAAATATTAGCCGCATAGTCAATACAACTATTTATTAACAATTCTCAACAACGACACAAATTCAACTACCAAGTGAAGAAATGCATCAATTGATAAATTTTAAATTAATAGCGAAGTAGACGAGATAATTATTGCTTTAATTAATCGGATCCGCTTTGCATTTAACACGTCCAGTTCTTATGTTTGACGATAATTTCAATTCAAATCGACCCGATTCCAATTTTTAAAGAACTAGTTCCCAAATCGTGTTTCTTAATTTTAATCAAATCTCTACGAAACGCTCTAGCCTCGCGTTACGTTAATCACTACTTCTAACCTCTCGCTCATCCTTTAAACTTTTATATTCAAGCCTTGACTAATGAATAATCACGTTCTTCGGAGGATAGTTGATCGATAGAATAATATTTAAAGACTTATTCCCCTAGAAGCTTCTTAGCAGGAGAGGGTTTTATATGTCAGAAATATCTTGGAGAATACATGAATTGAAACAAAAGCCTATAATTATCAACATTAATTATAACTCTGACAGCTCATAAAATTCCTGAAAAGATAAATGTAGTACTTTCAGTTTGTATTATTGTCAGTCCGGAAATCTCGCACTTCGTAAGGCCATATCTGAATGCGATTGCCCTCTTTAAAATTTCAAGAGAACCTGATAAAGAACCCCCCATTCAAGCGAGAAAAATTATGACTTGTGTATTAATAGTATAGAAAGTGAATTATCTTTTCTCAAAATATTAAGGTCATTTAAAGATACCTGATTCCTAAAATATAATTTTGCTTTTTAAAAAACAGTACGAGGAATAAGAAAACGACAATCGTGTTGTTACGTACCTTCTGTCATGGAGCTAGAAGAACGTATTAGGGATAGAGGCTCTTGAAATTCTCTTAGGGATGTTATTTCATTTATAAGATCCCTCTTTCATTTATAAGACTGTAATGACGACGAAACTTGGCGGTTTCCTTGAATGCTCGCCAATTGTCACTGGCCGTGGAGTGGGGTAAGAGGCAAAAGTAGGGCCATTTGCCTCAACTGGAACATCATCCCAATTCTCGTCATAAGTGCGCTCATTTTTTTCAGGACAGAGACAGAGATTCGGTGTTTCTTCAAAATACTAGCATAAGACAGAAGATTTATTTTGATTGAACGTAAAACCTTCCAGAACACTGTAAATGTATAAATCTAGGCGAAAAAAAATGCTAGTCGCGATACATCGATAGATGCATCCGTTTCTATTAGACATTTGCGTACCACTAGAGCCATTTTCTGTAAAGAAATCAAGGACTGGATTTAAACACAAATAGTTGTCCAGAATATGTGTCGAACACACATTAAGTATTTTTATAAATTTCTCCAGTTTTAATGTCTTTTTGTCATATATTATTCACAAGTATGGTCAGTAAAAATACATAAATGCATTCGTTACGTGGAGAAATGACCGATGCCATTTCCGATTACCTTGTAGATGCAAGCTCTCAACAGTAAGGAATGACTCCGTGGCGAAAAAGGTCGAAACAGGTGATGAAACAGGGCGGTACAAGCCAAGTAACTGTCCCACATTTTTAGTGCAAAAATGTTAGCCTCTTCAGGGTACCAAGGCAACTAGTTTTTCCCCAATGAGCGCATACATCCATACATGCATCACTTGAATCAAGCTAGTCGTACCACTACAGAGTCTTTTTTTTTATACGTTTATTTCATTCGAATTCTTCCGAGTGCTACCCATGAAGAGACTTCTTGTCCCTCAGCTTCTTGTCTAGTATTGCTTGTCGTGGTTTGGGAGTTGGATGTGTGGCTTCTAGAGGAAGGTGTAATTGATGGGCTATCCCATCCATTTTGTGTGAGCGTCGGAAGAAATATTAGCCGCATAGTCAATGATACAACTATTTATTAACAATTCTCAACAACGCACAAATTCAACTACCCAAGTGAAGAAATGCATCAATTGATAAATTTGGGAATTAATAGCGAAGTAGACGAGATAATTATTGCTTTAATTAATCGGATCGCTTGCATTTAACACGTCCAGTTCTTACGTTTGACGATAATTTTCTAATTCAAATCGACCCGATTCCAATTTTAGAACTAGTTCCCAAATCGTGTTTCTTAATTTTAATCAAATCTCTACGAAACGCTCTAGCCTCGCGTTACGTTAATCACTACTTCTAACCTCTCGCTCATCCTTTAAACTTTTATATTCAAGCCTTGACTTGAATAATCACGTTTTCTTCGGAGGATAGTTGATCGATAGAATAATATTTAAAGACTTATTCCCCTAGAAGCTTCTTAGCAGGAGAGGTTTATATGTCAGAAATATCTTGGAGAATACATGAATTGAAACAAAAGCCTATAATTATCAACATTAATTATAACTCTGACAGCTCTTAAAATTCCTGAAAGATAAATGTAGTACTTTCCAGTTTGTATTATTGTCAGTCCGTCTCACTTCGTAAGGCCATATCTGAATGCGATTGCCCTCTTTTAGAATTTCAAGAGAACCTGATAAAAAAACCCCATTCAAGCGAGAAAAATTATGACTTGTATTAATAGTATAGAAAGTGAATTATCTTTTCTCAAAATATTAAAGGTCATTTAAAGATACCTGATTCTAAAATATAATTTTGCTTTTTAAAAAACAGTACGAGGAATAAGAAAACGGCAATCGTTTGTACGTACCTTCTGTCATGGAGCTAGAAGAACGTATTGAGGATAGAGCTCTTGAAATTCTCTTAGGGATGTTATTTCATTTTATAAAGATCCCTCTTTCATTTATAAGACTGTAATGACGACGAAACTTGGCGGTTTCCTTGAATGCTCGCCAATTGTCACTGGCGCCGTGGAGTGGGGTAAGAGGCAAAGTAGGGGGCCATTTGCCTCAACTGGAACATCATCCCAATTCTCGTCATAAGTGCGCTCATTTTTTCCAGGACAGGAACAGAGATTCGGTGTTTCTTCAAAATACTGGCATAAGACAGAAGATTTATTTTTTGATTGAACGTAAAACCTTTGAGAACACTGTAAATGTATAAATCTAGGCGAAAAAAATGCTAGATGCGATACATCGATAGATGCATCCGTTTCTATTAGACATTTGCGTACCACTAGAGCCATTTTCTGTAAAGAAATCAAGGACTGGATTTAAAACACAAATAGTTGTCAGAATATGTGTCGAACACACATTAAGTATTTTTATAAATTTCTCCAGTTTTTAATGTCTTTTTTGTCATATATTATTCACAAGTATGGTCAGTAAAAATACATAAATGCATTCGTTACGTCTGGAGAAATGACCGATGCCATTTCGATTACCTTTAGATGCAAGCTCTCTCAACGGTAAGGAATGACTCCGTGGCGAAAAAGGTCGAAACAGGTGATGAAACAGGGCGGGTACAAGCCAAGTAACTGTCCCACATTTTTAGTGCAAAAATGTTAGCCTCTTCATGGTACCAAGGCAGCTAGTTTTCCCCAATGAGAGCGCATACATCCATACATGCATCACTTGGAATCAAGCTAGTCCGTACCACTACAGAGTCTTTTTTTATACGTTTATTTCATTCGAATTCTTCGAGTGCTACCCATGAAGAGACTTCTTGTCCTCAGCTTCTTGTCTAGTGTTGCTTGTCGTGGTTTGGGAGTTGGATGTGTGGCTTCTAGAGGAAGGTGTAATTGATGGGCTATCCCATCCATTTGTGTGGGAGCGTCGGAAGAAATATTAGCCGCATAGTCAATACAACTGTTTATTAACAATTCACAACAACGCACAAATTCAACTACCCAAGTGAAGAAATGCATCAATTGATAAATTTGGGAATTAATAGCGAAGTAGACGAGATAATTATTGCTTTAATTAATCGGATCCTTTGCATTTAACACGTCCAGTTCTTACGTTTGACGATAATTTTCTAATTCAAATCGACCCGATTCCAATTTTAGAACTAGTTCCCCCAAATCGTGTTTCTTAATTTTAATCAAATCTCACGAAACGCTCTGTAGCCTCGCGTTACGTTAATCACTACTTCTAACCTCGCTCATCCTTTAAACTTTTATATTCAAGCCTGACTTGAATAATCATTCTTCGGAGGATAGTTGATCGATAGAATAATATTTAAAGACTTATTCCCCTAGAAGCTTCTTAGGAGGAGAGGTTTATATGTCAGAAAATATCTTGGAGAATACATGAATTGAAACAAAAGCCTATAATTATCAACATGCCCGGTAATTATAACTCTGACAGCTCTTAAAATTCCTGAAAGATAAATGTAGTACTTTCCAGTTTGTATTATTGTCAGTCCGTCTCACTTCGTAAGGCCGCTATCTGAATGCGATTGCCCTCTTTTAGAATTTCAAGAGAACCTGATAAAAAACCCCCATTCAAGCGAGAAAAATTATGACTTGTATTAATAGTATAGAAAGTGAATTATCTTTTCTCAAAATATTAAAGGTCATTTAAAGATACCTGATTCTAAAATATAATTTTGCTTTTAAAAAACATTACGAGGAAAGAAAACGGCAATCGTTTTGTTGTACGTACCTTCTGTCATGGAGCTAGAAGAACGTAATAGGGATGGTGAGGCTCTTGAAATTCTCTTAGGGATATTATTTCATTTATAAGATCCCTCTTTCATTTTATAAGACTGTAATGACGACGAAACTTGGCGGTTTCCTTGAATGTTCGCCAATTGTCACTGGCCGTGGAGTGGGGTAGAGGCAAAGTAGGGCCATTTGCCTCAACTGGAACATCATCCCGAATTCTCGTCATAAGTGCGCTCATTTTCAGGACAGAGACAGAGATTCGGTGTTTCTTCAAAATACTAGCATAAGACAGAAGATTTATTTTGATTGAACATGTAAAAACCTTCCAGAACACTGTAAATAATATAAATCTAGGCGAAAAAAATGCTAGTCGCGATACATCGATAGATGCATCCGTTTCTATTAATTTGCGTACCACTAGAGCTGCATTTTCTGTAAAGAAATCAAGGACTGGATTTAAACACAAATAGTTGTCCAGAATATTAATGTCGAACACACATTAAGTATTTTTATAAATTTCTCCAGTTTTAATGTCTTTGTCATATATTATTCACAAGTATGGTCAGTAAAAATACATAAATGCATTCGTTACGTCTGGAGAAATGACCGATGCCATTTCCGATTACCTTGTAGATGCAAGCTCTCAACGGTAAGGAATGACTCCCGTGGCGAAAAAAAAGGTCGAAACAGGTGATGAAACAGGGCGGTACAAGCCAAGTAACTGTCCCACATTTTTAGTGCAAAAATGTTAGCCTCTTCATAGGGTACCAAGGCAACTAGTTTTCCCAATGAGCGCATACATCCATACATGCATCACTTGGAATCAAGCTAGTCCGTACCACTACAGAGTCTTTTTTATACGTTTATTTCATTCGAATTCTTCCGAGTGCTACCCATGAAGAGACTTCTTGTCCTCAGCTTCTTGTCTAGTGTTGCTTGTCGTGGTTTGGGAGTTGGATGTGTGTGGCTTCTAGAGGGAAGGTGTAGTGATGGGCTATCCCATCCCATTTGTGTGTGAGCGTCGGGAAGAAATATTAGCCGCATAGTCAATACAACTATTTATTAACAATTCTCAACAACGCACAAATTCAACTACCCAAGTGAAGAAATGCATCAATTGATAAATTTGGGAATTAATGGCAAGTAGACGAGATAATTATTGCTTTAATTAATCGGATCGCTTGCATTTAACACGTCCAGTTCTTATGTTTGACGATAATTTTCTAATTCAAATCGACCCGATTCCAATTTTTAGAACTGGTTCCCAAATCGTGTTTCTTAATTTTAATCAAAATCTCTACGAAACGCTCTAGCCTCGCGTTACGTTAATCACTACTTCTAACCTCTCGCTCATCCTTTAAACTTTTATATTCAAGCCTTGACTTGAATAATCACGTTTTCTTCGGAGGATAGTTGATCGATAGAATAATATTTAAAGACTTATTCCCCTAGAAGCTTCTTGGCAGGGAGGTTTATATGTCAGAAATATCTTGGAGAATACATGAATTGAAACAAAGCCTATAATTATCAACATTAATTATAACTCTGACAGCTCTTAAAATTCCTGAAAGATAAATGTAGTACTTTCCAGTTTGTATTATTGTCAGTCCGTCTCACTTCGTAAAGGCCATATCTGAATGCGATTGCCCTCTTTTAAAATTTCAAGAGAACCTGATAAAAAAAACCCCCATTCAAGCGAAAAATTATGACTTGTATTAATAGTATAGAAAGTGAATTATCTTTTCTCAAAATATTAAGGTCATTTAAAGATACCTGATTCTACAAAAATATAATTTTGCTTTTTAAAAAACAGTACGAGGGAATAAAGAAAACGGCAATCGTGTTGTACGTACCTTCTGTCATGGAGCTAGAAGAACGTATTAGGGATAGAGGCTCTTGAAATTCTCTTAGGGATGTTATTTCATTTATAAAGATCCCTCTTTCATTTATAAGACTGTAATGACGACGAAACTTGGCGGTTTCCTTGAATGCTCGCCAATTGTCACTGGCCCGTGGAGTGGGGTAGAGCAAAGTAAGGGCCATTTGCCTCAACTGGAACATCATCCCAATTCTCGTCATAAGTGCGCTCATTTTTCAGGACAGAGACAGAGATTCGGTGTTTTCTTCAAAATACTAGCATAAGACAGAAGATTTATTTTGATTGAACGTAAAACCTTCAGAACACTGTAAATGTATAAATCTAGGCGAAAAAAAATGCTAGTCGCGATACATCGATAGATGCATCCGTTTCTATTAGACATTTGCGTACCACTAGAGCCATTTTCTGTAAAGAAATCAAGGACTGGATTTAAACACAAATAGTTGTCCAGAATATGTGTCGAACACACATTAAGTATTTTATAAATTTCTCCAGTTTTTAATGTCTTTTTGTCATATATATTATTCACAAGTATGGTCAGTAAAAATACATAAATGCATTCGTTACGTCTGGAGAAATGACCGATGCCATTTCCGATTACCTTGTAGATGCAAGCTCTCAACAGTAAGGAATGACTCCGTGGCGAAAAAAAGGTCGAAACAGGTGATGAAACAGGGCGGTACAAGCCAAGTAACTGTCCACATTTTTTTAGTGCAAAAATGTTAGCCTCTTCATAGGGTACCAAGGCAACTAGTTTTTCCCCAATGAGCGCATACATCCATACATGCATCACTTGGAATCAAGCTAGTCCGTACCACTACAGAGTCTTTTTTTATACGTTTTATTTCATTCGGAATTCTTCCGAGTGCTACCCATGAAGAGACTTGCTTGTCCCCAGCTTCTTGTCAGTGTTGCTTGTCGTGGTTTGGGAGTTGGATGTGTGGCTTCTGAAGGAAGGTGTAATTGATGGGCTATCCCATCATTTTGTGTGTGAGCGTCGGAAGAAATATTAGCCGCATAGTCAATACAACTATTTATTAACAATTCTCAACAACGCACAAATTCAACACCCAAGTGAGAAATGCATCAATTGATAAATTTGGGGAATTAATAGCGAAGTAGACGAGATAATTATTGCTTTAATTAATCGGATCGCTTGCATTTAACACGTCCCAGTTCTTATGTTTGACGATAATTTTCTAATTCAAATCGACCCGATTCCAATTTTAGAACTAGTTCCCAAATCGTGTTTCTTAATTTTAATCAAATCTCTACGAAACTCTAGCCTCGCGTTACGTTAATCATCACTACTTCTAACCTCTCGCTCATCCTTTAAACTTTTATATTCAAGCCTTGACTTGAATAATCACGTTTTCTTCGAGGAGGATAGTTGATCGATAGAATAATATTTAGAGACATTCCTAGAAGCTGTAGCAGGAGAGGTTTATATGTCAGAAATATCTTGGAGAATACATGAATTGAAACAAAAACCCTATAATTATCAACATTAATTATAACTCTGACAGCTCTTAAAATTCTGAAAGATAAATGTAGTACTTTCAGTTTGTATTGTTTGTCAGTCCGTCTCACTTCGTAAGGCCATATCTGAATGCGATTGCCCTCTTTTAAAATTTCAAGAGAACCTGATAAAACCCCATTCAAGCGAGAAAAATTATGACTTGTATTAATAGTATAGAAAGTGAATTATCTTTTCTCAAAATATTAAAGGTCATTTAAAGATACCTGATTCTAAAAATATAATTTTCTTTTTAAAAAACAGTACGAGGAATAAAGAAAACAGCTTAATCGTTTTGTACGTACCTTCTGTCATGGAGCTAGAAGAACGTATTAGGGATAGAGGCTCTTGAAATTCTCTTTCTTAGGGATGTTATTTCATTTATAAGATCCCTCTTTCATTTATAAGACTGTAATGACGACAAACTTGGCGGTTTCCTTGAATGCTCGCCAATTGTCACTGGCCGTGGAGTGGGGTAAGAAGAGGCAAAGTAGGGCCATTTGCCTCAACTGGAACATCATCCCAATTCTCGTCATAAGTGCGCTCATTTTTTCAGGACAGAGACAGAGATCTTGGTGTTTCTTCAAAATCACTAGCAAAGACAGAAGATTTATTTTGATTGAACGTAAAACCTTCAGAACACTGTAAATGTATAAATCTAGGCGAAAAAAAATGCTAGTCGCGATACATCGATAGATTTAATCCGTTTCTATTAATTTGCGTACCACTAGAGCCATTTTCTGTAAAGAAATCAAGGACTGGATTTAAACACAAATAGTTGTCCAGAATATGTGTCGAACACACATTAAGTATTTTTATAAATTTCTCCAGTTTTAATGTCTTTTTGTCATATATTATTCACAAGTATGGTCAGTAAAAATACATAAATGCATTCGTTACGTCTGGAGAAATGACCGATGCCATTTCCGATTACCTTGTAGATGCAAGCTCTCAACGGTAAGTGAATGACTCCGTGGCGAAAAAAAAAAGGTCGAAACAGGTGATGAAACAGGGCGGTACAAGCGTTGGTAACTGTCCACATTTTTAGTGCAAAAATGTTAGCCTCTTCATAGGGTACCAAGGCAACTAGTTTTCCCCAATGAGCACTATACATCCATACATGCATCACTTGGAATCAAGCTAGTCCGTACCACTACAGAGTGCTTTTTTTATGCGTTTATTTCATTCCGAATTCTTCGAGTGCTACCCATGAAGAGACTTCTTGTCCTCAGCTTCTTGTCTAGTGTTGCTTGTCGTGGTTTGGGAGTTGGATGTGTGGCTTCTAGAGGGAAGGTGTAATTGATGGGCTATCCCATCCATTTGTGTGGGAGCGTCGGAAGAAATAGTAGCCACATAGTCAATACAACTATTTATTAACAATTCTCAACAACACTTGCAAATTCAACTACCCAGTGAAGAAATGCATCATTGATAAATTTGGGAATTAATAGCGAAGTAGACGAGATAATTATTGCTTTAATTAATCGGATCGCTTGCATTTAACACGTCCAGTTCTTACGTTTGACGATAATTTTCTAATTCAAATCGACCCGATTCCAATTTTAGAACTAGTTCCCAAATCGTGTTTCTTAATTTTAATCAAATCTCTACGAAACGCTCTAGCCTCGCGTTACGTTAATCACTACTTCTAACCTCTCGCTCATCCTTTAAACTTTTATATTCAAGCCTTGACTTGAATAATCACGTTTTCTTCGGAGGATAGTTGATCGATAGAATAATATTTAAAGACTTATTCCCTAGAAGCTTCTTAGCAGGAGAGGTTTATATGTCAGAAATATCTTGGAGAATACATGAATTGAAACAAAAGCCTATAATTATCAACATTAATTATAACTCTGACAGCTCTTAAAATTCCTGAAAGATAAATGTAGTACTTTCCAGTTTGTATTATTGTCAGTCCGTCTCACTTCGTAAGGCCATATCTGAATGCGATTGCCCTCTTTTAAAATTTCAAGAGAACCTGATAAAAAACCCCCATTCAAGCGAGAAAAATTATGACTTGTATTAATAGTATAGAAAGTGAATTATCTTTTCTCAAAATATTAAAGGTCATTTAAAGATACCTGATTCTAAAATATAATTTTTGCTTTTTAAAAAAACAGTATGAGGAATAAGAAAACGGCAATCGTTTGTACGTACCTTCTGTCATGGAGCTAGAAGAACGTATTAGGGATAGAGGCTCTTGAAATTCTCTTAGGGATGTTATTTCATTTATAAGATCCCTCTTTCATTTATAAGACTGTAATGACGACGAAACTTGGCGGTTTCCTTGAATGTTCGCCAATTGTCACTGGCCGTGGAGTGGGGTAAGAGGCAAAGTAGGGCCATTTGCCTCAACTGGAACATCATCCCATTCTCGTCATAAGTGCGCTCATTTTTTTTCAGGACAGAGACAGAGATTCGGTGTTTCTTCAAAATACTAGCATAAGACAGAAGATTTATTTTGATTGAACGTAAAACCTTCCAGAACACTGTAAATGTATAAATCTAGGCGAAAAAATGCTAGTCGCGATACATCGATAGATGCATCCGTTTCTATTAGACATTTGTGTACCACTAGGCCATTTTCTGTAAAAGAAATCAAGGACTGGATTTAAACACAAATAGTTGTCCAGAATATGTGTCGAACACACATTAAGTATTTTTATAAATTTCTCCAGTTTTAATGTCTTTTTGTCATATATTATTCACAAGTATGGTCAGTAAAAATACATAAATGCATTCGTTACGTCTGGAGAAATGACCGATGCCATTTCCGATTACCTTGTAGATGCAAAAAATCTCAACGGTAAGGAATGACTCCGTGGCGAAAAAAAAAAGGTCGAAACAGGTGATGAAACAGGGCGTACAAGCCAAGTAACTGTCCCACATTTTTAGTGCAAAAATGTTAGCCTCTTCATAGGGTACCAAGGCAACTAGTTTTTCCCCAATGAGCGCATACATCCATACATGCATCACTTGGAATCAAGCTAGTCCGTACCACTACAGAGTCTTTTTTTTTATACGTTTATTTCATTCGAATTCTTCCGAGTGCTACCCATGAAGAGACTTCTTGTCCTCAGCTTCTTGTCTAGTGTTGCTTGTCGTGGTTTGGGAGTTGGATGTGTGGCTTCTAGAGGAAGGTGTAATTGATGGGCTATCCCATCCATTTGTGTGTGAGCGTCGGAAGAAATATTAGCCGCATAGTCAATACAACTATTTATTAACAATTCTCAACAACGCACAAATTCAACTACCCAGAGTGAAGAAATGCATCAATTGATAAATTTGGGAATTAATAGCGAAGTAGACGAGATAATTATTGCTTTAATTAATCGGATCGCTTGCATTTAACACGTCAGTTCTTTATGTTTGACGATAATTTTCTAATTCAAATCGACCCGATTCCAATTTTAGAACTAGTTCCCAAATCGTGTTTCTTAATTTTAATCAAATCTCTACGAAACGCTCTAGCCTCGCGTTACGTTAATCACTACTTCTAACCTCTCGCTCATCCTTTAAACTTTTATATTCAAGCCTTGACTTGAATAATCACGTTTTCTTCGGAGGATAGTTGATCGATAGAATAATATTTAAAGACTTATTCCCCTAGAAGCTTCTTAGCAGGAGAGGTTTATATGTCAAATATCTTGGAGAATACATGAATTGAAACAAAAGCCTATAATTATCAACATTAATTATAACTCTGACAGCTCTTAAAATTCCTGAAAGATAAATGTAGTACTTTCCAGTTTGTATTATTGTCAGTCCGTCTCACTTCGTAAGGCCATATCTGAATGCGATTGCCCTCTTAAAATTTCAAGAGAACCTGATAAAAAAACCCCATTCAAGCGAGAAAAATTATGACTTGTATTAATAGTATAGAAAGTGAATTATCTTTTCTCAAAATATTAAAGGTCATTTAAAGATACCTGATTCTAAAATATAATTTTGCTTTTTTAAAAAACAGTACGA
The DNA here is from genome assembly GCA_019973935.1 of Trichonephila clavipes. Classification (NCBI taxonomy): domain Eukaryota; kingdom Metazoa; phylum Arthropoda; class Arachnida; order Araneae; family Nephilidae; genus Trichonephila; species Trichonephila clavipes. The sequence goes on from BMAU01011497.1 coordinate 318,122, forward strand.
GGAATAAGAAAACGGCAATCGTGTTGTACGTACCTTCTGTCATGGAGCTAGAAGAACGTATTAGGGATAGAGGCTCTTGAAATTCTCTTAGGGATGTTATTTCATTTATAAGATCCCTCTTTCATTTATAAGACTGTAATGACGACGAAACTTGGCGGTTTCCTTGAATGCTCGCCAATTGTCACTGGCCGTGGAGTGGGGTAAGAGGCAAAGTAGGGCCATTTGCCTCAACTGGAACATCATCCCAATTCTCGTCATAAGTGCGCTCATTTTTTCAGGACAGAGACAGAGATTCGGTGTTTCTTCAAAATACTAGCATAAGACAGAAGATTTATTTTGATTGAACGTAAAACCTTCCAGAACACTGTAAATGTATAAATCTAGGCGAAAAAAAATGCTAGTCGCGATACATCGATAGATGCATCCGTTTCTATTAGACATTTGCGTACCACTAGAGCCATTTTCTGTAAAGAAATCAAGGACTGGATTTAAACACAAATAGTTGTCCAGAATATGTGTCGAACACACATTAAGTATTTTTTATAAATTTCTCCAGTTTTAATGTCTTTTGTCATATATTATTCACAAGTATGGTCAGTAAAAATACATAAATGCATTCGTTACGTCTGGAGAAATGACCGATGCCATTTCCGATTACCTTGTAGATGCAAGCTCTCAACAGTAAGGAATGACTCCGTGGCGAAAAAAGGTCGAAACAGGTGATGAAACAGGGCGGTACAAGCCAAGTAACTGTCCCACATTTTTTTAGTGCAAAAATGTTAGCCTCTTCATAGGGTACCAAGGCAACTAGTTTTTTCCCAATGAGCGCATACATCCATACATGCATCACTTGGAATCAAAGCTAGTCCATTACCACTACAGAGTCTTTTTTTATACACGTTTATTTCATTCGAATTCTTCCGAGTGCTACCGTAAAAAACTTGGCATCTCGCTTTGCAGTACGATATTGTATCAAGTGGTTTGGAGTTGGATCAATGGTATTTACAGAAGGTATAATTGATGGGCTATGTCATTTTGTGTGGGAGCGTCGAGAGAAATATTAGCCGCATAGTCAATGCAACTATTTAGTAACAATTCTCAACAACACTAAATTCAACTACCCAAGTGAAGAAATGCATCAATTGATAAATTTGGGAATTAATGGCGAAGTGGGCAAGAGATAATTATTACTTTAATTAATCGGATCGCTTGCATTTAACGTCCAGTTCTTACGTTTGACAGCGATAATTTTTCTAATTCAAATCGACCCGATTCCAATTTTAGAACTAGTTCCCAAATCGTGTTTCTTAATTTTAATCAAATCTCTACGAAACGCTCTAGCCTCGCGTTACGTTAATCGCTACTTCTAACCTCGCTCATCCTTTAAACTTTTATATTCAAGCCTTGACTTGAATAATCACGTTTTCTTCGGGAGGATAGTTGATCGATAGAATAATATTTAAAGACTTATTCCCTAGAAGCTTCTTAGCAGGAGAGAGGTTTTATAACATGTTCAGAAATATCTTGGAGAATACATGAATTGAAACAAAAGCCTATAATTATCAGCATTAATTATAACTCTGACAGCTCTTAAAATTCCTGAAAGATAAATGTAGTACTTTCCAGTTTGTATTATTGTCAGTCCGTCTCACTTCGTAAAGGCCATATCTGAATGCGATTGCCCTCTTTTTTAGAATTTCAAGAGAACCTGATAAAAAACCCCCATTCAAGCGAGAAAAATTATGACTTGTATTAGTATAGAAAGTGAATTATCTTTTCTCAAAATATTAAAGGTCATTTAAAGATACCTGATTCTAAAAATATAATTTTGCTTTTTAAAAAACAGTACGAGGAATAAGAAAACGGCAATCGTTTTGTACGTACCTTCTGTCATGGAGCTAGAAGAACGTATTAGGGATAGAGGCTCTTGAAATTCTCTTAGGGATGTTATTTCATTTATAAGATCCCTCTTTCATTTATAAGACTGTAATGACGACGAAACTTGGCGGTTTCCTTGAATGCTCGTAATTGTCACTGGCCGTGGAGTGGGGGTAGAGGCAAAGAAGTAGGGCCATTTGCCTCCAACTGGAACATCATCCCAATTCTCTCGTCATAAGTGCGCTCATTTTCAGGACAGAGACAGAGATTCGGTGTTTCTTCAAAATACTAGCATAAGACAGAAGATTTATTTTGATTGAACGTAAAACCTTCAGAACACACTGTAAATGTATAAATCTAGGCGAAAAAATGCTAGTCGCGATACATCGATAGATGCATCCGTTTCTATTAGACATTTGCGTACCACTGAAACCATTTTCTGTAAAAGAAATCAAGGACTGGATTTAAACACAAATAGTTGTCCAGAATATGTGTCGAACACACATTAAGTATTTTTTAAATTTCTCCAGTTTTAATGTCTTTTTGTCATATATTATTCACAAGTATGGTCAGTAAAAATACATAAAATGCATTCGTTACGTCTGGAGAAATGACCGATGCCATTTCCGATTACCTTGTAGATGCAAGCTCTCAACAGTAAAGGAATGACTCCGTGGCGAAAAAGGTCGAAACGGGTGATGAAACAGGGCGGTACAAGCCAAGTAACTGTCCCACATTTTTTTAGTGCAAAAATGTTAGCCTCTTCATAGGGTACCAAGGCAACTAGTTTTTCCCCAATGAGCGCATACATCCATGCAGTATCACTTGGAATCAAGCTAGTCCGTACCACTACAGAGTCTTTTTTTTATACGTTTATTTCATTCGAATTCTTCCGAGTGCTACCCATGAAGAGACTTCTTGTCCTCAGCTTCTTGTCTAGTGTTGTTGTCGTGGTTTTGGGAGTTGGATGTGTGGCTTCTAGAGGGAAGAGGTGTAATTGATGGGCTATCCCATCCATTTGTGTGTGAGCGTCGGAGAAATATTAGCCGCATGAAGTCAATACAACTATTTATTAACAATTCTCAACAACGCACAAATTCAACTACCCAAGTGAAGAAATGCATCAATTGATAAATTTGGGAATTAATAGCGAAGTAGACGAGATAATTATTGCTTTAATTAATCGGATCGCTTGCATTTAACACGTCAGTTCTTACGTTTGACGATAATTTTCTAATTCAAATCGACCCGATTCCAATTTTAGAACTAGTACCCAAATCGTGTTTCTTAATTTTAATCAAATCTCTACGAAACGCTCTAGCCTCGCGTTACGTTAATCACTACTTCTAACCTCTCGCTCATCCTTTAAACTTTTTTTTATATTCAAGCCTTGACTTGAATAATCACGTTTTCTTCGGAGGATAGTTGATCGATAGAATAATATTTAAAGACTTATTCCCTAGAAGCTTCTTAGCAGGAGAGGTTTATATGTCAGAAATATCTTGGAGAATACATGAATTGAAACAAAAGCCTATAATTATCAACATTAATTATAACTCTGACAGCTCTTAAAATTCCTGAAAGATAAATGTAGTACTTTCCAGTTTGTATTATTGTCAGTCCGTCTCACTTCGTAAGGCCATATCTGAATGCGATTGCCCTCTTTTAGAATTTCAAGAGAACCTGATAAAAAACCCCCATTCAAGCGAGAAAAATTATGACTTGTATTAATAGTATAGAAAGTGAATTATCTTTTCTCAAAATATTAAAAGGTCATTTAAAGATACCTGATTCTAAAATATAATTTTGCTTTTTAAAAAACAGTACGAGGAATAAGAAAACGGCAATCGTTTTGTACGTACCTTCTGTCATGGAGCTAGAAGAACGTATTAGGGATAGAGGCTCTTGAAATTCTCTTAGGGATGTTATTTCATTTATAAGATCCCTCTTTCATTTATAAGACTGTAATGACGACGAAACTTGGCGGTTTCCTTGAATGCTCGCCAATTGTCACTGGCCGTGGAGTGGGAGTAGAGGCAAAGTAGGGCCATTTACTCAACTGGAACATCATCCCAATTCTCGTCATAAGTGCGCTCATTTTCAGGACAGAGACAGAGATTTAAGGTGTTTCTTCAAAATACTAGCATAAGACAGAAGATTTATTTTGATTGAACGTAAAACCTTCCAGAACACTGTAAATGTATAAATCTAGGCGAAAAAAATGCTAGTCGCGATACATCGATAGATGCATCCGTTTTATTAGACATTTGCGTACCACTAGAGCCATTTTCTGTAAAGAAATCAAGGACTGGATTTAAACACAAATAGTTGTCCAGAATATGTGTCGACACACATTAAGTATTTTTATAAAATTTCTCAGTTTTAATGTCTTTTGTCATATATTATTCACAAGTATGGTCAGTAAAAATACATAAATCATTCGTTACGTCTGGAGGAAATGACCGATGCCATTTCCGATTACCTTGTAGATGCAAGCTCTCAACAGTAAGGAATGACTCCGTGGCGAAAAAAGGTCGAAACAGGTGATGAAACAGGGGGCGGTACAAGCCAGAAAGTAACTGTCCCATTTTTTTAGTGCAAAAATGTTAGCCTCTTCATAGGGTACCAAGGCAACTAGTTTTTCCCCAATGAGCGCATACATCCATACATGCATCACTTGGAATCAAGCTAGTCCGTACCACTACAGAGTCTTTTTTTATACGTTTTATTTCATTCGAATTCTTCGAGTGCTACCCATGAAGAGACTTCTTGTCCTCAGCTTCTTGTCTAGTGTTGCTTGTCGTGGTTTGGGAGTTGGATGTGTGGCTTCCTAGAGGAAGGTGTAATTGATGGGCTATCCATCCATTTTGTGTGTGAGCGTCGGAAGAAATATTAGCCGCATAGTCAATACAACTATTTATTAACAATTCTCAACAACGCACAAATTCAACTACCCAAGTGAAGAAATGCATCAATTGATAAATTTGGGAATTAATAGCGAAGTAGACGAGATAATTATTGCTTTAATTAATCGGATCGCTTGCATTTAACACGTCCAGTTCTTACGTTTGACGATAATTTTCTAATTCAAATCGACCCGATTCCAATTTTAGAACTAGTTCCCAAATCGTGTTTCTTAATTTTAATCAAATCTCTACGAAACGCTCTAGCCTCGCGTTACGTTAATCACTACTTCTAACCTCTCGCTCATCCTTTAAACTTTTATATTCAAGCCTTGACTTGAATAATCACGTTTTCTTCGGAGGATAGTTGATCGATAGAATAATATTTAAAGACTTATTCCCTAGAAGCTTCTTAGCAGGAGAGGTTTATATGTCAGAAATATCTTGGAGAATACATGAATTGAAACAAAAGCCTATAATTATCAACATTAATTATAACTCTGACAGCTCTTAAAATTCCTGAAAGATAAATGTAGTACTTTCCAGTTTGTATTATTGTCAGTCCGTCTCACTTCGTAAGGCCATATCTGAATGCGATTGCCCTCTTTTTAGAATTTCAAGAGAACCTGATAAAAAACCCCCATTCAAGCGAGAAAAATTATGACTTGTATTAATAGTATAGAAAGTGAATTATCTTTTCTCAAAATATTAAAGGTCATTTAAAGATACCTGATTCTAAAATATAATTTTGCAAAATATAATTTTTTTTAAAAAACAGTACGAGGAATAAGAAAACGGCAATCGTTTTGTACGTACCTTCTGTCATGGAGCTAGAAGAACGTATTAGGGATAGAGGCTCTTGAAATTCTCTTAGGGATGTTATTTCATTTATAAGATCCCTCTTTCATTTATAAGACTGTAATGACGACGAAACTTGGCGGTTTCCTTGAATGCTCGCCAATTGTCACTGGCCGTGGAGTGGGGTAAGAGGCAAAGTAGGGCCATTTGCCTCAACTGGAACATCATCCCAATTCTCGTCATAAGTGCGCTCATTTTTTTTCAGGACAGAGACAGAGATTCGGTGTTTCTTCAAAATACTAGCATAAGACAGAAGATTTATTTTGATTGAACGTAAAACCTTCCAGAACACTGTAAATGTATAAATCTAGGCGAAAAAATGCTAGTCGCGATACATCGATAGATGCATCCGTTTCTATTAGACATTTGCGTACCACTAGAGCCATTTTCTGTAAAGAAATCAAGGACTGGATTTAAACACAAATAGTTGTCCAGAATATGTGTCGAACACACATTAAGTATTTTTATAAATTTCTCCAGTTTTAATGTCTTTTTTTGTCATATATTATTCACAAGTATGGTCAGTAAAAATACATAAATGCATTCGTTACGTCTGGAGAAATGACCGATGCCATTTCCGATTACCTTGTAGATGCAAGCTCTCAACAGTAAGTGAATGACTCCGTGGCGAAAAAAGGTCGAAACAGGTGATGAAACAGGGCGGTACAAGCCAAGTAACTGTCCCACATTTTTTAGTGCAAAAATGTTAGCCTCTTCATAGGAGTACCAAGGCAACTAGTTTTCCCCAATGAGCGCATACATCCATACATGCATCACTTGGGAATCAAGCTAGTCCGTACCACTACAGAGTCTTTTTATACGTTTATTTCATTCGAATTCTTCCGAGTGCTACCGCAGAAGAGACTTCTTGTCCTCAGCTTCTTGTCTAGTGTTGCTTGTCGTGGTTTGGGAGTTGGATGTGTGGCTTCTAGAGGAAGGTGTAATTGATGGGCTATCCCATCCATTTTGTGTGTGAGCGTCGGAAGAAATATTAGCCGCATAGTCAATACAACTATTTGTAACAATTCTCAACTTAACGCACAAATTCAACTGCAAATTGAAGAAATGCATCAATTGATAAATTTGGGAATTAATAGCAAGTAGACGAGATAATTATTGCTTTAATTAATCGGATCGCTTGCATTTAACGTCCAGTTCTTACGTTTGACGATAATTTTCAATTCAAAAATCGACCCGATTCCAATTTTAGAACTAGTTTCCGTCAAAATCGTGTTTCTTAATTTTAATCAAATCTGCTACGAAAACGCTCTAGCCTCGCGTTACCCGTTAATCACTACTTCTAACCTCTCGCTCATCCTTTAAACTTTTATATTCAAGCCTTGACTTGAATAATCACGTTTTCCCTTCGAGGGGATAGTTGATCGATAGAATAATATTTAAAGACTTATTCCCTAGAAGCTTCTTAGCGGGAGAGGAGGTTTATATGTCAAATATCTTGGAGAATACATGAATTGAAACAAGCCTACAATTATCAACGTGAGTATAACTCTGACGGCTCTTAAAATTCCTGAAAGATAAATGTAGTACTTTCAGTTTGTATTATTGTCAGTCCGTCTCACTTCATAAGGCCATATCTGAATGCGATTGCCCTCTTTTAGAATTTCAAGAGAACCTGATAAAAAACCCCCATTCAAGCGAGAAAAATTATGACTTGTATTAATAGTATAGAAAGTGAATTATCTTTTCTCAAAATATTAAAGGTCATTTAAAGATACCTGATTCTAAAATATAATTTTGCTTTTTAAAAAACAGTACGAGGAATAAGAAAACGGCAATCGTTTTGTACGTACCTTCTGTCATGGAGCTAGAAGAACGTATTAGGGATAGAGGCTCTTGAAATTCTCTTAGGGATGTTATTTCATTTATAAGATCCCTCTTTCATTTATAAGACTGTAATGACGACGAAACTTGGCGGTTTCCTTGAATGCTCGCCAATTGTCACTGGCCGTGGAGTGGGGTAAGAGGCAAAGTAGGGCCATTTGCCTCAACTGGAACATCATCCCAATTCTCGTCATAAGTGCGCTCATTTTTTCAGGACAGAGACAGAGATTCGGTGTTTCTTCAAAATACTAGCATAAGACAGAAGATTTATTTTGATTGAACGTAAAACCTTCCAGAACACTGTAAATGTATAAATCTAGGCGAAAAATGCTAGTCGCGATACATCGATAGATGCATCCCGTTTCTATTAGACATTTTGCGTACCACTAAGAGCCATTTTCTGTAAAAGAAATCAAGGACTGGATTTAAACACAAATAGTTGTCCAGAATATGTGTCGAACACACATTAAGTATTTTTATAAATTTCTCAGTTTAATGTCTTTTTGTCATATATTATTCACAAGTATGGTCAGTAAAAATACATAAATGCATTCGTTACGTCTGGAGAAATGACCGATGCCATTTCCGATTACCTTGTAGATGCAAGCTCAACAGTAAGGAATGACTCCGTGGCGAAAAAAAAAAGGTCGAAACAGGTGATGAAAACAGGGGCGGTACAAGCCAAGTAACTGTCCCACATTTTTAGTGCAAAAATGTTAGCCTCTTCATAGGGTACCAAGGCAACTAGTTTTCCCCAATGAGCGCATACATCCATACATGCATCACTTGGGAATCAAGCTAGTCCGTACCACTACAGAGTCTTTTTTTTTATACGTTTATTTCATTCGAATTCTTCCGAGTGCTACCCATGAAGAGACTTCTTTGTCCTCAGCTTCTTGTCTAGTGTTGCTTGTCGTGGTTTGGGAGTTGGATGTGTGGCTTCTAGAGGAAGGTGTAATTGATGGGGCTATCCCATCCATTTGTGTGTGAGCGTCGGAAGAAATATTAGCCGCATAGTCAATACAACTATTTGGCTTAACAATTCTCAACAACGCACAAATTCAACTACCCAAGTGAAGAAATGCATCAATTGATAAATTTGGGAATTAATAGCGAAGTAGACGAGATAATTATTGCTTTAATTAATCCGGATCGCTTGCATTTAACGTCCAGTTCTTACGTTTGACGATAATTTTCTAATTCAAATCGACCCGATTCCAATTTTAGAACTAGTTCCCAAATCGTGTTTCTTAATTTTAATCAAATCTCTACGAAACGCTCTAGCCTCGCGTTACGTTAATCACTACTTCTAACCTCTCGCTCATCCTTTAAACTTTTATATTCAAGCCTTGACTTGAATAATCACGTTTTCTTCGGAGGATAGTTGATCGATAGAATAATATTTAAAGACTTATTCCCCTAGAAAGCTTCTTAGCGGGGAGAGGTTATATGTCAGAAATATCTTGGAGAATACATGAATTGAAACAAAAGCCTATAATTATCAACGTGGTACATAACTCTGACAGCTCTTAAAATTCCTGAAAGATAAATGTAGTACTTTCCAGTTTGTATTATTGTCAGTCCGTCTCACTTCGTAAGGCCATATCTGAATGCGATTGCCCTCTTTTAAAATTTCAAGAGAACCTGATAAAAAACCCCCATTCAAGCGAGAAAAATTATGACTTGTATTAATAGTATATGAAAGTGAATTATCTTTTCTCAAAAGCCAAAGGTCATTTTAAAGATACCTGATTCTAAAATATAATTTTTGCTTTTTAAAAAACAGTGAGGAATAAGAAAACGGCAATCATTGTTGTACGTACCTTCTGTCATGGAGCTAGAAGAACGTATTATTAGGGATAGGAAGCTCTTGAGGAAATTCTCTTAGGGATGTTATTTCATTTATAAGATCCCTCTTTCATTTAAGACTGTAATGACGACAGAAACTTGGCGGTTTCCTTGAATGCTCGCCAATTGTCACTGGCCGTGGAGTGGGGTAAGAGGCAAGTAGGGCCATTTGCCTCAACTGGAACATCATCCCAATTCTCGTCATAAGTGCGCTCATTTTTTTCAGGACAGAGACAGAGATTCGGTGTTTCTTCAAAATACTAGCATAAGACAGAAGATTTATTTTGATTGAACGTAAAACCTTCCAGAACACTGTAAATGTATAAATCTAGGCGAAAAAAAAAATGCTAGTCGCGATACATCGATAGATGCATCCGTTTCTATTAGACATTTGCGTACCACTAGAGCCATTTTCTGTAAAGAAATCAAGGACTGGATTTAAACACAAATAGTTGTCCAGAATATGTGTCGAACACACATTAAGTATTTTTATAAATTTCTCCAGTTTTTAATGTCTTTTGTCATATATTATTCACAAGTATGGTCAGTAAAAATACATAAATGCATTCGTTACGTCTGGAGAAATGACCGATGCCATTTCCGATTACACTTGTAGATGCAAGCTCTCAACAGTAAGGAATGACTCCGTGGCGAAAAAAGGTCGAAACAGGTGATGAAACAGGGCGGTACAAGCCAAGTAACTGTCCCACATTTTTTAGTGCAAAAATGTTAGCCTCTTCATAGGTACCAAGGCAACTAGTTTTCCCCAATGAGCGCATACATCCATACATGCATCACTTGGAATCAAGCTAGTCCGTACCACTACAGAGTCTTTTTTATACGTTTATTTCATTCGAATTCTTCCGGTGCTACCCATGAAGAGACTTCTTGTCCCTCAGTTCTTGTCTAGTGTTGCTTGTCGTGGTTTGGGGAGTTGGATGTGGCTTCTAGAGGGAAGGTGTAAGTGATGGGCTATCCCATCCATTTTGTGTGAGCGTCGGAAGAAATATTAGCCCGCATAGTCAATACAACTATTTATTAACAATTCTCAACAACGCACAAATTCAACTACCCAAGTGAAGAAACCCATCGAGAATTGATAAATTTGGGAATTAATAGCCGAAGTAGACGAGATAATTATTGCTTTAATTAATCGGATCGCTTGCATTTAGCGTCAGTTCTTATGTTTGACGATAATTTTCTAATTCAAATCGACCCGATTCCAATTTTAGAACTAGTTCCCAAATCGTGTTTCTTAATTTTAATCAAATCTCTACGAAACGCTCTAGCCTCGCGTTACGTTAATCCACTGCTAACCTCTCGCTCATCCTTTAAACTTTTATATTTCAAGCCTTGACTTGAATAATCACGTTTTCTTCAGGGGGATAGTTGATCGATAGAACTAATATTTAAAAAGACTTATTCCCTAGAAGCTTCTTAGCAGGGAGAAGGGTTTATATGCATCAGAAATATCTTGAGAATACATGAATTGAAACAAAAGCCTATAATTATCAACATTAATTATAACTCTGACAGCTCTTAAAATTCCTGAAAGATAAATGTAGTACTTTCCAGTTTGTATTATTGTCAGTCCGTCTCACTTCGGTAAGGCCATATCTGAATGCGATTGCCCTCTTTTAGAATTTCAAGAGAACCTGATAAAAAACCCCATTCAAGCGAGAAAAATTATGACTTGTATTAATAGTATAGAAAGTGAATTATCTTTTCTCAAAATATTAAAGGTCATTTAAAGATACCTGATTCTAAAATATAATTTTGCTTTTAAAAACAGTACGAGGAATAAGAAAACGGCAATCGTTTTGTACGTACCTTCTGTCATGGAGCTAGAAGAACGTATTAGGGATAGAGGCTCTTGAAATTCTCTTAGGATGTTATTTCATTTTATAAGATCCCTCTTTCATTTATAAGACTGTAATGACGACGAAACTTGGCGGTTTCGAATTGAATGCTCGCCAATTGTCACTGGCCGTGGAGTGGGTAAGAGGCAAAGTAGGGGCCATTTGCCTCAACTGGAACATCATCCCAATTCTCGTCATAAGTGCGCTCATTTTTTTCAGGACAGAGACAGAGATTCGGTGTTTCTTCAAAAATACTAGCATAAGACAGAAGATTTATTTTGATTGAACGTAAAACCTTCCAGAACACTGTAAAAATGTATAAATCTAGGCGAAAAAATGCTAGTCGCGATACATCGATAGATGCATCCGTTTCTATTAGACATTTGCGTACCACTAGAGCCATTTTCTGTAAAGAAATCAAGGACTGGATTTAAAAACACAAATAGTTGTCCAGAATATGTGTCGGAACACACATTAAGTATTTTTATAAATTTCTCCAGTTTTAATGTCTTTTTGTCATATATTATTCACAAGTATGGTCAGTAAAAATACATAAATGCATTCGTTACGTCTGGAGAAATGACCTGATGCCATTTCCGATTACCTTGTAGATGCAAGCTCTCAACAGTGCGCGAATGACTCCGTGGCGAAAAAGGTCGAAACAGGTGATGAAACAGGGCGGTACAAAGCCAAGTAACTGTCCCACATTTTTAGTGCAAAAATGTTAGCCTCTTCATAGGGTACCAAGGCAACTAGTTTTTCCCCAATGAGCGCATACATCCATACATGCATCACTTGGAATCAAGCTAGTCCGTACCACTACAGAGTCTTTTTTTATACGTTTATTTCATTCGAATTCTTCCGAGTGCTACCCATGAAGAGAACTTCTTGTCCTCAGCTTCTTGTCTAGTGTTGCTTGTCGTGGTTTGGGAGTTGGATGTGTGGCTTCTAGAGGAAGGTGTAATTGATGGGCTATCCCATCCATTTTGTGTGAGCGTCGGAAGAAATATTAGCCGCATAGTCAATACAACTATTTATTAACAATTCTCAACAACGCACAAATTCAACTACCCAAAGTGAAGAAATGCATCAATTGATAAATTTGGGAATTAATAGCGAAGTAGACGAGATAATTATTGCTTTAATTAATCGGATCGCTTGCATTTAACACGTCCAGTTCTTACGTTTGACGATAATTTTCTAATTCAAATCGACCCGATTCCAATTTTAGAACTAGTTCCCAAATCGTGTTTCTTAATTTTAATCAAATCTCTACGAAACGCTCTAGCCTCGCGTTACGTTAATCACTACTTCTAACCTCTCGCTCATCCTTTAAACTTTTATATTTCAAGCCTTGACCCCAATAATCGTTTTCTTCGGAGGATAGTTGATCGATAGAATAATATTTAAAGACTATATTCCCCCTAGAAGCTTCTAGCAGGAGAGGTAAATATGTCAGAAATATCTTGGAGAATACATGAATTTTAGAAACAAAAGCCTATATAATTATCAACATTAATTATAACTCTGACAGCTCTTAAAATTCCTGAAAGATAAATGTAGTACTTTCCAGTTTGTATTAATGTCAGTCCGTCTCAACTTCGTAAGGCCATATCGAAACGCGATTGCCTCTTTTTAGAATTTCAAGAGAGAACCTGATAAAAAACCCCCATTCAAGCGAGAAAAATTATGACTTGTATTAATAGTATAGAAGTGAATTATCTTTTCTCAAAATAGCCGGGGTCATTTAAAGATACCTGATTTCTAAAATATAATTTTTGCTTTTTTAAAACAGTACGAGGAATAAAGAAAACGGCAATCGTTTTGTACGTACCTTCTGTCATGGAGCTAGAAGAACGTATTAGGGATAGAGGCTCTTGAAATTCTCTTTAGGGATGTTATTTCATTTATAAGATCCTCTTTCATTTATAAGACTGTAATGACGACGAAACTTGGCGGTTTCCTTGAATGCTCGCCAATTGTCACTGGCCGTGGAGTGGGGTGAGGCAAGTAGGGCCATTTGCCTCAACTGGAACATCATCCCAATTCTCGTCATAAGTGCGCTCATTTTTTCAGGACAAGGGCAGAGATTCGGTGTTTCTTCAAAATACTAGCATAAGACAGAAGATTTATTTTGATTGAACGTAAAACCTTCAGAACACTGTAAATGTGTATAAATCTAGGCGAAAAAAATGCTAGTCGCGATACATCGATAGATGCATCCGTTTCTATTAGACATTTGCGTACCACTAGAGCCATTTCTGTAAAGAAATCCAAGGACTGGATTTAAACACAAATAGTTGTCAGAATATGTGTCGAACACACATTAAGTATTTTTATAAATTTCTCAGTTTTAATGTCTTTTTGTCATATATTATTCACAAGTATGGTCAGTAAAAATACATAAATGCATTCGTTACGTCTGGAGAAATGACCGATGCCATTTCCGATTACCTTGTAGATGCAAGCTCTCAACAGTAAGGAATGACTCCGTGGCGAAAAAAGGTCGAAACAGGTGATGAAACAGGGCGGTACAAGCCAAGTAACTGTCCCACATTTTTTAGTGCAAAAATGTTAGCCTCTTCATAGGGTACCAAGGCAACTAGTTTTCCCCAATGAGCGCATACATCCATACATGCATCACTTGGAATCAAGCTAGTCCGTACCACTACAGAGTCTTTTTTTATACGTTTTATTTCATTCGAATTCTTCCGAGTGCTACCCATGAAGAGACTTCTTGTCCTCAGCTTCTTGTCTAGTGTTGCTTGTCGTGGTTTGGGAGTTGGATGTGTGGCTTCTAGAGGAAGGTGTAATTGATGGAGCTATCCCATCCATTTGTGTGTGAGCGTCGGAAGAAATATTAGCCGCATAGTCAATACAACTATTTATTAACAATTCTCAACAACGCACAAATTCAACTACCCAAGTGAAGAAATGCATCAATTGATAAATTTGGGAATTAATAGCGAAGTAGACGAGATAATTATTGCTTTAATTAATCGGATCGCTTGCATTTAACACGTCCAGTTCTTACGTTTGACGATAATTTTCTAAT